>CM042010.1:130783015-131153015 GCA_023525715.1 Cichorium intybus
CAGTAGACGTGTCACTTCATATGACCACATGTGCCACGCGTCAAAAAAAAATCCAGAAGAATTGAACGAAAAAAGAATACTAAGTTTTACAACAATGAGACATAGTCGGAAGTTTATTTGTTAAACCTTATAAAAAAATGTTTTTTTTTCTCACTAAGTGAACGTCAAATATTTTGTAGATGTCGCATTACAAATTGTGAAGGACCGCCCGGAACTTGCTATAAATGGGAATGTACTCGGATTATTGGCTCGGAAACCTTATGCTTTTGATGCTACAACACCAAATATTTTTTGGAGAATCATATATTCATGTAAGAGTCGACTTTCCTTGATTTCTTTTATATTTTCTTCATTGTACATTAAAGATTACATTTTTTGGTATATAGTTTTAGGGTTAATAACATGAAAATCACTGTTGTTTGATCAAAATCCGATTGAACAACTGTATTTTTTGTTTTAGAAAAACCACCATAGACACGGTCTCGGTATCTTCACTGTTGCCACTTTCATAAAAAATTAGAGTAAATTACAATTTTGGTCTCTGTCTTACAGTTTTGGTCCTAGTTTTAAAAATCATGCATAGATGGTCCCTATGGTTTCCAGACCTTTCACTTTTGGTCCCAATGGTTTACAAATCTTTCAATTTTGGTCTCTATGGTTTACACAAACAGTAACAGAGGGAGGGACCAAAAGTGAAAGATTTAGAAACCATAGGGACCAAAAGTGAAAGGTTTGGAAACCAGAGAGACCATCGGTGCAATGTTTTCAAAACTAGGACCAAAACTATAATTTGGCGTAAACCATAGGGACCAAAATTTTAATTTACTCAAAAAATTATAAAAAATCATTCATATTTTCAAAAATATCTATTGTGACCACTATAACAAATACAAATCATGACTCTATGTCGCTAACTTGAAAAACTCCTTACTCCCGCCGCATTCAAAATTTAGTGGATTTACTTGGATACCCTATGTATGTACTCACAATGTGGCCGAATAAACTGCATTTACGAAGACAAATTCACATGTAGACAACTTTATGTACAATTTTCTCAGCAATGAAGTGCCAATATTTGTTTCAATTGTCGATATGGAACTTTTCATATAATTTTTCGATGAAAATAATCATCAAAAGTTATAGAATAAAACGAACAGTGGTCACTATGAAATTCTTTGAAAGTATGAGTTGTTTTTATGGAATAAAAAGAAATATATTGGTTAAACCGGAATTTTGGCCAAATTACAGTGATTTTTATTAGGGATGAGCGTGGTCTAAAAACCGAAACGAAACCGAATTAGGATATTAAAAAAACCTAAGACCGAACCGAATATGTATATTCTATTCCGGTTCTGTTCGGCTATGTCAGTTTTCGGTTTGGTTCGGTTTTTCATGATCAAGATTCAAGAGTAATGTTAGGGGTGAGCATGGTCTGCGGACTGGACCGAACCGAAACCGAATTAGCATTTTTTTAAAACCGAAAAACCGGACCAAATATCTATATTCGGTCCCGATTCTGTTCGATTTCGGTCGGTTTTCGATTTGGTTCAGTTTTTCTAGGTCCATATGCTCATCCCTAGTTTTTTATGTTAATAACCCTAATTTTTACACAATGCTTGATTTTTTAACTAACATCTCCTCCGATATAAACGGTACTTTTGTCCTCTTGCTTGTCACTTCTACATAAACATTGGTTTATTCGCTTTATCGTTCCAAAAAGGGAAAATGACTTATAAAGGTAATTATGTTTAAAAAATGTTCAAAAAACACCATCCAATTTTGGTTTGTTCAAATAACACCTTCCAAGTAAAGTCTTTGTACAAAAAACACCATCCAAGTAAGGCCTTTGTACAAAAAACACCAACGAACTACATGTTTTGTTTAAATTTTACCCGATGGTAACCGGCTCTTGCAGGTTAAACTGTTCATCTGTTATTATGCCATGTCACTAAATATTAGGCCAAGTCATCTTTTAACCTGCAAGAGCCGGTTACCATCTGGTAAAATTTGAACAAAACATGTAGTTCGTTGGTGTTTTTTGTACAAAAGCCTTACTTGGATGGTGTTTTTTGTACAAATGTCTTACTTGGATGGTGTTTTTTGAACAGACCAAACTTGGATGGTGTTTTTTGAACAGTTTTAAAACATAATTATCCTTATAAGTCATTTTCCCTTCCAAAAAACAAAAACTATAGTATGGATTATTTTCGTGTTACATTCTAATTAACAATCACAAGTATGTCATGTACATCTCTTAATTTTTGAAGTCGGTCATCTGAAGACTGGAATCGCTAACAATGAAAGTCATGCCCTACAATTACTAACAATAATTTGGGCAGAAATTGTGAAACTACCCAAACCTCAAATCGATGACATAATAAGAGGGCCACCCGACAACGCTTCTAAAGAAAACGAAAAGAAAACAAAAGCCGAAAAGGAAAAACAAGAAGCACTACTACTTCTAAGAACAATTTCCGACAACATCGCAAAAATACCTTCTAGAATCTTCAACCTATACAGAGGCGTTGACGAAAGAGGACCGATTTCAAAACCTATAAAGCAAAAATACTCTTCGCGAGTACTTTTTCTCGCTGCGGAAATGGGTAACACTGCTTTTGTGGTGGAAGTTATTCGGCAATATCCGGAATTAGTTCGCGAGGTAAATGATGATAACCACAGTATATTTCACGTTGCTGTGTCATATCGTCATGAAGGTATCTACAATTTGTTATATGAGATTGGGTCGTTAAGGAATTTGATAATTACTCTTGAAGACAAAAACGGTAACAATATGTTGCATTTAGTTGGGGAAAGTGCGAAGTTTAATCGACTACAGAACATTCCGGGAGTTGGTCTGCAACTACATCTAGAAACATTATGGTTCAAGGTACACTTTTTTATTTCCCATTTTGGTGTAAAATGAAATGTTTTGATTTAATAACGATGTAATATTTGTAACGTTAGGAAGTCGAAACGATACTCCCACCTCCTTTTCGTGAAAAGAAGAATGCGTTCGGGTTAACACCACATGAAGTATTTACAAAAAACCATAAAGAGTTATTTTCGAAAGGTGAAGAATGGATGAAGGAAACCGCCGCCCAATTAATGGTGGTTGCGTCACTTATTGCCACTATTTCATTTGCGGCTGCGTTTACATTTCCAGGTGGATACGATCAAGTAACCGGTATGCCTATTCTTCAAAAAAAAGAACTTTCCAAGATTTTTATAATATTCGATGGTTTATCATTTATATCGAATACAACGTCGATTCTTTTGGTGTTATCGATTTTGGGGTCGGATTACACTGAACATGATTTCATGATTTCGTTACCGCAACAGCTGATGATATGTTTGGGATCACTTTTCGTTTCTATAGCGACCCTAATCCTTAATTTTTTGGTTAACTTTTTAATACTTTATCAAGACAATTCTAGATGGATACCGATTTTTATCTGTTGTTTTGCTGGCATGACGTACATGGTATTTGGTAGTCCGAAATTTCCTCTTGTAGGTCGCTTTTTATATGGGTCTAGGTTTCTTTTCGAAAGGGAGAGGAGAATGCTTAAGAAACCTATATTTTAGCCATTTGAATCCATGTACTTCTGATGTGAGGTGGGAGGTATTTGTATAACATATTTTGTAAATGTTAGATGTTAGAATTACTTTGTATAGTTTTTGTAATTATAGCATACATTAGAGGCTAATTATGTAAAGTAATCTTGGTGTAAATGTAAATACATCGTTATTTTGTTCATTTTATGAAATCTGATTTCTTTATATACGCAAAGATTACTAACACTCAACCATCTCGAATTCACCTTTTCGATCAATCCAGAAATTCATTGCCCAAGAACATACCCAACACCATTTTTTGACCCGAGGATTTTTATCTAACACCTTGTATGCATACTTTCAAGGGTTATTGTCATAATGACCCAACAAAGTTGTGTCAAATATTTTAAAAGGTCCATATACAATATTTTGTGCTTTCTAAGTCCTTAAACTGACTAAAACTATGCCATTTAAACCCCTTTTTGAATGGGTGAAGGGGTCAGCCGGTTGTAGCGCTTACGTGGCTGTCCAATTGGCAATTTGGTCATCATTGTTAGTCCACGTGGCGCTGACATGGCGTCCACGTGGATTATTATTGTTTTCAAAATTTCTAAATTGTATTTGAGCTTATGAATTTTAGATTCAAACCCAATAATCACCATCATCTACGTATACCTACCATCACCTCCTCCATCGTCCACCCACCACCACCACCATCATCACCGGTGCACGCCATTAATCGATGATGATAACCATTAGTCGCTATTAATCAAAGGATACGAAGATCTGCAAAGCAAATAAAGATGAAATCGAAGATCAACAGAGAAAACATGAAATCAAATTAAGATGAAAAGAAGATCTGCTGGTAAAGATGAAACGAAGATCTGCTGGTAACTCTTAACAAGTACCGTCCCATTTTTGTTTCACCTCGATTGCAATCAAATTAAAACGAGAAAAAGCCACCGGATGGTTGAAGATCAGACGAGCTAGGGTTTTCAGTTACGATGAACCGGAAAAAGCCACCGGAGGTTTTATGGAAGATTCACATATCGATAAAGGGAGTTTTTCTTGTGTTTTTAAAGGAATTTTGAAAGATGGTGTTATTGCTGTGAAACGAGCGATGGTGGTGTTGTTGCTGTGAAACGAGCGATGGAGTTTTATAGAAGATTCACAGGTCGATAAATCACGCCCATTTGCTTAATCTTCTTGGACAACGATTACTGGTTTACGAGTTCATGGCTAATGGATCATTGCATCAACACCTCCATGGAAACCCAAAAGGCGTTAAAGTCGCAATTGGATTGGGTGAACAGCAGCTCGCCGTTGGCTGAACTGCCGGCAGGAACCCTAGGGTATCTCAACCCAGAATACTACCGAATTCATTACCTCACCACAAAATCAGACGTTTACAGCTTTGGAGTTTTGCTTCTTGAGATCCTCAGTGGCCGGAAAGCGATTGACATGAAATTTGAAGAAGGAAACATCGTCGAATGGGCTGTGCCGTTGATAAAATCCGGCGAGATAAACGCGATTCTTGATCCTGCCCTAACGCCGCCGTCAGATCTGAGAGGGAAAGAACGGCCGTCCATGGATAAAGTGACGATGTCGATGTTAATGGGGAGTCCGAGTAACGACCAACCGATTTTACCGACGAAAGTTGTATTGGGAAGTAGTCAAATCGATCGGAATTAGAAGGCGATGTGGCGGTGGAGTCGGAATATTTCAGAGAAGTTTGGAAGAAGATAACATAATAATCGTCAATTACTATAATGATGAAACACAAGCAGATTTCTAGAAGGTTTGGGTGGGTAGGGGGGTCTTTCGGGTTTTAAGAGGGGTGTGGTTGCTTTGGGTTCTCTTCTGTTGACATGTGTCTCATACGTGTGTTATGTCTTAATAGAATACAGATTTACTTTCCTTTGTTTAAAAGAAATAGAAGTTATACCGTGAAGTCGTGCCATTAGAGGATACCTCTTACAGTTATTTTCTTACTCTTTCTTCCCGCATCTAATCATGTATCGGAAATCAACGCCTTTAATCGAACTGTCGTCGATCTGTGGAAGCAACTCGCATACATACACGACGCCGGTGGTGGCGTGATCTTCGAAGGCGTAGGTGGTGGTGGTCGGGTCGCCATTGTTGAATTCCACTGGAGACGATTGCAGCAACCGGCGATTTGAAGCAACTAATTTGATCAGAAGATCGATGGCGATTTGCAGCAGATCGACGATTTGAAGCAAGGTATGAGTTCGGAAATATTTCCTTCACTTTCGATTTGCACAGACGATTCCGATTTGAAGCAGTTCCAAAGTGTTTTCCAAATTAAACCTGTAGTTTTCTTCTCTAATTTCAGCACTAAAACTACAGTTCTGCTCACTGACTTTATTAAGATATCGAGTGACACTCATATGAGAAACCTAGATGTGATAATGAAAATATGGCAAGGTAACAACTATGTAATTCTTCGTTATTAGGTTTGTTGATATGATTTCAGTTTGTGTATTGGGTTTGCTGAGAATATGGAAACGGGCAACCTCCATGTCTAATTGTGTGTATTTGCATAACATACGTATTCTTGCCTGAATTTGGGGATGCCGTTCTTCCAGTGTATTTGTGTTACTGATTTATTACCCTTTAAGAAATTCAGTCAGCAATACAAAGGAACAATCGGAGCTGATTTTGTCACCAAGGAATTGCAAATAGATGACAGACTTGTCACTTTACAGGTGAGATTATTTCATTACAGTGTTCTTCATTAGTCTATATAATCAATCTGCAAGATATGAGACGCTGCTGGACAGGAAAGATTTCAAAGCCTTGGTGTTGCATTTTTTTGTGGAGCAGATTGTATTTGGCTAATCATCTTGAAATCTTGAAATTTGTTTTTGAAACTCACATACTAGCTGAATGCTGATTTTGCAGATTGTGTGGAATTACAATCAGAGGTGTGAATTGCTCACTGAATCTGCATCACAGAAGCGTGTTTGTGAAGTAGTTGCTAAACCTGTAGTGGAGGTGAGGATAATTAATCTTATGTTATTTTATAATTTGAAATTCTTGTAGTTGTAACTAATAATCCTCATGGATTTCAGAGTGTTTTAGATTGGAGAGTGATGGCTTATGGTCAAACGGGCACAGGCAAAAGTTTTTACTTTAGGAAGATTGGGTGATGAAGACACGTCAGCATATGGAATTATGGTCCGTGCAGTGGAGGATATTGTTGCTAACATAAACCGGGATTCTGATTCTGTCATGATCTCATACTTGCAGGTATGTGTGTCTTAAAGAAAAGAACATTTAAAGTCTTTGAAGAATGAATAAGATAACCCTACTTATCGATAACAGAAACTCATATTAATAAAGCCCCGCAACCCGTCTAACCCACTTACCAAGATCTAACCCGACCCGTGCGAAGCACGGGCTCAAACTAGTTTTTATTAAATTGTATACATACCTTTTGATCGTATGAATTGGACGTGGAGAAGTTTGGAAGAAGATTTAGAAAATTATTAAAGCCAATTTTTATTATGTTATCTTTTTCCAAATTTCAGAGAAATTTGGACGTGGTGGAATCGAAGATTTCATTGAGGCATACGCTAGGTCAAGTCCACGTAAGCCACATGTGACATTATTATTTTACCTTATTTATTTATTTTAACCGAATGACTGGTTTAAAAGAGGATGAGTGGTTTAAAAGACAAGTCATTTTCGACTTTAATGACTTAGGAGACCCGAAAATTTTTTAAGGGACCTTTTAAAATTTTTGGTGATAGTTTGTAGGGTCAATGTGACAACAACCCTACTTTCAAACTCCATCTCACCACAATAACACAATATTTCTTGATGGAGGGGGCCCATTTTCAATTCAAATCCCCAAAACAAAGTTAACTCAATAAAACAGAACAATAAGGACTCATTTTGCAAACTATATTCAAAATTGAAAATTTTCATACAAAAAAGGACTAATTTCACTCGTGTCCTTATAAATGTTAAATATTACTTCTATATCTTTCTAAAACACAAAACTACGTCTATATCCTTCTAAAACGATAGAATTCACGGATATATCCAAATTCTTATTTTACTTAGGATTAAAACCATTTAATTTTAAAAAACTGATATAAAATACAGAATATATCGGTAATTGACTTAAATACCCTTCCCAAACTAGTAAATTAGAATTAAACAAATTTAATTTGGATAAAAATTGAAATCTTAATTACTGTGTGCGTAAACCCTCAGGTTGGCTGCTGTTTCTGCCGTTCTCTTCTACATTGGTCGTGTTCTACATCGCATCGCTGGACATGCATAGAAATCATCTGTTTCAGTTTTTATTTCTTTCTACAAGGGCAAAATGGGAAAAGAGATGCAATATCACCTGACTAACCCAGATGACGAGTGATCGTGATCTACATCCAACAAGCTGATCGTGAACTACATCCAACAAGCTGATTACAACAAATACAAATTATCAGATCCAGACAAAACAATGTTAACAGAGTATGCATTTAGTACTAGAACAAAGAAATGAGAGCTTCAACTCCTGGTAGCTTAAAACTAGAAGAAAGAAAGAAATGGAAGAAATTGGGAGCTTCAACTCCTCGGTAATTCAGATGAAATGGGTCAAATTTTCTTTTAAAATTGTTGTATCGACTATTGGTAGCTTAATACTAGAAGAAAGAAAGAAATGGAAAGAGAATGACATGTCCGATTTACCCACATGCTCGATCGGTACTTAGGAGCTTCAAGTCATCGGTTATCAGTACCTTCAACTTCCTAGATAAACGTGTTGCACCAAGCCCTTTTCTTTCTCGTACATCTGAGCTCCAAAAAACGAAATCCGGGTCCAACCATTCAACTATCAGACGGTAGCTTCCCGACTGGTGTTCGACCCCTCCTTCCTGCCTCGACTTCCGACCCGTCACAAGCTGACCTTCGGTTGTTCGGAAGCCCCTGGTGCAACGAAACGATAGATATGGTTCGGCGGTTGTTCCTGGAAAATCGATGGTGCAAAGGTGAATGAAGAGACTGCAACGAAAGAGAGGGAATGAGTGAGACATCAGATGAAAATTTTAGGGGTGTAAACGAGCCGAGTCGAGCCGAGTATTGCCAAGCTCATGGCTCGGCTCGACTAAAATACTCGAGCTCGAAGCTCGACTCGAACTCGACTCGAGCCTTGATTTCAAACTCGGACTCGGGCTCGTGAAATACTCGACACACTCGAGCTCGGCTCGGCTCGGCTCGACTAAAGTTTAAAAAAATAAAAAATCACCAAATGGCTCGTGAAATACTCGACACACTCAAGCTCGGCTCGGCTCGGCTCGACTAGGGTTAGCCGAGTATCTCAAAATATATATATACAAAGGGTAAAAATGTAATTTCCTAAATACTCGAATAAGCTCGCGAGCTTTATGAGCCTTGTATTTTACTGCTCGAGCTCGGCTCGACAAGGTACTCGAGTAGCTCGAGCTCGAGCTCGGCTCGCTTAAAGTCGAGTCGATATCGAGTATTTTCCGAGTCGATCTCGAGTATCTCACGAGTTGGTTCGTCTCGTTTACACCCCTAGATGAAATGCATCAACATTTCTTTGGAGAGAGAGAAAAGTAATTCTTTTTATTTCTTTCTTTATTAGTTTAGGAATGGTATTTAAGTCAATTACCAATATGTTCTGTATTTTATATCAGTTTTTTTAAAATAAATGGTTTTAATCCTAATTAGAATAAGAATTTGGATATATCCGTGAATTTTATCGTTTTAGAAGGATATAGACGTAGTTTTGCGTTTTAGAAGGATATATAAGTAATATCTAACATTTATAAGGACATGAGTGAAATTAGTCCAACCAAAAAAAAATGGACCCTTACTTCTATTGCTCTTTAAATCCAAAAATTGTTGTTGGCATTGATCCATGATCAATAACCCCACTTGAAAACATGTTTTGGATTGTCGCCCAATAATTTCTTTCACCCCTTCAATCAATTTTTGGAAAATGGCAACCAAAAACACACCAAATAGACACTGTCGATCTGGAAAAATCATCCTCCCTATGGTTCTGCTAACAATTTGTTGCGCAAGCGAAAACAATTAACAAATAATAATGAAGAAATTGTGATGAAGAAAGAACAATAATTGAACTTTTATTTCTTGGAGATGTGTAAGCGTAAAGTACTGAGGACAAAATTGAACGCAAAAGTCATAAGACTTTTCATTATCTATCTACTATAATAAAGGAATCCTTTTATTGCCACATGGCACATTTCTACACAGCTTATTTGACACGTGGCATACTAATAGCCATGCGTAGAACTCTTTCCCGCCTAAATATTTAACGCTTCCGTTTCTTTTCTTATTTTCAGGTCTTTTATCCGTTTCCAATAGGATGGTATTGATGACTTTTCAATAAATCCCTTAAAATCAGGAAGTAACTGAATGAGAATTTGAATGGGTGAAGCTGATATCACGGATCATCTCCCCTAATTTCGCTTCTTATCAACAATTGAATTCAACTGCTGCTTATTTCTCTTTATCAACAATTTCAGTTGTTCTATAAAAACTGAAAGCGTCCAAATGCACTTCTCGAACTCTCGAAGGTATGCGTAATTTGTGCACCTTCTTCTTTTTCGTCAGTCGTACGCCTCTCTATTTCTCCTTCTATCCCTCTGTGTTTCTCTATGAGTTTTCCCTGAAGTCGTTCAATCAATCCCAAAATAGTAGGATTGGTAAATCATATAAATCCATATTGAAATCTTCACGCTTCCTTCCTTCCACCTTCTAAACCCTAAGCGCCATCGTTTTGTCGGTTCTTAAGGTTTCATTTGATCTTTCTCGAAATACAACTCAATTATGAGACCAAACAACTGGAATGAGATTATACTTCTGTTAGAACCAATTTTGAGTGGATGAAAGCAGGAGACATGATAAGGTAATTCCCTTAAATTTCCTTACTTCTAATGTTAATTTGACAAAATGCTATTCACCTTATTCCCAGAAAGAACGAAGTAAGGTATGTTCTTACTCACAAGGTGTCGACTATTAGTCTATTACTAATAAATAGTAATATCTGCATAGTTGAGAGACTGCTTTTTAAAATTTCTGAGTAGCGATCGTTGATATTTTCTTCTCTATTAGGGTATGAAAAATGTAATTTACATTTTTAATCTTCCTAATAATACCGATTTAACAATACATTTTAAGTATACATTATTTTTTGAATTTACAATATTTTTGAATCAATTTTTACCACGGACACCAAAACTGAATCTGTTTCTACAAATGAGATTTGCTCCATCAAGGTTTTACATTGGTGCTTGGTGCTCGGCTATAGAGAATGACATATTTATGTCATATAAACTTGGTAATGGCGGTCTTCTTGTTGCAACTGTTGCTTCCCCGAGTATAGTTGGTTTTATTAATTCTGGTCATTAAAAAGTTTTCTTTTTCGATTTTGTAGCTTTTTTGGTCTCCGTTCTAAGTTAACTGGAATATAATTTAGGGACCAAAATTGCAAAAATCAACTCTAATTAGGGAAGAAAAGTGTAATTTACTCTTCAAGTTAAATTTATACCCACTTCAGCGTTGACAAATAATAAGAAAGTCTGATATTGTAGTTGAGTTGGCATATTTTCAAGCAGGGGTAAATATGGAAATTCTACGAATAAATGCTTGGTATTTTGGTAGTGATGGTTCTTCAAGTACTAGGTATGAGTAGAAGTTACCACGTACTAATATGAAGGCTGCTCAAAATGGTTCACTCATGGCAAGGAATGAATTGGAGTTCGCCCCTCAAACATAGCACATATGTATCCTATGTGGGAGTTTTAATTCCAATATAACCTAAATGGGAACCTTTTTGATGAAAAAACAAATCCAATGGACATTTTAGTGTTTCACACTTTCACTTACATATCTTTATTGTTTTTTATGTTTGTCGTGTTTCCAGCAATGTGGAAAGAGAATGATGCATCTTGAAGAACTTTCCTTTTTTGATGCTAATTCTGTAATCCCACACTATCAGTATGATGTATTTGGATCTCGACATCATCTCCATGTTAGGAATTGATCTTCCGAAGGCCTTGCTGAGTTTTGCATACATATTTACTTTCCTGGAATTGGAATAAGTTTCCATTCCATCGGGTGTGATTAACAACTTTCTTGTGAAGTGATAAATCTGATGTTTTGGTCCAATGGTTGTACATTGGAATGTGCAAACGGAAGGTACTTGGACTGGAAAGAAAATAAGAGGATGCCGTAAAATGTTTTTTGTCCATGTTTATTATCCAAGGAGTAACTTCTTTATTGGGATTATGGAACAATTGCCTTCACATAAGAGTTGCTTTCTAAGAAATTGTTTCCAATTATGATGTATGGAAATAATCGTGTAATTAAAGGTTCTAATCATAAAAAGTATAATAATTTATAAAACTGAACAAATTGTTATTGTTTTGCAGTTCGTGAGAGATTCCAAAACAGGGAGTTATCGTGGATTTGCATTCATTATTTGTGAATTTATTGAGTCCTTAGGTGCAACTATAAAAGGTAGTTTTTTTTGTTTATTGTAATAAATTTTCAAAATTTATGGAATTTATGTATGACAAATCTGATTTAAATGGAATTACTAATTGTGGAAGCAGGATGATAGGGTAAAGAAAATGGATTATTGGTTAGCAATTTATTTCTTATAATTATTTAAAGACATTATGGTCTCAAATCCGACGGAATTAGAATTCAATATAGCATTCCATCATGTGTTTGGTTGTCATATTCTAATTGTATGTTTATGATTGATTTCACGATTTGTAGCATGGGATGGAAGGAATTCAACTCATTCTTTCATTTAAAAAAAGACCAAAATACCCTCATATTTAGTTTTAAATAAATACATGAATAAAATAATTACATATATAAACAATAAAAGCATTGTAAACATAAAATAATTAGGGGTGGGCGTACTTTGTTGTTAATTGCATCTTACCATATGGAATTAGAGTTATTAGCTTTTCAAATCCTCATACTCTACTTTTTATTGCAACATACCTTAAATAAATGATATTCATTTATGAGTGTTGAGTGTGTTATTATTTGGTTTAAAGGGTTTATTAAATTCCACATTTTGCTCAGTAACAAAACAAACCTTAATCTAAAAATTCACGAGTCCTTTTCTTCTTAATTATTACATGACTTGCTATTGAGGTCTTTATTTAGCTTTATGAGAAAAGACTTATCTACTAAGAAATGAGTTGCTTCCCTGTCTTTTTTATTTCAGGTTTTTACAACGTGAGTTGTCCCTAAATTTACACAGTACAGATTGTGACATGGTATATTGACCTCAATGAGTTTACTCATTGTGTTGCATACCCCTGAATCTTATTAGTCTCATACTCATTTGGAATTTGACGTTGGCACATCGTTAACTGTAAGGCCAAAATGGTTAATTTACAAAATATTGCAACTTCTACGGTTTCATCCGAAAAGTAAAATGTAAGTGTAATTAAACCATAAAATTTCCCCAACATATTTGTTTCATTTTGGAATTTGGCTCAATCTTAAATTAATTTCCCCAACATATTTATTTTAGTGTTATACCAATGTACTTTCATTTGTTTTTCGTATCAAGCATTTTACATTGAAAATCTACCCATTGGTAGCATGTTACTTTTAGATTTTTGTTCTTAGTACAATATGCTTTAGACAATGGTAAAGAAAAACCCAAATTACCCATCGTGGTCATGCTTAACACGACCCTAAAAAGTGACTTTTTTGAAATCTTTTTGAATGATCTGAAAAATTTATAATTCTTTTACATCAAAGCTCATTTATATGACATATTTCTAGAAAAAAATTCGATTGTAGCATTGAAATTCGTAAAAAATTCATTAAAAACATTTTAATAACAATGTACTTTGGTATTGTGATTTTTTAAAACTGTAATTTTATTTTCAAATAGGATAGTTGGCTATATATTCATACGAAAAGGCTTTGGGAAGTTGGTTTGTGAAACTTTAAATTAGCTTGATGTCATTCTGGATCTTTTTGGATGAAAGGGGTATTTGGTCAAAAAAAGAAAATGCATTAACTCATATGTTTAACTACCATGGTCCTTGAGCTTTTTAATCTAAGCCATAACTTATAAGAAACAATATGGATCTATCTTTCATTAAAATCCAAATTGATTAATTAGAACCTAAAAAAGCCCGCTAAAACTTTTATATGGCCGATGAGTTTAATTATGAGTACTTGTGTCTTGATTTTGAATAGTATGTGTGTGTGTTTCAAGTGAGTTCTTTTTGCACACTCCACAATAATGCCTCATAGGAAATTGTTAAGGCCTAAGGTAAGTTAAAAACAAATGTCTTTTTAGTTGTACTAACTATTTTATGCAAATAATATTTTTAGATTCTTTTTGAATTATCTATCTTTTTTTATCTTTTTGGACATTAAAACTCATTTATAGGACATTTATATTTTTATTTAATTAAATCTGTCAACCCGTGTAATACACGGGTATTAACCTAGTTACTCTATATATTAAAAAGCGTCGTGTTTCTAGAAGAATTGGGGGTGCTGGAGGAGTTAACGGGGTGGTTTCCTTTTTCCAATCTCTTGTGGACATCTGTTGGACACCCGTCCAATTTACCTTCTTCCTTAGCCACTGCGACCTTCTGTCTTTCTCTTTCTCTCTCTTTACTGAAAGCTTTTCTCCATTATACCTTGCATTCCCCAAATCGATTTCTTTTTCGGTGGCTTATGTTTCGATGCAATCCGAGAGAGAGGAAGGAGAAATTGGCAATTATAGCTGCTAATTCCATCATTGATCTCACTGTCGACCTCACACACTCCAAACCGTCGGCACGGACAATTGAGGTATGTGTGTGTGGAATACGACCTGCTATGCCCTTTCTTTAGTCTCGATTCTTTTTTTCCTTGCTGTCTCTTCTTCCATCTCAATATCTCTATCGATTTTGGGTTGGATCGCACACACAAATGTGTGTGTGCGTCTGATATTCACGATCACGAATCCCTGCTGATTTTCATTCTTTGTGTGTGCGTTAAAATCGCATTTGAGAAGAAAAACAATACGCATCCTGATTTAGATTACCGGATTCTGATTAATTTGGGCCAAATATGACATTTCTGAAAATATCGTTGAAAAACGACCTCATCCATCCTTCGTAAATGTATTGTTCTTATTTTGTGGTGCGTCATCTTAATTGTACTTTTCCGTAGTTTTCTGATTTCGTAGACCTGGTCTGTTATCTGTCGACTGATAAATATGCTTCATTATAATGTGTTCCGGAATCAATGATCGAAGTTTAAGATCATGTTAAGCGGTTTATGATGGAAACTTACAAAGTTTGCGTCGTTGAAGTGTGTTTATGATGCAAAGTAGTTCTAGCATTCTAAATACGCAAGCCTTATTACCATAATATCTATTCGAAGACTATGTTAGATTTCTGTAATCTCAACAGAGTTTATATTGTAATTATCACCTCGCCTGGAGAACAGGACTATGGCTCTCAATGCTATTTAAGCTTCATCTCTACTTTCGTTTGATCATTGTTCTGTCTGTATGTGCGTTTGTTTATTAAGTTATAGAAAAAAGAATGATCCTTTCAGTGGTGCCTGGAATGTTACGTTATGTTTCTGATTGCAACAATGGCTTTATCCTAATGTCTCCTCACTTTTCAATCGACGGATATCAAATGAAGTTTTAAGTTGTGTTTGGAAGGATTTTTTTAATTTGAAATCTCATTAGTGTAATTGGAGGGTAAAGCTACCAAGTTAATGATCGTATGCAGTTACCTAATTGTTTTGTATTCAACATGCTATATATGACCGGTAGGAGTTGATATACAATTATTCGTTTTTCAACATAATGATCGTCTGTTTATTTGTTGCAGGAATTATCTTACAAGTAAAAGCTCTTCCATTGTTCAAATTTCTGCTTAGATATACTCTGTTCCTTTCCATTTCAACTTCAAATTCTTTCTAACTTCAAATTTTAGGGATTTTTCAATATCCTAACATACTTATTTAATAAAGATATTCATTACTTTCTATGAGTGTTTCATGTGCTAATGCAGATCATTACTTTCATGTGCTAATGCATATCAACATAAATATAATTGACCAAATTAACATCCTTAGAGAGCAGCACAAATTTTTGTCTGAGGCTGTGCCGAGAAGGAATTTATAAATGTAATAACTCTCAATATTTTTGATTAATTATAATTGGTGTTTTTATATTTATTAAAATGACGACATTGGTTCACAGATGGAGATTAGCCGATTCAATGAACAAATCCAACTGAAATTACCCAATCAAACTCCTTGAAGACAAAATTGTTAATCCCGTTGATGAAGTTCAAAAAACATGAGTAGGTACTACTTTTTTGTTGTTTTTTCCACATATGCCCTTGCCTCTAATTATTATCTTTTCGTTTCATTTTGTAGTTCTGAAGTTTCTAAATTCAGCCTATTTCTGAGCTTGAAGCACAACTAGATGATATGTTATCTTGGAACACATAAGACACATTTACCCCTATTTTTATGTAGGGTAAATTGGGCGAATTTGTATATGTAATTTAGAAAATACTATATTATTTTTTGCAATTTTACCTTATATGTAATATATAGTTAATGAATTTGTATATTTAATTTAGGAAATGTTTTATTATCTTTTTTTTGCCAGGTCAAATTTGGGGACAATCGAGTACTTCGAGAGCAGCTTAATAAAAAGGTAAGACCTCAACAACTTTCCGATCCGCGAAATGAGATTAATACCGAAAAACATGAAAAAACAACGTTACTCTGTCAAGGTCAGGTATTACTGTTGTTTTCATAATTGAGCATTAAATAAGAATGTAGGTGAGTTGACTGAGTATGTTCTCACTATTGTTATGACTTTATTAACAAAAAACATAAATTCACATAATTAACACAATTTCAGCTTACTAAATAAATAAACCATTTTCTCTGCAGGTTGTATGAAGCTCAGTAACCAAATGTGCTGTGCGATTTTCAATATCCATGAAATTGATATGATTTTTATGGTAACATGCTATTGTGTTTGTGATAAGCGAACTATATATCATCTACGATTTGAAGATGCTATTGATGTTGAATGAATGCATCTAATTTATCAATCCTACAATATTCATTTAGGTTTTTTGTAGAGTTTTGCTTGCTTTAAGATGTGAGAGAGAAAATGGTTCTTCACCAGTACCATCGTCATAGAAGGCGGATGTGAAGAAGAAGTATGGTGTGATGATCCCGATATCATATGTGGGACTCACTGAGGCTGACTTCACAGGAATGCAATCTTGGAAAAGTTAGTTACTATTATAAGGTTCAGTTCAAAATCAAGTTTTACCCATTGTCTTTTTGTTTTCTCTTAGAAAAAAATTCTAATTGCTATAAACTCATTTAAATATTACGGTTCAATTAATTTTGTTGCAGGAAATTTATTCAACCTTCAGACCTGGATACTAGATTTGGTTAGTTCTAAATCCATTAAAGTTTTGCTTTAACTTTATTTATTCATTTTTGTTAATTGCATTGCATATTTTTCGTTTAATTTGGCATTCATGTACAGTTGACCACCAACTGTAAACAAAACGATATCCTGAATGTTGCTAAACTTAAAAAGGGTATGACTGGAATAATATTACTAGAGTTTCTTCCTGCTCGAATTTTCCTTTTTCCCCCATTTAAAAGTTTTTCATAAAATTCTTTTGTTTCTCTTGGTATGCCAGTTAAGTGCAAACTTGATCACAATCTAAAAGAAGAAAGACAATTTTGATTTATTATTTAAATTGTATTTCATTGCATGAAAAGAACCAAAAGGTAAAACCTCAAAAACATGGGCTAAATTAACTGGCATAGTAAGAGAAACAAAAGAATTTTATGGGGAGATCGGCATGATGGAGAACAAAAGCGGCGAAGTGGTGGTAACAATCTCCGGCGAAGAGAAATTGCTGAAATATGCTACTCCCGGAACATTGAGAGATGCAAAACCAAGAGGTGTTCCGGAGTCCCCTAAGATGATTATCAAAATAGAAATGGATGCTTACTTCAAGAAGTGAATCGAAGCCTTCCATTAATGGAGGTTCCAGAAGCTCCAGATCAACTATCAAACACAAAACAAGGATGACATGATATGTATTTATAGCAACATCCGTAAGGTATTTGATCATAAGAAATAAGTTATCTAATCTCAAGAATTACTATGAAATGAGTGAAACAAATAGTATAAATAGAAAGAAAGAAAAAAAAGAAAAAAGATGGTGGCTTGGAAAGAAAGAAAGAAAGAAAAAAAAAGAAAAAAGAAATAAATGGAGTAATTGTGGGGAGTTTGACTTTTCTTGTGTCTTCATGGTTAATCTTTTGTTTGTTTGACTTTGACCACCCAAATTGAATGTTTATTTCAGACGTACTTCCGGCGAGCCATTTATCACCACAAGTTATGATTATGATGCACCAATTGCTGAATATGGTTAGCTGATTGAACTATTTACCATGTTCTTTTAACCGTAATAGCATTGTACTTTCGTTTCTTTAATGATAATAGCAACGTACTTCTTTTTCCATAATAGTAACATACTTATGCTATGAACTGACTTAGAAATCGAAATCAAGAACAAAACTGATTGAACAAAACTCTATATTGATTGAAACAAACTCAACCATACCCGAATGATTACAAGGAAAACCCTAATGCTTACTAGAATTTCGAGAGTCTAGTTCTCTCCCAAGGTACAAGACCAGATTTCACCAAAAAGATGGTGTGCCCCCCCTTCCACTGCTAGCTAAATACTGCTCACGTAACAAACAACTAAGGACAAAATTACTAGCTTACCCTTCTAACAGAAATCAAATCAAAGATGCCTAATTACCCAAGATGCTCTTTATTTTTACTGAGTTTCCCAAAATACCCCTAGATAACAACCTGATGCGTAGCAATACCCCACCCCCAAAGATTCACCTTGTCCTCAAGGTGGATAGTGAAGGCGTATAATGTCCAATTCTCCCAAACTTTGATAAATCTTCCTGAATCGAACTTGTCAAACTTTGTACGAAACGAAGACTTTTTTATGTCATCAGCATTTCCATGTGCTACAGTTACCACAATTATTCCTCCCACTTGTTCCACTGCATCAGATTTCAGGAATGTCTTTGCCATAGATGACACATGCTCCAAGTAACATGTCCCCGCCTTCCCACTCTCATCAACAATCCCAAATGTGGACAAGTATTGGTCCTCAGAACCAGGAATATCCCTTAGTTTTGCCACCGCCCCAGCAACATTCTTAAGCTTGTGTGGAGTTTCACCAAGGTCATGTGTATGCAAACCCTTTTTCACCGCTTCACAATCATTCTCATCATGATCTGTGGTGACATACATGTTGCCCCCACCCGAAGTAACTAGGGCATCAATGCTTTTTTTACGTAAACTTGTTAGTTCATTTTCATGTATTTTCGCAAAACCGTCACTTGAGCCCTTTAAAACACCACGCTTATTGATCATGTGAACACAAATCTTTTTGGCACCATGTTGGCTAGCACCTCTGAACAACAACTGTAATAGACCGAGAAGAATACCGCTTTCCCCGATTATGTCACTCTTATATTTCTGCACAACAGTAGTAGCAAAAGTTTCGGGTGAACCGAGAGCAACTGACCATGCCCATGCAACATCAAAGACTCTTTGCTGCAAAATGGGAATTAAATTCACTTGTTGTATCATGACATCCTTTTGAAAACATTCTTCCAGAAGAAGATAAGATAAAATCCCAAATGATATCTTTTCAACTGATGTATACTTTGAATCTAGTAAAGGAATGAGTGGTTCAATGGCTTGGTGAAGTGTCAAGATGTAATCAATACGGCCTTGATGCTCAAAATTATTCACAAGAACTTCAACATGAGTGATTTCCCATTCAAGCTCTCCACTATCTCTAATGTCACGCTCAAAACTTTGAATACCATAGTCATCCTGGTGCTCTCCTACATGTTTATATGTATCCACAGCAGTCGCATTTCCTATCTTGAAGTCATTGAAAATATCCCACAATACGGCTTTCCGTATTCCACCAACAAGACTGTCATTTTCAAAGTTAAATATTTTCCTTGCTTCTGGAATGTATTTGGGGACATTAGACATGCTTTCCATGCCACCAACCACCGCTATATCATTTGCGCCCAATTGGAGGTTCTGTGCTGCCAACACTATTGCTTTCATCCTTGATGTATGAACTTTGTTAACCAAAGTGATTATAACATTATTAGTGTTTCTTGCATCTACCGCGACTTGCCTGGCGGAACCTTGCCCCGAATTGGCACCAAGAACATTTCCAAAATTAACTTTCTCACCAATAATACTGATTTCTCTAGGTATTATCGAGACCGAACCACTTGTTGCCCCAACTGAAACCGTATCTATATGTAATTGGATATCTGTGTATTTGAAGTGTGCTGCAACTGAAAGCAGTGAGTGTCTTTTGTGTGTGGATAGAAAGTGTATGAGTGAAGAAAAGAGTAAACTGGGAGTTGATGCTTTTATCGTGGCTTCATCGAGTGTTTCTCGCACATACCAAGTTTTAGAGTCTCTAACTTTAGCTGCAACCACCTCTGAAATATGCGTACGTTTTCTGCATCTTTTGGATATTTCGCAGAATAATAGCAACTTCTGTGTCTCCCTAACATACTTCTCGGGATGGTCTTCATGGATGATAGAAATTACAGGTTCGATTACAGAGCTTGAGTAGAATGAGGATAAGGTTACTTCGTGTGCGCCGACCAGAAGGAGTGACGAGGACTTGCGAGTTGCTGAAATTTCGGCCGATTGTGAGGTTAATTTGGGTAATGTTGATTTAAAGATGATCGGGCTTGATTTAATTTGTGTTGGGCTTTTATTTACGTCAATCTTAAGGGACAAGTCGAAGTAAGTCGTCTGATTTGATTTTTGTTGACCCGAAGGTCTGATTTCGGCCCAATTGTTTATGTTAAGTCCATTTTTGCCAAAACCTACAAACGCTCCTTTTCGTCCGTCATTTAACGGTGCCGTCATCTCCATGAGACTCCATTAGAGCTCCGACTGCATCCCGTCCTGGGGAACTGACCACCATTGCTCCGCTGTGACCTTTGAAGACCGAAATCGACGAGGAATCAACCCCTTTAGCTCTTCCCAATCTCGTATAGGTCGTCTTTTATGCTCCCAATCATACCACACAGATGCGTCACCTTCAAGGGCCGTTACAGCTACTTCGAACTTGTCTTCTTCTCTCAGTCGGTAACAGCAAAAATATCGTTCGGCCTCTAGGATCCAGACATCAGAATTGTTACCGTTGAACAACGGCATCTCTATCTTTCTAACACACGGATTAAAGTCTCTTATGTTCGGAATTTCAGCTCCTCTACTGTTCTCGAGACCTAAAGTCGGTGGGCACGGTGGTGGTGGTGATGATTGTGTGTAGCTGCTGTCCTGGTCGGAATCTTCTGAGCTTGATGAACGGAGAGCTTTCAAGGTAGAGTGCAACTTCTTTCGATCTGAAGCCATCTGTGTCATATTCTCAATCAATGAAGACAAGTGAGTGTTGATTTGTAGTTGCAATTCAGCCATCGAAGAATAGACTTCTTTCAATCCTTCTTCTATTACATCCAACCTTTGATCAAGGGTTCTTAGGGTCATTGCTCTGATACCAATTCCTATGAATTGACTTAGAAATTGAAATCAAGAACAAAACTGATTGAACAAAACTCTATATTGATTGAAACAAACTCAACCATACCCGAATGATTACAAAGAAAACCCTAATGCTTACTAGAATTTCGAGAGTCTAGTTCTCTCCCAAGGTACAAGACCAGATTTCACCAAAAAGATGATGTGCCCCCCCCCTTCCACTGCTAGCTAAATACTGCTCACGTAACAAACAACTAAGGACAAAATTACTAGCTTACCCTTCTAACAGAAATCAAATCAAAGATGCCTAATTACCCAAGATGCTCTTTATTTTTACTGAGTTTCCCAAAATACCCCTAGATAACAACCTGATGCGTAGCAACTTATGTTTTTTTACCAATGAAAGCAACGCACTTACATTTTGCTACCAATATGCACATTGTAATGTACTTTATTTCTTACGTACCTTTATAAATTATAATCAGTAAAAAATGTAAATTTGTTGCTATTATGGCTAAAGAAATTTAAGTAGTTCTCATAATGAGTTAATTATAGAGTATGTTGCCTATATTGGTAGAAAGAGTAAAGTACGTTGCTATTCCTGCAATTTGTCCTTCTAAATATTTTCCTATACCGGTTGTAGGGTTACCAAGGTATCCAAAATACGGGCACCTAAAGGAGCTTCATCGAGCTATAAAGATATGTGAGAAATCATTACTAAATGATAAACCAACTTTGGTTCAAATTGGTTTTCGACAAGAGGTGCATTTTTTTTATAACAGCCAACGCTAAAAAATCTCCACATACAAATTAAGTTTAGTCAGATCCTCACCGGACCCGTGCGGAGCACGGGTGGATACTAGTTAACATGATAGCACGTAAACTATACTATGTATGTCACTTTTGACCCTAGAGAAAGTTGTAAGCCATTTAACTCTTCCAAGTTGACTAAACCTTTCTGAATCTAATTCTAATGACTTAGGAGTTACGATTATTGATTATATTTCAACGTATTGTTGAAACACCTTATTTACCATTTAGCTAACATCATTAACATGATTAATCCCACAATTAAGTGATTGTGATCACCATTATTATCATCAAAGCTTTAAAACCCCATAAATGACAACTTGATTGGAATTCTTTTCAATAAATTAGATATGGAATACTTGAATCCATACCAAATCCATGTTAGTGTTGGGAATATTTGAATTAGGGTTATGAGAAAATCTGGATCAAATCAGGAAACGTGTGAACACACTTTCCTCGTTTGATAATTAGACCCTAATAGCCTTGAGTTCACGAATTTCAAACTAGGATATTTCCTGAAGAAACAAGATCAAATTTAAGGCAGAAAATTGATCTCATAATTGAAGAAGATGATAGAAAGTTCGTCCGTTTTCTCTTGTGTATCTACCAAACTGAAAACGAAATCAGGATATACCCTGATAACTATTCTGAACGTTAGAGGGAGTTGGACAGTTTAGAAATTGACTAAATAAACCCTGGACTTCATAAAATTATATAACGAGTCTATAGTTCCAAAAGTCAATTTTGTTTAGGTTTTGGGGCGCTGCCCCTAGGACCCCGCAAAGGGGGCGCAGCCCCCTTTGAACCCCCGCTCAAGGGGGCAAGCCCCCTTGAACCCCCGTTCAGTCTGCGTACCGGCAATGTTTAGTAGATAAAAGCGTGCACTCCCGCACCTTCCAATTTGTATCAAAACTAATAACATTACCCTCGATACACTTGTTATATCCATTACACTAAATGTACCGGTGACACTAAAATCACCAATAGTTAGATCATCCAATCCATAATGAATTTTAAATTATGTATATAGCAATATGATCTACCATTACAAAACATCAAAATTGATCCTTAAATTGATTTCTCTTTAATGTTTTGAAATTGCACCATGATCTAACTATAAGTTAAATTAGAACACTAATCACATAGTAAAATTCGAAGACGGATTGTCAAGGTTGATCTACCATTGCTATGGCTCATAAACTTGATCTAAGCTTCATAACATCAAATTTGACCAAATTGGAGATTTCAACACATGATTTGGACTTGGATTCATTACTTTACCTCTAAAAAAAGTTATAAACGTAATCTATACTTATTTTATATAGCACAAGCTGATAACCTCAGCACAAAATCTTTAGCATGAAATTGTCATTTTCAAATCATAGAATTTGACTCAACAAATTGAATACTTATTTTATGGTGGTGGAGGCAAAAGAGACAGATTGGACTGATCAACAACTAAAACCTCGCAAATCTTATATATTCTGCCAATCTATGTGCTAATTTTTCCTATAGGATTTCATGAAATTCAATTGGTTCCTAGGTTTGCATTTATATATTTACATTGTTAAATTTTATCCACAATAAAATGTATGCTTTTTCTGGACTTCAAGATAGTCGATAAATAAATTGTTTGGGTTGTGGGAAAATCATAGGAACAGAAAGAAGAGTAGAGGTTGTTTCAATATGGAAGCCAAAGATTACTTCGATAAAGATAGAAATACACAGAGACAATTGAAATTGCAAACCAAATGGATTACAAAACTAGCTACGAAATTTACTCCTTAAATACGCTAATACTTCCATATTAAAAGACAAATCAAAAAGGAAAAGCACACACACTACTCGTTACTTTTTGTATTTAAAAACAAGAAAGTTGACAAAAGACTTCATAAATCCAAAGGCACATGGGTACAAGTTGAAATTTTAAATTGACAAGTTGTCCCTAATTCTCGCAAAATGTTGGAAGTGGACTTGGTGAAGTGAGTGACTCACATGCTTCTGAACAATTACTTAATCGGAACAAAATGAGGGTACAATGATCATGTTTATCAGATAATCATGTTTCATATTGTTTTTATGGTCATGTATATCTAATAATCATGCATGTATCATTTTGATAAGGAGAAGAAAACTCAGGAACCCTTATAAGATCCACATTCAAGGATATGGAGGCGGCTCATATATATGTAATTGCGTATAATTATTATTGCGATGATCTTTTAATGTCAAATAACTTATAGCTATGCTTCTGTTGCAGATTTCAAAATCCTACTATTCCTATAAAGGTACCGTCTTTTTGTTTTTGCGTGACTTATTGTATAATACCAATAACCATGAAAGAACAAATATATCACAGGAAATATCTTATTATAACAAAGAAAAAAAAAAACTCAAAACTTCGTTGCAATCGTTTCCCTAAAAACACTCTTAAGATAACTTGGTAACTACACATCTATTTATACTAAATCTAGGCTTGTAGATAACCCTTAATCCAAGATCGTTTGAATCTAGATAATACCGACTTGTATTACTAGATAAGACTTATCCTTAACACCTCATCGTGAAGGCTAATCTTTAATTCGAAAATTACTAACAATTACCCCCCTAATTTCCGAATGGAAATATGGAGGTCTTCCACACCGAGCATCTTTCGCATCTCAACAAACTTCACTTTAGCCAACGCCTTTGTCAATATGTCAGCCCTTTGTTCCTTTCCATTTACGTGCTCCACCATAATTTCTTTGTCGTCAACTCTTTCTTGTATGTAATGGAACCTTGACTTTATGTGTTTACTTCTGCCATGAAACACCGGGTTTTTAATTAAAGCTATGGTTGATGTGTTGTCAATTTTCAGTGTTACCTCCTTCATTTGGGACCCCGTTATTTCTCCTAAGAGATCTCTCAACCACACTGCTTGACAACTCGATGCAGAAGCAGCCATATACTCAGCTTCACAAGATGATAACGCCACCGTCTCTTGCTTTTGGGAGCACCATGTGATTGGTGACTCGCCAAAATAGAAAACATGCCCAGTAGTACTTCTTCCATCATCTGGGTCGATGTTGTGACTGCTATCACAATAACCGAGTATGTTCAAAAGATTACTGTGATTGTAGTGAATCCCATAGCCAATAGTACCTTTTACATATCGTAGTATCTGTTTTATCGCAGCCATATGTGATTTCTTTGGAGTTTGCATGTATCGACCGACAATTCCAACAGAATATGCCAAATCTGCCCTTGTTTGGAGTAAGTACCTCAACCGTCTAACAAGACTACGATATTCAGTTGCATCAGTTTCTTCCTCACCTTCTCCTTTAGAGAACTTCACATTCGGATCCATTGGAACTAAGGTGGAGTTGCAATCAAGCATCCCTGCATCTTTAAGTACCTTTTTCGCATACCCTTATTGCGTGATTAAAATGTGATCCTTTTTCTGATACACCTCAATACCTAGGTAATATCGCAGGACTCCTAGATCACTCATGTCAAAGTTCATTGCCAGAGCTTGCTTGAACTTGTTTATAATCGTAATGCTCGTTCCTGTAACAACCAAGTCATCTACATATACTCCAACCAATATTAGATCCGAATTGATTTTCCTCCTGTATACCGCCTGTTCTTGAACACATCTTTGAAAGTTCATGTTTTTTCAAAATTCCATCTAGCTTTAAGTTCCAGGTTCGAGGGGCTTGACGTAGTCTATACAACGCTTTTGCTAATTTGTATACATATTTTTCTTTCCCTTTCTTCACAAAGCCTTCGGGTTGGTGAACAAACACTTCTTCTTGGAGTTCCCCATGCAAAAATGCTGACTTTACATCTAAATGATGTAGTTCCCACCCTTTCGAAGCAGCAAGAGCAATGAGTATTCGAACGGTCTCAATACGGGCTACTGGTGCGAACACCTCATCAAAATCAATGCCGGGTTGTTGCAAATATCCTTTGGCCACGAGTCTTGCTTTGTATTTGTTTACGATCCCACTTGCATCCTTTTTGCTTTGAAAACCCATTTTAATCCGATCACAGCCGAGTTGCGTGGTTGCTCGACTAGCTTCCACGTGCCGATCTTCTCAATAGACTTGATTTCCTTGGTCATTGCTCTTACCCATTTCGGATTATTCTTGGCTTCACTATAGCTTGAAGGTTCATCTTCACTAAATGATAACAGCAAAGTGGCATATAGGTTCATTTCAAAGTCGTCAAACCTACGTGGAGCATGGGAAATCCGGCTCGATCTTCGTAAGGGTCCTGCATCAGGGATCTGTTGTGATGCATGTGTAGCAGGCTGTGGAACTTCAGCCTCTATATTCTCACTATCGGCTCCTTCGGGTGTGAGGTTTGCATCGTAATCTGCCCCGTTATTAAGTTGGTTCGATTCAGTAGCTACCGGACCATCTCTTGTGTCTACCTGAGTCGACCAGTGAACCCAAAACATACCTGGTTTCAAAGCCGTTTCTGCTTCTTCGTCCCAGTTCCAGCTTGAAAGTTCGTCGAAAACAACATCACGTGACACTATGATTTTCCGGGCTTGAGGATCGTACAGCCGGAAAGCTTTTGACCCCGGTTCCGAGCCAAAATAAACTACTTTCTTTGATCGATCATCGAGTTTTCTTAGATGAGGTCCGACAACTTTCGCGTAAGCCACACAACCGAACACGCGCAAGTGTTCAATGTTTGGTTTTTTATGGTGGAATGCTTTGTATGGTGTTGAGTATTTTACGGCTTTTGTTGGAATCCGGTTAATAATTTGGGTTGCATGAACGATGGCTTCTCCCCACAAATAATTTGGAACTCGTTTCGCTTTTCGCATGCTTCGTGTCATCTCTAGCAGCGTGCGATTTCGTCTCTCGACTACGCCGTTTTGCTGGGGCGTATACGGTGCGGTTAAATGTCGTATCATACCATGATCCTCGGAGAGTTTTTCAAATTCTCGTGAGGTAAATTCCCCACCTTTGTCTGTGCGAAGAACTCTTATGACTTTCCATGTTTCCAACTCAACATTTCTTTTAAATTTCTTAAAGTAATCTATTGCATTACTCTTTTCTTTCATAAGGAAACACCACATATAACGCGAGTAATCGTCTATTAGTACAAAGATGTACCTTTTTCCAGCAACTGTGGGTGGTGAGATTGGTCCACAAAGATCCCCATGGACTAGCTCCAATGCGTCGCTTGCACGATATGTTGAAGCTTTAGGAAACGAGCTTCTCGTGTGTTTCCCGACCAAACACGACTCACAAAGTTGATTGTTCCCTAATATAGTAGGTAAACCTTTTACTAACTCCTTTTTGCTCATCGTCATAATGGTGTCGAAGTTGGCATGCCCAAGTCTGGCGTGCCACAGCCACTCCGCTTCGCTTAAACGATTATGCAAACAGATTGGTTTTCCAACCGAAATAATGGCTTTATATAATCTGTTTTGTGATCTCTTCACTTTGAGCAAAAGTGAACTCCGACTATCAAATAAGCATAAGTAGTTGTCTTTCATCGAAACCTCACACCCACTTTCAGTTGCTTGTCCCAAACTAATTATATTGGTTTTTAAATTCGGAATGTAATAGACATCGGTTAATAACTTTTGCTTACCTTCTTCCACCTCGAGGAGTATGGAGCCTTTTCCTTGGATCTTAACACAAGAATCGTCACCGAACTTCACTCGTCCTCCTATTCTTTTATTGATTTCACTGAAGTATGATAATTCACCCGTCATGTGATTACTAGCACCATTGTCTAGGTACCAAGTATCTTTTTCTCCTTCTTCGGTTCCATACTTTAGCGGTATCACCCCATCTTCGTGAAGCAGAACTGTCTCAAAGAGTGTTTTATGCATAAACAACATCGAATCTTGTTCCTCGGTTTCTGCCACATGTGCCTTATCTTGCTTTGGCCTCCGATCCGGGCATTGTGAAGCAAAATGCCCGAATTTGTCACACCGATAGCATTGGACTTTAGATCGATCCTTTGGTTGTTTCTTTGTTTTGTCGGTATCGTTTTTCGTTGAGGAGGTATTGCGATTTTGACCAGAATTGTTATGTCGACCTCCACGTCCACGAGTCGAACCCCGACCTCGACCCCCCTTGTTTGAGTCGTTACCCCGATTGGATGATTCAGCCTTATGGAACATTAGTTTACTTTGATCATTGGTTGGTTCATCTTCCCGAATTCGTTCTTCATACGCTTTTAGTCGGCCAACTACATCTTCGAAACCGACTGTCTTGAGATCAAGAATTTGTTCGATTGAAGCTACTATGTGTATGAATTTTCTGGGCAAACCTGTAAGAAACTTCTTGACTAGTTTGCATTCTTCCAATGATTCTCCAAGTGATGCTGACTTCGACGCGATACCGGAGAGCTGGCTTGCAAATTCATCAATTGTTCCCGTCTCCTTCATTTTTAAATTATCAAACTCGATGATCAGGGTTTGTAAGCGAGCCTCACGTACCCTATCTGCACCAAGATGACGTGTCTTGATGGCGTCCCAGATTTCCTTTGCCGTATTCATCATACCTACTTGCAGAATCAAGTCTTCTGGGATTGCTTGGAAAAGGACGGCGATAGCAACATTGTTCTTTTTCGGATCCGACGTACCTGGTTCAATGACAACCCATACCTGATGCACATTCATGATCACCTTCATTCGTATTGCCCACACCGTATAGTTCACAGAAGTCAACATGGGGACATGAAACGACAAGGACGAGCCTTCTTTGGTTCCCCCGGTTGCACCTCCTGAACTTCCGGAGCCAGCATCTCCTTCAGCCATCTTCGTAGGGATGGTTTTTTTATCTATATCGCTCTGATACCAAATATAATACCAATAACCATGAAAGAACAAATATATCACAGGAAATCTATTATTATAACAAAGAAAAAATAACTCAAAACTTCGTTGCAATCGTTTCCCTAAAAACTCTCTTAAGATAACTTGGTAACTACACATCTATTTATACTAAATCTAGACTTGTAGATAACCCTTAATCCAAGATCGTTTGAATCTAGATAATACCGACTTGTATTACTAGATAAGACTTATCCTTAACACCTCATCGTGAAGGCTAATCTTTAATTCGAAAATTACTAACATATTGGACTCCAATTCATATGTATTATGATTTTTGTTGTTTGCATTATTGTGTTTCCAAGTGATTGTTAGTGATGGTCTTATATCATGTAATGAGTAATGAAGTTTTTAATTTAATATATGTTGACGACGCACAATTTAATTTTACATGCAACAAAAGTTTCTAATTATAGTAATATGCCATCACTAAGAAATCATCAACCCCTTGGTATACTCCTTGTATCGGTTTAAGTCATTAGTTTCTAATTCATGTGTATTTTTTGCTAACTGCCGCTTTTTGATGAATTCATTGTCGTTTTTTTGTAGATCGCTTTTGGTTGTTTTTTATTATTGTGTCTTGGAGTGTTTTTTCTTATGAGAATTCTTTGAAATAATGAAGTTTTAAATATTATTTGAAGAATCATTTTGCAATCTTACATGCATAAACGGTTTTTAACAATACCGAATGACGACCCATTGTATTCTCCTTTTTGTGACATTTGTACCATAGTTAACTATTGCTTCTGGGTTTCGAAGTTATATTATTTTTCACAATCTTATTATAATCTTCCAACAAATGTAGCCTCTCTGACTTTAACTCACATTCGTTGTTTTTTATTGTTTCCATTATCTTTTTAGACTACAATTTATTTTTTATTATTATTTTTTTTTTGCCATTTTCTGACTTTTTAGTTTCAAACTTTTGTACTTACCTTTTCCTTTTTTTTTCTTCCGCGAAGAAAGCATTATTTCGAGTAACTATGCTTCTTTTTGTGTCATTATCCCAATACATAAACAACTATAACTTCTTTGCTTCAATTTATTTTTGAATTACATAATTTTAGTGATTTTGAATAACGTAATTTTGATTATAAAATGGATCGGTACCAAAGGATGGCGCAACTATTTCACATATGCCATGGCCAATGCGTTTGCTTGAGCTTTCATAAAGTAAAATGACAAGATTGCCCTTGTGCTCTATTAATAGCAAGCCACTTTAGACCTGGAAACAAATTGCTATATATCGCAAGGAAGAACGATTACAATTGGTTTGACTTTGACATACATATATATAAATCATTATAAATGGATGAAAATCATGTTGCTATTGTTTAAAATGACGAAATGAGATTTGCCTAAAATGGATGGAAATCAAAGTATATTTTCTAAGTGGAATTCTTTGAATTTTTATGGTTTATCATTGTTTTATAAATCAAAATATTTATAAAAACATTTTTAGCTGGACGAGTTATGTGGGATACTAGATCTTAGATGAAGAAAAAGCGTTGGATTAAGCAAAAAGATAAAATAAATAACTATAATATTGTGTTCCGCAGAACGGTAAATTCCTTTTATGTTCAATTGTTTTTAGACTCGTCTGGTCAGAGAAAATTTTTGAAGTTGAGAACTTGAAAAAACTCAAATATCTACAATATAATCTTCTATCATGTAAATGTGGTTGTACGTTGAGTTAGCATTGTGCATGGTTGGTTGTACGTTAAGTATGTGTGTGTGTGTGTGTGTGTTTTCATCGGGTTTAACAGTTGAATTAATGATTAATAGATTGCCAGCTCAATCTAACCTAGGTTGTGTTTGATTTGCGTCTGACCGGACCCGTCCGAACCGGTCAGACTTGATGTCTGACTCGGTCCGAGTCGGGGCGTTTGATATATAAGCTAAAAATCACATCTGGCCGAGTTCATATATGTCTGACCGAGTCAACAACAAAATAGTGCTTACTGAATCAGTCATCTTGCTCATTTAGGCCTGAAACTATCAAACACAGTCCTAGTCAATTTCGGGTAGAATTCTTGTTTGATCAATTTGTATCAGTCTCAAGTGATGGCATGATTAGGGATGGCAAAACCCCCCGTGGGGCCCCATTCCCGTAGGACCCCGAACCCGTACAAGGGGTAATGTTATGAAAAATTCGGGGGTGGGGGCGGGGCCGGGGGCAAGATTACCCCCGTTTTGATTTCGGGGGCAGGAACGGGGGTGGGCAACCCCGTCCCGAAACCCCGCGGGGGCCCCGTTATATATATATATATATATATATATATATATATATATATATATATATATATATATATATATATATATATATATATATATATATATATATATATATATATATATATATATATATATAACCCAACAAAATAAAATTTCAACCCAAAATTGATTTTTTAGCCAAAAAAAAGATTTTTTTAGTTTAAAGATCGGGGGCGGGGAAACGGGCGCAGGGGCGTGGGCGTGGGCGAGGGATGCTATCCCCGTCCCGTTGACATCCCTAGGCATGATTATGTCGTGTTGTATATGGATCTTGACAGATCGATCATCGGTTAAATACTTAAACTTTTTTAAAAATAAAAAGAATTACAGTAATGATAAAACATTAATAAAGATTCTTTTAGTTAATGTTATAATATAGAATTGCTTTATCATAATAATGAGGGTTTAACCTCATATAAATAGGAATACAAAATAAGCTCATGACCTAACCTAACATTAGTGTAACCCTAATTACTAACATCCTCTCACAGTTAGATTGGGAGAAGATGATTAAACTGGTAAAATAAACAAAACATAAAGAAAAAACAGCGGCAGCGGCAGTGGCAGAGCTCTGACGGTGGCGGCTAATAATAACTACTCATTGGAGAAAAAGAGCGGAGGAACGGCGGCCAGAGGCGGTTCCATTGAAGAAGAAGAGAGAACAGCAACAGTGATCATGGAGCAAACGGCAGAGGAGTCCAGAGAATGGCAGCGAGTAAAGAGAGAAGGCTCGAGCTGCGGCGGACGGAGCCAATTTCGACGAGATCGACGACTGCAGTGTTGATAGAGGGAGAGAGGCGACTGTAAATCAGAGGCTGTCCGACGAAGAATGTCCGGAGAAGAAGAGACCATCCGAGGAGAGGGGCCGAAGCAGATGAGACAGTAGAAGAAACCAATGACAGAGCTCTGGTTTGGTGCCGACGGCTGTAATATTATTTATGCGAAAAAAAGAGGAAAGAGAAAAAATATTGAAGACACCTCCGACGACTAGAAGGTCGCCGGAGGTGGTGGTTTGCGGCGGGTTGTGGTCAGCAGTATGATTTTAACCTAGAACTCTGATTCCATGTTATAATATAGAATTGCTTGATCATAATAATGAAGATTTAACCTCATATAAATAGGGATATAAAATGGGCTCATAACCTAACCTAATTAAACCCTAATGGGCTAACCTAAACCTTAATGGTTATAGGATAACCCTGATTACTGACAGTTAACTATTGTAAACATATGAAAAAATAAACCGGTTCAACAAAAGCCTAGTTCTGGACCAATCATCCTCGATAAGGCTAGGCCTGATTGCGGATTGCTGGTTTAGACCGATCCTACTTCAAAAATCATTGCAATTATCCGGTGCAAATTAAACCAATCCAGAATGGCAGAAAACATGTTATGCCTGGACCTTTTCAATGGATTTTTTGTCCTAAAATATTGATCTTTCTTTTTATCAGATGATTTAAGTCAACATATGATTTCATATGGACAAAAACATCTTTACCTTAAACTTTTGAATCCACCCCTATAAAACAAATTAAATGGTACTATATAACTAGTAGATAATTTTAAAAACCAATATTGATTAAATATTCATATATATATATATATATATATATATATATATATATATATATATATATATATATATATATATATATATATATATATATATATATATATATATATATATATATATATATATATATATATATATATATATATATATATATATATATATATATATATATATATATTAGTTTTGCCAAGGACGGTACAAGTGTTTTTGGCAAGACATTTGACATTTAGATCCATCTTCGATTTCAAGAAAGTTACGAAAAGTCTTAAAGAAAAGTTTCGAAATCTATAAAACAAAAATATTAATTATTTATTATGAAGTTGTGATTAAGAAGCAAATCAAGGAACAACTTATAAATGTTTTTGTAAACAACTTCAATTGCAAAAGCATAACATTCGCAACAAACGAATATGGACAAAAAAGTTTTTCTTTCACAAACTATATTGTACTCTACGGTATGTCCTTTCATCCGGAACATATTGAAGGCTTGAAAGACGTGAAATTGTTTCTTGCCACCTAACAATAATCAAAGATTCAACTCATGTGAGACGTGAGGATAATTTGAGCTTTCAAAATAGATTATCATCGAATCCTTTAGGAGACTTTTAAAAACCCAATATTTGAAAGAAAGGATAAACATGCTTGATGTCATGTAATAAGAAGATTTATGTATAAGAATAAAAAAATTCAAGAAAAATAATTGTTTTGCCTCTTAAAAGATTGTTTTTCATTCATTCAATAGAACGATTACATGGGAATATAAATAGCGAGGAATTAACAAACTAGCTAACAAACTATAAGATAAAAAAGAATAAAAAACGAAATTATCTACTTATCTATTCTACTGGAATTATCTATTTATCTATTCCACTGGAATTATCTTCTTATCCATTCTACTGGAATTATCTTCTTTTAAATAAATCTCAACATTCCCCCTCAAGTTGGTGCATATATGTCGCACATGCCCAACTTGCAAAGTAGCTTAGTAAAAACTTTCCTCGAGACAGCTTTAGTCAAAATATCAGCCGACTGATCTTCAGATTGAATGTTTCTCACTTCCAGAGTCTTGTTTTCTAATTTTTCCTTGATAAAGAACCTGTCCACTTCCACATGCTTGGTACGATCATGATGAACATGATTATGAGCAATATCACGGGCTGACTTGTTATCACAAAATAACTGTATCGGCCTTTGGATAGGCCGACCTAAATCTTGTAAGAGTCGTTTCAGCCATAAAGCCTCACAAATTCCAAGTGCCATACTTCTGAATTCTGCCTCTGCAGAAGACCGAGACACAACATGTTGTTTCTTACTTCTCCACGTCACTAGATTCCCTCCAACAAAACTGAAATAGCCTGAAGTGGATCGACCATCAACTTTTGATCCTGCCCAATCTGCATTTGTGTATACTTCCACATTTTCACAGTTTGAATTCTTTTTGAAAAGAACTCCTTTTCCAGGAGATGACTTCAAGTATCGAAGTAAATGCATAACTGCATTCATATGTTGTTCACCTGGGTTGTGCATAAACTGGCTAATCACACTTAATGTATGAGCAATGTCTGGTCGAGTATGTGCTAAGTACATTAACCTGCCCACAAGTCTTTGATACCTTCGTTTCTTATCAACTGGAACTTGATTTTCCTCATTTGTAAGTTTTAGACCTTCAATCATTGGAATATCTGTTGGTTTACAACCTGACATTCCCGTTTCTTGTAAAAGATCGAGGGTATATTTTCTTTGGGATAGCAAGATTCCGGCTTTTGATCGAGACACTTCAATTCCGAGGAAGTATTTTAAAGGCCTAAGGTCTTTCATTTCGAACTCCTTAGACAAGTAATTTTGAAGAGCTGTCTGTTCATCAGGATCATCCCCTGTAACCACCATATCATCAACGTATACAATAAGAGCGGTGATCCGATTGTGTTTCCGCTTTAGGAATAATGTGTGATCTGCATTGCTTTGCTTGTATCCAAAAGATTTCATAGCCTCGGTAAACCTTCCAAACCATGCTCTTGGAGACTGTTTAAGCCCATACAATGACTTCTTTAACTTGCACACCTTGTTTTTCTGGTTCTCAGTCACAATGCATCCTGGGGGAGGATCCATATACACTTCTTCGGATAGATCTCCATGCAAAAATGCATTTTTAACATCAAATTGTCGCAGTGGCCAATCAAGATTAGCAGCCAAGGATAACAACACTAGAACAGTATTGATCTTTGCCACTGGTGCAAATGTTTCTATGTAGTCAACTCCGTGCGTCTGAGTATAGCCCTTCGCCACCAATCTTGCTTTATATCGTTCAATGCTTCCATCAACATTTTATTTCACAGTATAGATCCATCGACATCCAACTGTTCTTTTTCCTGGTGGTAAATCAGTAAGATCCCATGTAGCATTCTTCTGTAACGAACTCATTTCTTCGTTCATTGCATTTTTCCATTTTGGATTGGCAAGAGCTTCCTGCACACTGTTAGGAATAGCTACAACGGATAATTGATTCACAAACGCCTTATTTTTGTCAGAAAGGTTGTTAAGAGACACATAATTACTCATAGGATACCTAACTTTGGAAGATACATCAGGTTCATACATTGGTTTAGGTATACCTCTATTGTGGCGATGAGGAAGTTGCCTTCTTTCTTGTGGGGGTTGGGGATTTTGTTCCTCCACGATGTGATCACCCTCTTGAGAAAATGATTGGTCTGGTATGGTTGTATTCTATTCGTCATCCTCTTCAGTATAAAACTGGAAATTTTCTGTCTCATTTTCATATTCTGGTGGAATATCATATTCTCGTGGAATATCATATTCTGGTGGAATATCATCACTGTTTTTGCTTCACCACTTCTTGGAACCTCATTATTATGAGAATATTCCCTCTGAGATGCAATTTTTGTAGCATCAAGTCTCTCGTACATATAATCAAGAGTTTGAATATCTTCATGATGATTCCTCCCCTGAGATTCAGACTCGTGAGAGAAGAACATTTTCTCTTCATGAAAGACAACGTCCATGGTGACATACATGCGTTTTGTTGGAGGATGGTAGCACCGATATCCCCTTTTATTGTTGTCATATCCAACAAAAACGCACTTTAAGGCTCGTGGGTTTAGTTTGCTTCGTTGGTGTTTATAAAGATGTACAAAGGCAATACATCCAAAAACACGAAGGGTTAACTCTGGTACAACTGGGGCGACAACAGTTTTTGTTAAAGCTTGAAGAGGAGTTTGAAATTCGATAGAACTTGACGGAACACGATTTATTAGATAGGTAGCGGTGGCAGCAGCTTCACCCCAATATGAGAGTGGCATGTGTGCTGTAATTAATAGAGATCGTATAACTTCAAGCAGGTGTCTGTTTTTTCTCTCTGCTGTTCCGTTTTGCTTAGGGGTATTTGAACAAGTCGTGTGATGTACAACTCCGTACTCCTCTAAATACCTTTTGAGACCAGTATTTATATATTCTCCACCATTGTCACTGTAGAGAACTCGTATTTTTGCACCATATTGTGTTTCAATCATTTTATGAAACCTTTTAAACAACATAGTTACTTCATCTTTTGATTTCATGAGGCATAACCATGTCATTCTACTGTAGTCGTCAATAAATGTACCAAACCACCGGGCTCCACTTATGGTTGGAACCTTGGATGGACCCCAAACATAAGAGTGAATAGTCATGAGCGGAAGCGTATTTTTACTTAAAGTTAATGGAAAAGATGCACGGTGGCTTTTAGCCAATTCACAGACCTCACAATGAAACTTTGAAACATCACAATTTTTAAATAAAACTGGAAATAATCGTTTTAGATAACCAAAAGAGGTATGACCCAATCTACGATGATACAACCAAATATCTAATTCTTTTTTATTTTCTTGATGACCTTCTGCAACCAATGCTCTCTCCATCCTTTTAGAAGTTTTTGGTTCCAACTCCAAATAATAAAGTTTTCCTCTCTTAACACCATAGCCAATCGTCTTTTTTGTTTGAATGTCCTTAAACACACAACAATCAGGCCAGAAAATGACAACACAATTCAAGTTAGTTGTAATCTGTGACACTGATAAGAGATTATAATCTAAGGATGGAACAACTAAAACTGAGTCTAAGTTCATTTTTTCTGTGAGGTTTGAGGTACCCTTGCCCATTACTGGAGTTGAGGTACCATTGGCCGTTGTAACAAATTTTTGTGATGTATTCGTGAGAGAGGATGTATTTCTAACATCAAAGGTCATATGGTCTGTTGCACCCGAATCAATTATCCAATCACTACTTTCAATAGTTACATAGGAATCTGAGGACATACCATGAGATTCAGCATTGAGGACAGTAGCATTAGTGCTTTCAGCAAATGCTGTCACGGGAGCCTTCTTTGAGTTCTTCTTCCGAGGTTCACGATTATGATCCCACCAATATGGATATCCCACGATTTCAAAACAACCCGTTTTGGTGTGACCAGTCTTGTTACAGTGAGTGCATTTAAGTAAGCTTTTGTCAGATTTTTGTGGTTGTCTGGCTATCATCACAGAGGCGTCTGTGTTATCTGAGTCACTTATGAGGGTTGCATGACGTGTAGCTTCTCTACGGATAAGAGCATAACATTCTTCCAACTCTGGAATTGGATCTTTACAGAGTATTTCACCCCTAATCTGTTCGAATATGGTGTCCAGACCTGCAATAAAAATATGTACTCGTAGGCGATCAGTTGCCTTACGATAAGCCTTAACATCATCTGGGTCTTTCATAACCACTTTGTCACGATGGTCTAATTCAAGGAAAATTGTAGTTAGTTCACCATAATATTCAGAAAGCGTTTTAACGTTTTGTTTAGACGTAAAGGCTTTCTGATTCAATGTGAACACTTGCAATTCATCACTACCATCATAGAAGGCCTTTGATAGAGCAGTCCATATTTCATATGCAGTTGATAAGCGTAGATACCTCTTCATAATCTCTGGTTTCATTGACATGAGTAGCCACCGCTTCACCTTTTGGTTGTCGGCATACCACTTTTCGTATTTTTCATCGGTTGTTTCTGGTGGACTTGTTTTTCCACGGATATAGGAGAGCTTCTCTCTTTCTGCTAGATGCATCTCCATCAATTGCGACCAGACATCATAGTTTGATTCGGTGAGAGTGATTCCGACATTAAACATAGCTTCTGAGTGAATGATAACATGTGAGTTTTCCCCTGTTGCTGCTGTACCACTTTTCTCGCCTGATGTACCACTTTTCTCGCCTGACATCTTTGGACATGTCTAGGGTTTAGTGGAGATGATTGAACGTGTATAGAGTTTCTATGGGTTTGCAGGATTTAGGGCGTAAACCTGCTCTGATACCATCTTAAAAGATTGTTTTTCATTCATTCAATAGAACGATTACAGGGGAATATAAATAGCGAGGAATTAACAAACTAGCTAACAAACTATAAGATAAAAACGAATAAAAAACGAAATTATCTACTTATCTATTCTACTAGAATTATCTATTTATCTATTCCACTGGAATTATCTTCTTATCCATTCTACTGGAATTATCTTCTTTTAAATAAATCTCAACATGACTGCACAAGAATACTAACGTCTATTTCATGTATTAAGAAGATTTATGTATAAGAATACAAAATTTTCAAGAAAAAAGAAGACATGCAAGTGTATTCATAAATATCGCTATTTGACTTATCTGATTTATTGTTTTTTAGAAAAAAACGAATACTTATATATACCAAATGAGACACATTTGTCTTTAGTTCTGTTGGTACCTTAACAGTCGATACTTTATTAATTGATTATGGCGTTCCACAGGTGGAGTATCTATAATTTAATCAATCATCAATGTCTTAATTGATTAAAATAATATAAAGCATAGCATGATTAAGACCGAAGCTTTAAAACTTAGCGAATAGTACAAAATAAGCACTTGCAAAATTAAGATGTGCACCTTACTTCATATTTCACTTAACATAAACGACTGACACACCTGCAAATTGAGATACTTCATATTTCACATAACATAAACGACAGCCTGCGTGATACGTATACATGCATACGTACTAACATAATTATTAACCACTCCAATACTCGAAATATTCATTATCTCACGCAAGTTCACATAAATCACTTGTACTGTTCTTGGGTATAGTAATCGGGCGGCGTAATCTTTTTGATACTTTTACTGTTCACACTCAGGTGGCCATACGGATGTGGACCAACATTCTGATCATCGTTTGAATTCCCAGTTACAGATGAACCCGCCGGACGTATATCGGTTTTTGACGGCGGTAAAACATAACCCTCATAAACGCCATCGGCGGTTGGTTGCGAAGTCGGACGGCTTTCTATAGAGCCAATAGACACTGGTTGACCATAAGGATCGTATTCATCAGTGGGAGCGTCATGTTTATGCGATTCTTGTGGACGGGCCAAAGCTGGAAAGGACGGAAGTTGAACAGCGACTTCATGAGTCTGATTGCCAGTTAGCGAAGTAGTAAAAGGTCGAACGTCAGAAAGTGATCGATTATAGTGGTCGTGAAAGTCTTGAAGATTGTAGGGGTTGTCCGGATCTAGGTTTTTGTTTAGTGCCGATGAAGGAGAGGGAGGCGAGGACATTTTTAAGGTATACAAGAAGTGTATGAATTGTTCGGGAAGGGTACGATGTATATTATATAGACAGAGGAAAGGAAAAGGATGTGTATGACCAAGTCAAGTGTTAGTATCCTATGTTTACGTAGCTGGCATTCACATGCCTGTATAAAATGTAAATACTAGATAATTTCTGACTTAATGAGCTAAAAGTGTTTATTTATTTTTAAATCAAGTTCCTTGGAGTTTTTCATTAAAGTTTTCTCGTTTCTAAAAGCCACTTATTCATAGTCTGACAAACGGTTAATTACATAAAACATTTAACATTATTGGGATTTTCAGGTTTAAATCTGAATTTGTAATTTTCTTTTTCCAGGGAAACCTTCAATATAATGGTATAATTTGATATATTTAAGCGGTTTGCAAGGTCACTTTATGTTTCACTTGGTTTTTCTTCACAAATTTTGCACTTTTTTGGATTTAGACGCAGTTGCTATTATTACTTGGGAGACATTTTTTTTCCACAGATTTTACCATGGATATATAGTTCGGTAGGTAATTATGGTATTCTGTGGATCAGTCATTCTCAGAAAGGCTACAGTACCAGATTACAAATTGCTGTTCTAGACCGATCGATTAGGCTGGAGGGAGCAGCTCGTTGTTCCTCGCCAAACTCTCGCTAGAGACTGACTACTCCTCCTGTGCTCGCCTTTTCGCCTTCGCCAAAGCATGCTCGTTGAAATCCCAGCGAGCTCGCCAAAGCAATTTATAGTGTTTTTAAATTGTTAACAAAAATTAGTTTAGCATGGTTAGCACATGCTGACTGCTCCCACCAAATTTGGTCAGCATGTACTAACATGACTGCTCCCACCAAATTTGGTCAGCATGTGCTAACATGCTGAAAGCTGATGTGACATAGTTCAGCATACTCAGCGCATGCTGACTGCTCCCTCAGCCTTAAAAATCATGCCATTATCCGGTCCAAAACCGTTGCGATGAAACACATCTTATGCTCGGAATTTTTTATGACTCTTATATCCTAAAATGATACGATTTTTTTATATTAAACGACATGAGTGACCACATGATTTCACATTGACAAAGGCATCTTTACCTTAAAATATTGAATCCTCCCGATAAAATATGTAAATGAAACTATATAACAAATGATGGAATAACTTAAAAAGTCAACATTGAGTAATGTTCTTATATATTACTTTTGCCAAGGACGATACAAGTGTTTTTATAAGACTTTTACATATAGACCCATCTTCGATTTCAAGAAAGTTACGAAAAGTCTTACAGAAAAGTTTTGAAGTCTATAAAACAAATTTTATATTATATTATTATGAAGTTGTGGTTAAGAAGCAAATCAAGGAACAACTTATAGTTGTTTCTATGAATAATTTCATTAATTGAAAGAGCATAACATTGCAACAAACGAATATGGAGAAATAAGTTTTTCTTTCACACGCTATATATTGTACTCTACAGTATGTCCTTTCATCCGGAACATATTGAAGGCTTAAAAGACATGAAATTGTTTCTAGCCACCTAAAAAAGAATCAATTACGATTCATCTCTGACATGTATCAACTGTATACGGCTCAGGAAAACAGGCATGTGTTACCCAGTATGATTGGTAGCATTGATGTATACACTAGCCGTGGGCGATGTGCCCAAATGTATGACGTGGTCAGTTTATGCGAATGCGGAGGGACCACAAAGAGCTGACAATAATTTTAGAAGCGGTGACGTCGATCGATCTTTGGTTTTGACATGTTTTTTCGGAGTTGCGGGGTCTAACAATGACATCAATGTACTCGATCAATCCCCCGTATTCAACAATATATTTCAGGGAATCTCTCACGATGTGCCGTTTGTAGTGAACGACATTACATATAAACGGGGTTATTATTTGACTGATGAGATTTTTCTGGAATACTCTGTTTTTGTCAAAGCATGATCTCATCTGAACGATGAAAAACGGTTGAGGTTTAAGGCGGTACAAGAATGAGCTAGTAAGGATATAGAATGAGCGTTCAACGTTCTCAAAAGACGTTTTCACATCATTACCAATCCAGCACGTACTTGGGACGATAGAATAATTAAAGCGATAATGTACGCGTGCATCATATTACACAATACATTTTTAGAAGACAAAGGCAAAACAATATGGCGGTTTGATGAAAATGAAGTTTTGTCACAACATGAACCACTCGATTTTGACACGTCTGAATACCTAGCAAATAGAGTGGAGGTACACAACTGCAAGTTGCACCACAAACTTCGAGCTAGTTTGTCAGAGCATGTCCACAGGAACACAATTGAAAGCGTCGATATTGCAGATGAAAAGTTGTTCTCGTCAACGGATGACGAATCAGAGGAGTATATCGAAGACGGCGAAGATGAACTTTTCGACAACGACTCCAACGATAACTCGTATGGCTCGGAGGATTGACGTTTGTAGTCTTTTTACGTGTTTTCGTTTATCGTTTTTAGTTGTCGTTTTTTTAATTTGTGGTTTAGCGTTTAAATTTACGTTTTTATTTTTAATTTCTTAATTAATGACGTGCTTTATTTTATTAAATTTATTTTTTAGTTTAGTTTAATTTAATTATATTATTTTATTTAATTAAAGATCAGTGATTTGTAGTGAGCATATATCATTTCCAACATTTTAAGAGAATGATGACTTACTAAGGGTTTATTGAGGTGTTGATTATGTGACGGGTAAAAAAATGAATGATAATGAAATGTGAGTTATTATGACACCTCTTGATCTTAAAAATAGTACCATACATTTGATTTGATAAATGTTATAATATATAATAGGCACAAGCAAATATCAACTTTGGAAACAAAAAAAAAAAAAAAAATCAAACCACAAAGATGATTTAAATAAAAAATAACTTTCATGTTGTGAATGTAATCTAGGGCATCCAATTTTATTGTATTTGCTCCAAACAGGAAGATATTTATGACTGATTAACGCGGACGACGAAAAAGTATGAAAAAAAGGGGAAAAAAAAAAGTTAGTGGACGTGACTTGTCGTTTATTTTTGGGCCATCGGTACCATCCCCAATCTTCTTCCATTATTTTCTTATGATTTGGTTTTTGATTTTAATTCTTTAAACTGATTTACAATTCGAAGATCAAACATGGGTTTTCCTGCAAATCATCGTCCTGTTTGTATATCTTCTGGTTGCCGTTTTAGGGTTCATGAGACATGATAGCAAAATTCTGGCAGTAAAGTATCAGATGCTGCATCTTCTACCGTTCTTCAACAACAAAATACTAAGATAATGATAATCAAACTCACTATTTATTTAAACATTAAATTTCAAGTTTACAACAAACAGAATCAGATTCAGAATTCAAATTTCAACAATTCAGTACCCATCTTTCTCCTTGTAGTATGCGTTGGGATAATACTTCTTGAAATTTTTTCCGACCAAACTCATCCCGACGTAATCTTGTGGATCGGCAGAAGTCTGGATGTCAGTTAACGATTCCCCAGTTTGGGATCGTTCTCTTCTAGCTACATCGCTGAGCCCCGGTGGTGCATCACCACCATAATGATCACCGCCGCCGCCGGAAGGATTAGAAAAGCCGTCCCTCACCAAAGCACCAACAGACAGTGGTTGACCACCTACACCGTACTCACGGTTGGAAATACCATCGTAATTTTGTGAGATCCCTTGGCCATGGCCGAGAGCTGTGAACGACGGACCTTTTTCACCGTCGACGATCCCATCGGGCTGACCGAACCCACGGTAGACCGTCCCATCTGGTAAGTACTGGTTGCCGGAGTTCCCCTGGCCATGTCCTAAAGAACCTTGCGACGGAGGTTGATTGAGCCATGGTTGGTCGTTGTAAACTCCGAAGGGTTGCGGATCGACCTGGAACTGTTCCTGGTCAAAAGGCGTAACCGCCGCCGACGAGAAGGATGGTGGTCCGTTGCCGGAATACATTTTTTGGGTTGGGGAGATAAGAAGGAATATGATGATAGATATATAATCACACCTATAGGAAGCCGGAAAGAAGAAAACACGTTGTTTCTTGTAAATTATGTGAAAGTCACTGGGTCAACGGAAAGGGTTCATTTTTTATCTACTTTAAATCTTGCAAAATAAAATACTATTTCCATCCCTAGGAATCTCAAAACAAAATCCTTTTAGATTTAGCTCAAATTACAAAAATACATATTTTTTTGTGTTTAAATTTTATTATTGGTATGTAAACAATTATTAAACCTATATAATATAACAAGATTGTTTGAGAAATCATTCAATTTTTTATCGTCGTTAGAAAAAGCATTCATGCACGTCAACATTATATAGGCATCCAATGAAAATACAATCATTTTTCTGAAAAATAAAGCTTTCAAATTTAGTGACAATATATGATAAATTTTTGATAAAGAATAGACAGAATTCGGCTTGTTTTATTGATGTTACTAATATTAGAAAGAGGTTAGTGTTCTTACTAAGTAAACTAGGTTAGTGACATTTTCTTCTCTTCCCTACTCTATTTATTACCAATAGAACCTATTAAGTATTAACTTTTTTTAACAGCTTAACCGACTTGAACCCTTCTAATATAACTTACTTATCAAATTCTAACTTTGATTGGACACAGTTGACTATCATTGACTAATCAACTTTCTTTTTGTCGTATGAACCTTAAAGGAAGTTCATCAATACCCACCCCAAGACATCACTTTGTTTGTCTTCAAAGTGAATTTTAGAATCTATTCAAATGTCGGTAAATCGTCCTCATTTTATGTCAACCCTTCTCTATTGAATGACAACCCTTTTGGATTTTGAAACACTTCTCAGTTTAAGAATAAATTGGATCTTGATTACTTGACCTTGATTTCTTGGTTGTTGAATGAATTGAGATGCTTTTCACATTAGTTGTCCCTACCATACCCACATTCAATTAAGTTGACCCGGTCCCATGAAGCAATTCTTTTTTAACTCCAAGTGGGACTTGTGCCTGAAGTTACAAAACTCCCTTGAACATTTGAAGCGTTAAACACTTCTTAATCATGTGAAAATTTTATTTTAACGCCATCTAAACTCCTAACTTCTCGTAGGAAGCATCATCAAGCTAGAACCCTTTCTTTTATTAACAACAAACCCTACTAACTTTTTTCGAATAACTTCACCGACTTGAATCCTTCTAATTTAACTCATTAAGGCCGTGCGGTATACTCATCACGGTAGCTCTGTGATGGCACCTTGACAGCCCATCACACCCGTGAACACCAACCATCCCGGGTGGTATGTGATGGGTAGTGATGAGGTGTCATGTGATGCACTGTGTTCCCCATAACATCCCACCACACTCAATCAGATTAAATGCTCAATTTATCAACCAATCAATAGATGTAATTTCACTTTATAATTTATTTATTTTTCAAATTAAAAATAAGAATATGATGTGATGAGTATATCAATGTCTATATGATGTTTGTTTGTTGATAATATGATAATGACATGAAACCCAATTACATCATAGTGGAAGTAAAATAACAATCATCATATGCTAAACTCTAACTTTGACATGACACAATTTTCTACCATTGACTAATTGGCTTTCCCTTTATTTCAATGCCCGAACTTTAAAGAAAGCTCATTTAAATTACTCCATTATTTATTAAAGTTTATCTTTTAATTTTTTTTTTTTTTTTTTTGTAAAATTTAGGAACATCTTTTTCTTCTTAATTCAATTGTGTTATTCGTTTTTTAGTATTCTTATTTCTTGTAGTCTGAGTTAAGTTATTATTGTAATTTTTTTTTGTCATAGTATATGAAAATCGCTTTTGCAGGGATGTTTTCTCTTTTTGTTGCATCATCAAAGGATATTCCATATAAGACTAACCACCCTAACATTTCTTTGTTTATTACATTACACGAGAGGTAAGATGGTCATGGTTTTGTCTTTCTTGTAGGAAAAATTGAAAATTTCACATAACTTGCCGATGTATTTCATTGGAGGCCATAGATGTATCTCCTATATTTGATGCATCTGAATTTTAATGTTATCAAACATTTCAGGAATATGGAATATTTACGAGTGTCTATTGATAGTTTTATGCTTTGCTCATATACAAGTCGGATTGTGTGATGTGCACACATGTATATGCGACTTTGATTATGGACATGATGAATGATGGGGGTATAGGTTTCGATAGCTATTAATCCACTGTTCTTGAAAGGTTCAATAGCTATTAACGCACTATTACTAATAGTAGATAATGAAACTTGTTGGTCATACAAAGTAAATGTCAAAAACTATCTAAAACCAACATTAACCGTTATACTTGATGTTTATCTATATGGGTGTAACTACTTTTCTAAATAGTAAGAAATACAATATTTTTGGTGTTTTTATCCACTCTGATATCAAACTAAACTTAACACGAATGACTTCCAATTTATTTCCTATACTTGAAGCCACTTCGGTTAGACTATCGTCGATCAAATTTCATGGTACACATACAAACTAACTGGTTCTAAATATTGCTTAAGAAAAGTGTCTCATGCAGACATTTTGATATCCAAGTGGATTGTCATATTATACCCTTTATTCTGTCCAAATATTGTCTAATATTTATACTTGTCAATCATAGAAGAAATCTTTATCCAAATGTGTTGAAGAGCAACCATGTTCACATATACATACAAACAATTAAAGAAAACACATGTTGGTGAGTCGTAGAGACTAGCTAATTGCCTTTGGTGGGGTTAAGGGTGTCCCACGTCGTGGTGTTGGTGAATAATATAGTGAAATCTCCAATAAAGTCTCAATATTTTTGTCTACTTTACGTAAAAGTCTCTAACTAAACTTTTTTTTACAAAAAAAAGACAGAATACTGGCTAATTTGTTCAAATCAACCATTTTTAACCTTTTTAGTAGGTAATGCTTTTTATGCGGCAAGCCAAGCTGGACAAATTGCTAACTTGGCACCGACGTTGCCATCGTGTTCCTTTACTTGGAAAAAATTGAATGTTTTATCTTCAATAAAGTCTCAATATTTTGGCATATTTATGAAAAAGTCGAAGGATCATTTTCATCAAATTACCTAGTATTCTCACAATTGTACTGCTACTTCTTACGTTTATCCATAACCACTAATTTTATCATCAATAGACACTTTTATATGATATGGATTCTTAAGCAATATAGTTTTCACACATACACACACACATATATATGATATGGAGAAAATTCAGAATAAAATACCTGAAACCACATCGGGTCTCTCTCGCTGTTCTTTTGCCACCATCTGATATGCACGGCCTGGCACTCTACCACCAACATTTTTATTGTCGTTGTGGGAAGTTGTCAGCTTTACTTGCGGTACATTCTTTTGACCATAAACTTTAAGTTTTAGACAATTATGGCATATATGTCCGTTTTCTCAATAGTGAAACCAAACACGGCTTCTTTCTGTACAATCCTTTTCTATGTAATTCAGCTTCCCACAAATAAAGCATGAAGAGCGCGATACAACAAGCATGCATAGACTAAGATCCCAAAAAATGCGGCTGTCGGGCACTTTCTCCCGGTTGTTCCTCCCACTTTCGATTCAGCTGATCATTTTTCTTTTTCAGGCTTCTGCCATTTCATTTATCTTTCACGGCTTTTAGCCGCCTCTACCACTTGATGATAAGTGGTAAATCTGATTGTCTGAATAAATTCTTGAATCTGGGTTTTTAAACCCCACATGTAACAGTCAATCCTTATCGCCTTAGTGTTCACTTGATGTTTTATGAACCTTGCATTTTCTTTAAACTCAGTTGTATATTGATGCATCAATTTTGTCCCTTGCTCTAGATGCATAAATTCTTCTCCTAGTTTTCTTAATGCCATAGTTGAACAAAATTCCTCCATAAATTTTACTTTGAATTGTTCCTACGTTGACATACACGCCAAATTTTCAGCAAGAGTGCTACTGGTAGTCTCTTACCAAAGTGGGTTACTCCTCGAAGTAAGTTGGTGGCATACTCCTCCTTATCTTCCTCGGTACATTTGCTGGTCCGAGATATCTTCTCCGTATGAGTCAACCAAGCCATGGTTTCCACTAGGTCATATACCCCTGCAAACTTATTGTGTTTCCAACCAAGGAAGGTTTTATAAGTACATCCACCCTTCCTTACAAACACTACATCCTCAGGTAAATCTTCTCCCCTCCCATTATTATTATTCTCGATTTGACTTTCCACTGTCCGATTGACCAGGGGTCGGTCATGCACACTATTTGCTACAACCTCCACCCGCGACCCAATAAGAGTGGGTAATATCTCTCGAACATCTCTCATTACTTCTGTTGCAATCATGTCTTAAATATCTAGTGGTTGGTCAGGTAGTGTCTCATTGTTTAGCTTGCGGGCAAACCTTAAGACCTAGCTCACCCTCCTCGTGAAGCACCCCTTCCCCAACCGCTTTATATATTTAATATCTTGACGTAATAATAGTTGGATTAGTTCACATCATCATGTTATCACTTATCAAATAAGTAAAGAATAAGTTAAAAGTTAGTATCAGTCCCTACTAACTTATGTACTAGTAGTATCTACAACAACTACCCTTACAAGCCATGAACTAGTATTTCCTTCACGGTTCAAGTCTAGGATCCTAAACTCAAGAACCTAGTTCCCTTAAACCACGACACTAATACCAACTTGTAACGCTCGATTTTCAAATATAAAGTACACCAAATTATTTTTAAACATATTACAACGTTTCATTCAAACACATATATCGAGGTGTATAATATATAAACCAACAACATACAAGTGTATTAGATATACATTATGTCTACAAAATACAGTATCCCTTGAACTGGGCAATTATGTCTATAATATACATGTAAGAACCCGCGAAAAAGTCAAAAAGGGTAAAACCGTCTTTTGCCATATTGTACGACTATTGTGTGTAATAATATGTAATTGTACAATAATATAATAAGAAATAAGAGATTATGTGAAATTTGGAGTTTTATCGTGTGAATAGTGAATTTAGCCGAAAAAGGGCAAAATGGACATTTAACATAAAAATGACCAAAAATGTTAAGAAAATGTCAAGTTGGAAGTTAATGGGACATTGTTGCAAGAATTTGGGTCTTAGGACCATTTATGTAAAGAAATTGAAATTTTAGGACTAAAATGTAAAGTTTTTAAAAAAACTAAATATCTAATATATATGAGAGTTATCCTCTCATAATCTAGAATTCAGCAGAACATTATAGAACTTACGAGAGAGAGCTAGAGAGAACGAGAGGAAGAAGAAGAAGTTCAAGGAATTTGTCAAGGAAAATCAAGAGAGGAATTGGAATTGGTGATTCCATAGTTGAAGAGGTAAGAAATTCCTTTGTTTTAACCTAGTTTTTGGGTATGTTCTTCATTTGGTCTTTGGATGGAATTGGAACTGAAATTGCAGTTAAAAATCGTGTGGGTTAAGTAACTAATGCTTCCAATAAGCCATTAGTTAAGAACTTAACTCAAAAACATGAAAGTAGAATGCTATTCTTGAGAATTTTCAAGTTTAGCCAAGAACTTTAATTTCTGCAATTGATCTATTAAAGTGTTTTTAATGGCTTAAAATGTGTTATTAGTCAAGGGTTTTAGTCCTAGAACAAACCCCAGGTGATTAAGACCTGGAATAAGAGCTTAAAGCCTTAAAACTGCATGCTACAGTGCCAAATCGCGACTGATCAGGAGCCTGCCCAGGCGCCAGGCGCAGTGCGCCCAGGACCAGGGCGGGGTGCGCCCAGGCGCAGTGCGCCCCATACCTGGCGCGGTGCGCCTTCAGTCAGGGGCCAGGGACCAAAAATGTTAAAAATTCAAATGCTAGAAACCATAGCTAGACATGTCCGATTGACCTGAAATTTTAGCCATAACCCTAACATGGTATAAGAACATGTCGGGAATGGTCAAATCCGTAATTCGACCTTGCGGAAAAGTCACTGTAGCGGCAGAGGCTAAAATTACTATTCATGCCCATGATTTTTAGAATTTGAGCTAGACTTGTCCAATGAGCTCCAAATTTGAAACACAAGTCTAATATGGGATAAGATTTCATGGAAAAGAGTCGGAACTGAAATACGACCCCTCGGGGGTACTGTAGCAATATACGCGTATTTCGGAGAAAACCGTAAAACGAGTTTATTAATGGTTATACATTTGTTATAACCTAGAGATATGTTATATGAGACTTTAGCATTATAAAGTTAATTATATTGAGTATTTATATATACAATTTGTATAGGTGGTGCTTCAAACGTTGTTGAGCACGGGAAGGGAAAAGCCGTACGAGAAGCTTAGTAAACCGTAGTATAACCAAGGTGAGTTTTATGAGGATTTCTATAGTACATAGCAAAATGTTATTTTCAGAAAAGTATGATTTCCAATGTTTATAAATACTAAAGTTTGGAAAATGGTTTTGAATGAAGCTCTATACAAGGGCTTAGTGTTTTAAGTAGATTTTTAAAGTATGATTTGCAAAGTATTTTGAAAGAAGTTCCGTATAGGAACTAAGATGTCAAAAGCAGTTTTGAAAGTATTTTTGGTATAGAGTTATAAAATGTTTGAGTAAGAGTTGTTTACAAATTGTGTCCCATTTTGACCAATTTGAGATGAAATAAAGTAAGAATTAAAGAAAGAAAGAAGTATGAGCCAGTTGTCCGGACTAGGATCACCCACATAATTGGGAGATCAGAAGACACTACTGGGATGGTACCTCCCGTCGCGAAGTAGTTGTCTAGCTTAGTATACCCTTGTGCTTGAATTCGTTGCAAGTCACAAAGGGGAGACAAAATGAGCAAACCGAGTGGGCAGATCTGTTCTGTCCCACGAGGGGAGCTAGTTGAATGAATTAATTAACTTAATTCATAAGTTTCAGTTGGTCACGAGAAAATGAGAAAGAAAGCGGTTTTATGAAAGAAAGTCTTTTTAAAGTTTGAAAGTAAAGAAGAAAAGATATTTTGAGCTTTATGAAATAAATAAATTTTGAGCAGTGTACTTGTGATATTTCAAGTTTAATTAGAAAATGTTTTGGGTCTAAACCCATATTACTCACGAGACTTTATGTCTCACCTATACTATGTTTTTGAAATGCTATGTACTTAGGTGAAGGGAGCGAGAGTTACAGTTGGGACCGTTATTGTACACTGTAAGTTTAAATTATGGTTATCTGTATTGAGTCTGTAATACCCCTCAAGTTTTAAGTTTGTAAAATAAAAAAAATTTTAAGTGGCTATTTTATAGTCACGAGTTGTAAATTATGTTTGAAAACTGTATTTGTATTTTAAATATGGTTTGAGAAAAGGGGTGTTACAGTTTTGGTATCAGAGCCATAGTTTAAGCGAATTAGGTTGGAATACCATCCTAGGCTTAAACTAGCAAGAGTAGTAGTAGGTCGCCTTAGTAATATAGAAGGCATAGATTGAGTATGACTGTTATAAAGTGCAGTCAAGATAAGGAGATAACATGCTACCGCTTACGAAATACTATATAGAATTGCGTATTAAACAGATAATTTGTTCATCTATATAGTAATGGAAGGCAGAAGACAAGCTGACAGGGGTGAGGGCAGTCATACTTCCTCAAGAGGAAGTGAACCACATGTTATTCGAAATGATGAGGCTGAGCCAAACCCACCACCACCACAACCTGTCACTATGGAGGCAATTCAGTTCCTAATTAATAATCTACGAACTGAACTGAGGCATGATGTGCACAACATAATTAACAGCAGAATGATTGAACCTAGTGCCCAATCATCACAAGAAGTCTCCAAAAAGACAACTGAGGAAGCAACTAGTGGAGGTAACAAGAAGGAAGAAAAGGGCTGCTCTTTTAAGTCCTTTATGGCTTGCAAACCGCCCGAATACCATGGCAGTTTTGAGCCTAAAGTGACAATGCGATGGGTCCGAGAGATTGAACAAGTGATACAAGCGAGCAAATGTGCAGAAAAACACCAAGTCACTTTTGCTTCTCGGCAACTGAAGGATGACGCTTTGGTGTGGTGGAACACCAAATACGAAAGTTTGGGAAAAGATGTGGTATATGGTTGGTCATGGGCAGAGTTTGTCATGTGTCTTAAAGATAAATTCTGTCCCACGCGAGATCTGGAGAAGTTGAATGAAGACTTCTTAACAATAAAGAAGGGAGACTTGACAGTGGATGAGTATACGAAGAAGTTTTGCGACATGTTACCTTTTGTGGGGGAGTCTTACCCCAGTGAGCGGTCCCGGATCAACCGCTATGTCCGGGGTTTGCCATGGAACTACGAGTTAGAAGTGAAGAAATCCGAAACACTAGATGGGGCGATCAATGCTGCCCGAACGGTGGAAGATGTTGGAAAAAGAAGGAAAGAGGAGGGACCTGGTTTTGGTGACAAAAGGAAGACAGTTAGTAATATCAGTGTGAACATAAAGAATAAAGGGAAAATGAGTTCAAGTCAGAGCCGACAGGGAAGTGTGAAGAAGTGCGAGAAATGTGGGAAAGAACACGGTGGCGAATGCCGAGCGGGATCAAATGCCTTCTTTAATTGTGGCAGATTCGGTCACAAAGTGAAAGATTGTAAAGCCAAGAAAGCCAGCGAAGTGGAGTGCTTCTCATGCCATCAGATGGGACACTACAGTTTCAACTGCCCAAATAAGGGAGGAGAAACCATGGTGTCAACAGCCCAGAAGAAGACCGAACCTCAGAAAGTGAAGACCAGAGCTTTTCAGATTACCAGGGAAGAAGCGAAGGAGACTCACGATGTGGTCTCAGGTATCCTACTAATCAACTCGACACCTGCATATGTCTTGTTTGATTCCGGGTCTACATATTCATTTGTGTCCCATGGGTTTGGAGCTAGATTAAATGTCCCATTAGAATTGTTAGACCTAGTCTTTGAGGTAGAAGTGGCGGACGGGAAATTTGTGGAAGTTCAGCATATGTATCGAGACTGTGAACTCGACATCAACGGCAAGAAGTTTCGACTTAATCTCCTTCCTATTGGAATTAAGTCCTTTGATGTAATAATTGGGATGGATTGGCTCGGTGCAAATGATGCGAAGATAGCTTGTGGACAGAAGAGGGTGTCTGTTAAAACCCTTGGAGCAAAAGTGTACGTATATGGAGAAAGAAGAACGCACGTGCCAAGTATCATCAGTGTAGCTAAAGCTCGAAGATGTATCAGGAAAGGATGTGTATCTTTCCTGGCCTATGTAATGACTGAAGACAAAGTGAAACAGACATACAAAGACATAGAAGTGGTAAAAGAGTTCCCAGAAGTTTTTCCAGATGAATTACCAGGCTTGCCACCAGAAAGGCAGGTTGAATTCAGAATAGATCTTGTTCCAGGAGCTTCCACAATAGCACGAGCACCGTACCGGCTAGCACCAACAGAGATGAGGGAATTAATGTCCCAGTTGCAGGAGTTATTAGATAAAGGCTTCATCAGGCCTAGTTCTTCTCCGTGGGGTGCTCCAGTTCTGTTTGTGAAGAAGAAGGATGGATCGATGCGGATGTGCATTGATTATAGAGAATTGAACAAGATTACCATAAAGAACCGTTACCCGTTGCCCAGAATAGACGATTTGTTCGATCAGTTGCAAGGGGCAGATTATTTCTCAAAAATTGATTTGAGATCTGGGTATCATCAAGTCAGGGTAAAGGAAAGTGATGTAGAGAAGACGGCGTTTCGTACACGATACGGGCATTACGAGTTCCTAGTAATGCCATTTGGTCTTACGAATGCACCAGCGATCTTTATGGACTTGATGAATCGAGTCTGTAAACCATTTCTAGATCGGTTTGTGATAGTGTTCATAGATGACATTCTGATCTACTCAAAGAATAAAGAAGAGCATGCGAGTCATCTGCGGTTAGTACTCGAGACGTTGAAGCGAGAACAGCTATATGCAAAGTTCTCTAAGTGCGAGTTTTGGATGAGAGAGGTGCAGTTCCTTGGACACGTTGTTTCTATCCAAGGTATAAAAGTTGATCCAGCGAAAGTTGAAGCAGTGATGAAATGGGAGCCACCTAAGACGCCAACAGAAGTTAGAAGTTTTCTCGGTCTTGCCGGGTACTACAGGAGATTTATTCAAGATTTCTCCCGTATAGCAGTGCCACTTACACGACTAACTCGGAAGGAAGAAAAATTTAGTTGGCTAGAAGAACAAGAAAGAGCTTTCACTACCTTGAAAGAGAAGCTATGTAATGCGCCTGTCCTTACATTGCCAGATGGGACGGAAGACTTTGAAGTGTACAGCGATGCCTCGCATCGGGGGCTTGGCTGTGTGTTGATGCAAAGAGGGAAGGTTATAGCATACGCTTCCAGACAGCTGAAAGATCCAGAGAAAAGGTACACAACTCATGATTTAGAGCTTGCAGCGATCGTGTTTGCCTTGAAGATTTGGAGACATTACTTGTATGGTACAAAGTGCAAGCTGTTCACTGATCACAAGAGTTTACAGTATGTGTTCACTCAAAAAGAGTTGAACATGAGACAGAGTAGATGGCTAGAGTTGATCAGTGATTATGATTGCGAAATTGTGTACCATCCGGGTAAAGCGAATGTAGTAGCAGATGCACTAAGTAGAAAAGTTCCTGAGAAAAGAATCAAGGCAAGATCAATGCGAATAGAACTGGTGTCCAGCATTATAGAACAGATTAAAGCAGCTCAGCAAAAAGTTGAAGAAAGTGGGGATTTGAAAGATGAAAAGCTAGGAAAAGACATTCAGTTTGAGACCAATAGTCAAGGCTTGAAGACCTTCAGAAACCGCATATGGGTACCAAAGACAGGAGGATTGAGAAAGTTGATTTTAGAAGAGTCGCATAAGTCAAAGTATTCCATACATCCAGGGAGTACCAAGACTTATCAAGATTTGAAAAGACATTATTGGTGGCCTGGAATGAAGAAAAGAATAGCTAAGTACATCTCCAAGTGTGTCATTTGTGCACAAGTGAGGGCGGAACATCAGGTCCCGCATGGAGATGCTCAGTCATTACATATTCCAGTCGGAAAGTGGGAAGATGTAACCATGGACTTGATTGTCGGGTTACCGAGAACAAGAAGGGGTCATGATAGTATATGGGTCATAGTGGACCGGTTGACCAAGAGTGCACTGTTTCTAGCCATAAAAGAAACTACTCCATTGGAGCAGTTAGCCCAGTTGTATGTAGATGAAGTATTTAGAAGATATGGTGCACCGTTGTCTATCGTGTCAGACAGAGACCCTAGATTTACCTCTAACTTCTGGAGAGCATTGCAAGATAAAATGGAGACAAGAATTCAACTAAGTACAGCGTATCATCCACAAACGGATGGTCAGAGTGAACGAACGATCCAGACATTAGAAGACATGCTAAGATCATGCGTGATGGATTTTAGAGGAAGTTGGGACGAGCATTTGCCATTAGTGGAGTTTGCATACAACAATATCTATCATTCTTGCATTAAAATGCCACCTTTTGAGGCATTGTATGGTAGAAAGTGTAGAACTCCTTTATGCTGGACAGAGGCTGGTGAGACTAAGCTTACAGGGCCAGAGATTGTTAGGGTGACTAATGAGAAAATCGGAGTAATTCAAGCCAACATGAAAGCCGCACAAGATCGACAGAGGAGTTACTCAAATCTGAAGAAGAGACCGTATGACTTGCAAGAAGGGGATTTGGTGATGATAAAGGTGTCGCCATGGAAAGGAGTGGTTAGATTTGGCAAGAGAGGAAAGCTGAGTCCAAGGTACATTGGACCTTTTAGAATCCTGAAAAGAGTTGGGTTACAGGCGTTCAAGCTAGAATTACCACCCGAACTTAGTGGAATACATGATACCTTTCATGTATGCTACTTGAAGAAGTACTTTGGTAAGGAAGAGCTCGTAATACCGTATACGGATTTGAGAGTGGAGACTCCCAGCAGAATGATTGAAGAACCCGAAGCAATTTTAGAGATGCAGACAAAGAAGCTAAGGAACAAAGAGATTGATCTTGTACTAGTCAAGTGGAAGCATCCGTTAGGGTCGAACCTAACTTGGGAGACACTAGAAGAAATGAAGAGAAGATATCCGAATTTCACAGATTACGAAAAGATTCCGAGGACGGAATCCGCTTAAGGAGGGGTGACTGTAAGAACCCGCGAAAAAGTCAAAAAGGGTAAAACCGTCTTTTGCCATATTGTACGACTATTGTGTGTAATAATATGTAATTGTACAATAATATAATAAGAAATAAGAGATTATGTGAAATTTGGAGTTTTATCGCGTGAATAGTGAATTTAGCCGAAAAAGGGCAAAATGGTCATTTAACATAAAAATGACCAATAATGTTAAGAAAATGTCAAGTTGGAAGTTAATGGGACATTGTTGCAAGAATTTGGGTCTTAGGACCATTTATGTAAAGAAATTGAAAATTTAGGACTAAAATGTAAAGTTTTTAAAAAAACTAAATATCTAATATATATGAGAGTTATCCTCTCATAATCTAGAATTCAGCAGAACATTATAGAACTTACGAGAGAGAGCTAGAGAGAACGAGAGGAAGAAGAAGAAGTTCAAGGAATTTGTCAAGGAAAATCAAGAGAGGAATTGGAATTGGTGATTCCATAGTTGAAGAGGTAAGAAATTCCTTTGTTTTAACCTAGTTTTTGGGTATGTTCTTCATTTGGTCTTTGGATGGAATTGGAACTGAAATTGCAGTTAAAAATCGTGTGGGTTAAGTAACTAATGCTTCCAATAAGCCATTAGTTAAGAACTTAACTCAAAAACATGAAAGTAGAATGCTATTCTTGAGAATTTTCAAGTTTAGCCAAGAACTTTAATTTCTGCAATTGATCTATTAAAGTGTTTTTAATGGCTTAAAATGTGTTATTAGTCAAGGGTTTTAGTCCTAGAACAAACCCCAGATGATTAAGACCTGGAATAAGAGCTTAAAGCCTTAAAACTGCATGCTACAGTGCCAAATCGCGACTGATCAGGAGCCTGCCCAGGCGCCAGGCGCAGTGCGCCCAGGACCAGGGCGGGGTGCGCCCAGGCGCAGTGCGCCCCATACCTGGCGCGGTGCGCCTTCAGTCAGGGGCCAGGCAGGGACCAAAAATGTTAAAAATTCAAATGCTAGAAACCATAGCTAGACATGTCCGATTGACCTGAAATTTTAGCCATAACCCTAACATGGTATAAGAACTTGTCGGGAATGGTCAAATCCGTAATTCGACCTTGCGGAAAAGTCACTGTAGCGGCAGAGGCTAAAATTACTATTCATGCCCATGATTTTTAGAATTTGAGCTAGACTTGTCCAATGAGCTCCAAATTTGAAACACAAGTCTAATATGGGATAAGATTTCATGGAAAAGAGTCGGAACTGAAATACGACCCCTCGGGGGTACTGTAGCAATATACGCGTATTTCGGAGAAAACCGTAAAACGAGTTTATTAATGGTTATACATTTGTTATAACCTAGAGATATGTTATATGAGACTTTAGCATTATAAAGTTAATTATATTGAGTATTTATATATACAATTTGTATAGGTGGTGCTTCAAACGTTGTTGAGCACGGGAAGGGAAAAGCCGTACGAGAAGCTTAGTAAACCGTAGTATAACCAAGGTGAGTTTTATGAGGATTTCTATAGTACATAGCAAAATGTTATTTTCAGAAAAGTATGATTTCCAATGTTTATAAATACTAAAGTTTGGAAAATGGTTTTGAATGAAGCTCTATACAAGGGCTTAGTGTTTTAAGTAGATTTTTAAAGTATGATTTGCAAAGTATTTTGAAAGAAGTTCCTTATAGGAACTAAGATGTCAAAAGCAGTTTTGAAAGTATTTTTGGTATAGAGTTATAAAATGTTTGAGTAAGAGTTGTTTACAAATTGTGTCCCATTTTGACCAATTTGAGATGAAATGAAGTAAGAATTAAAGAAAGAAAGAAGTATGAGCCAGTTGTCCGGACTAGGATCACCCACATAATTGGGAGATCAGAAGACACTACTGGGATGGTACCTCCCGTCGCGAAGTAGTTGTCTAGCTTAGTATACCCTTGTGCTTGAATTCGTTCCAAGTCACAAAGGGGAGACAGAATGAGCAAACCGAGTGGGCAGATCTGTTCTGTCCCACGAGGGGAGCTAGTTGAATGAATTAATTAACTTAATTCATAAGTTTCAGTTGGTCACGAGAAAATGAGAAAGAAAGCGGTTTTATGAAAGAAAGTCTTTTTAAAGTTTGAAAGTAAAGAAGAAAAGATATTTTGAGCTTTATGAAATAAATAAATTTTGAGCAGTGTACTTGTGATATTTCAAGTTTAATTAGAAAATGTTTTGGGTCTAAACCCATATTACTCACGAGACTTTATGTCTCACGTATACTATGTTTTTGAAATGCTATGTACTTAGGTGAAGGGAGCGAGAGTTGCAGTTGGGACCATTATTGTACACTGTAAGTTTAAATTATGGTTATCTGTATTGAGTCTGTAATACCCCTCAAGTTTTAAGTTTGTAAAATAAAAAAAAATTTAAGTGGCTATTTTATAGTCACGAGTTGTAAATTATGTTTGAAAACTGTATTTGTATTTTAAATATGGTTTGAGAAAAGGGGTGTTACAATACATCTAGTACAAAAGTAGGTAAACTCTAAAGATATTCTATCCCTCGACTATCTGCTTACCTCTACCACTTTTGCTAGGTCCTGAAAGGCAACACACAACAACAAACGGTAAGCTTTGAAAGCTTCGTGAGTAATCAGCTATGACTCGTTTAACATCTTAACTATTTAGCACCAGCTATAATATTTTAACTTATCTAGTATTCCATTTTATTAGTCATAATTACCTATAGTGCTATATCTCATTCACCAATCATAATCAACTATGACTTAATCATAATCAACTATAATTATTAATTAGGTTTATTGGTCATAACCAGCTACGACTGTTTACTCAACTTTCAGTTATAATCAGCTATGACCATGTGTGTGTGTGTCTATATATATATATATATATATATATATATATATATATATATATATATATATATATATATATATATATATATATATATATATATTATTAATTAGGTTTATTGGTTATAACCAGGTACGACTGTGTACTCAGCTTTCATTCATAATCAGCTATGACCATGTATATATATATATATATATATATATATATATATATATATATATATATATATATATACACACACACATATATATTATTAATTAGGTTTATTGGTTATAACCAGGTACGACTGTGTACTCAGCTTTCATTCATAATCAGCTATGACCATGTATATATATATATATATATATATATATATATATATATATATATATATATATATATATATATATATATATATATATATATATATATGGTTTGTACTCATAATCATCTATGCCTTAATAATTCGGTTAAGTAAATACATCACACACAATTATCAACAATTTACACCTAACATTAACATACATTAGCATTAGCTAATAACATTATATCGGCTAGCATGAGGATCAACCCTTATGTCATCTTAATAGTAGAGCTATCCCAATAGTAGAGTTGCCAAAATCGTTAGTAAAAACAATATGTTATCATGTGACTCAACGTATATATACCTTAAACTACATTAATGTAATGTTATAAAATTGATTAATTGTATTTAACATTTATATTAATATTGCAACTTTTAAAATTCCTAATGATAGTTATATAACAGTAAACAACTACAACCCAAAAGTCTTTTTAGTTATGACACATAATTTATATTAATTAGAATAATTAAATATGATTGACATGAAAAGCTTCAATGTAATAAAAATTAGTTAATTGCATTAAAGTTTAATTTAAATACTATAACTCTCCAAATTCCATGCAATAGTTTTATATTTAAGTAATTTTTTAATTGAAATATCTAAATTGTGACGCTCTTTCTTTTTTAAATGATTTATTTTATTGGTTAGCATTACAAAATAAATTTAATAAAGATGTACACATTCTAACTTTATAAAATTATATGAAATGCGATTGAAAAAAAAAACTCATACATATAATTGCGTTTGAACAATTTATTTAAGTATTTTAAATTTAATATCATTAAAATATATTATTATATAAATCGTGCAAAAAAATTCAATAAAAAGAGTAAATATATTTACTTCGTTATTGTTTTATTAAAACTGATTACTTGTTATTCTAAAGTTCAAATTCGTGTGAGAAATTAACAAAGTGGGACAAACACATTGAATGTTAAGAATAATTAACTAATTTTCTCTTACATTTAGTTCAATTTAATCTTCTTTGGTTGAATTTAAAATAGGAATTCTTAATAGTAATCTCATGATAACTATGCCGGATGCACAAACACCTAGACGGTCCAATATTTAGATTTGGTTTACTTTTTTCATCATAACATATTTTTTCTTCAAATATATTAACATTTGGATGGTTTTAGTAGAAATTTACATAATCCTTTTAGTATTTAGTATGACAATAAAATCAGAAAAAAAAACTCCAAACCAATTACTGACTTTAAACTAAAAAGTAACTTGAAAAGTGGAATAGATACCACAAATTTTCAAATCGTTGATTCTTCTACGATAACATGTGAAATACTTAAATTTCAATCGCAAATATTGCCTAAAATTATTTCAACAATGTGCGGTTAATTCATTTAGTGGGTCAAAAATTTAGAGTGTTCTATCATGTATTGATAAAAAGCGATACGAAGAAAAATTTCTTAACTTATCGTGTATTTATAAAAACACAATATCAATTAACTTTTAATACAAAACATCACCGTAGTTTACATCAAACGTATAATTGTGTCCTTTAAATGTTTGATAGAATTGAAGATCATATCTCATTACGTATTTCATGATAACTTTTTCTCTTACACTTCATATATGAGTATAAACTCCAACATTGTGACCCACTCTACATAAAAGTTATATAAAATATAGATTTGGAAACATAAGAAAAACAAATGATACTAACTAACCATGGAAAATAAGATTTTTATTCATGTTTAAAATACTCAAATTCTCTAAGCATACTAACTTGTTTTCTTTCATCAACGCAGATTCCTCAAAAGTGGCCGTAGGAGATTCGTAGAGGCGCATCACCATGTTTAAAACCATTTGAAAAGTTGAAACATTCAAATCTTTGATATACCCAAAGAAGATGATCATTGAACTTTTCGTTTTACAAATAAAATGACTACAACCTTGTACTAAACTTCCACAAATTCTACAAAAATAAATTGGAAAGAGAGAAAAGAATCAAGAGAAACCAAGCATGAAAAATGATGTTCTTAAGAGAAACCAAGCATGGAAAATGATGTTCTTATATAGCCAAAACATCAAAGACATTAAATAGTATAAGTTGAAAAGTCTTGGGGGTTTCAAATCAATATGGTGCAAGTATTTGAGTTATCTTGATCCACATTCATGAATGGCCTCTATTATAAGAGTTATATAGATATAGATATAGATATAGATATATAGATATAGATTTAGATAACATACTTCTTGACGTGTCACCTCGCATAATCTTTACAGTTTCGGCCTTTCTACCAATTTTTCTATTACATCCTTATTTCCAATTCCAGGTATCAATAACTAAAGATAATAGTATCACAATCATAACACGGTGTTACCATCTTTCGAAGGAATCTAAATAAAGTTAACGAATCTCCTTTGGAAGTAAAAAGAATTTGAATATGAAATTTAGTTATCTGTAATATGTAATATGTTGAGGGGTAGAGTTCTATTAAAAATAAAGATGATTATACTAAGGGAGATCTTGTAGAGAACTCAGATATTAGTATAGATCAAGCTTCACCATTATTGGAAATACTCAACATGTCAGATGATCTTATCTTCTGATAGTGAAATGAGTCATGTTGAAAGAATCATATTATGTGTTATATTTAAAGAAAAGTAAAACATAAGAAACTTTCATAGTCAAATTGAATAGTTCTACATTTTTCCAAATGACAACAAGTTAAACGACATTCAGGTTCACTGAAATTTTGGAAGCTCTCTTTAATAATTCATCAAAACATAAGAATTTAAAGAAAAGTAATACATACATTTTCATAAGTATATATACGTATTTATACTTCTAAAGACGTAAAAAAACATATTTATACTTCTAAAGACGTAAAAAATATATTTATACTTCTAAAAATGTATTATACTTCTAAAAATATAATAATATGTATTTATACTTTTAAAGACATAAAACCGTATTTATACTTCTTAAAATGTATTATACTTTTAACCGAACGAAGTTAAACCAACATAAAAATATATTTATATTTCTAAAAACATAAAAATATGTATTTATACTTCTAAACACGTAAAAACATATTTATACAACTAAAATGTATTATACTTCTAACCGAACAAACGTAAACCAACATAAAAATATGTATTTATACTTCTAAATGAAAAAACATACATAGACAAACTTAAACCAACATAACGGAACAAATATAAACAAACAAACATAAATTAACGAACAAATACTTATTTTTATGTTTTTAGAAATATAAAATACGTTTTTTTACATATAATCACGTATCGTATCAATCAAAAGCATGTTTATAGTGGAAAAACAGTGAAAACGAACTTAAACCAACATATACGAACAACATAAACAAACAAATATAAATTAACGAACAAATACTTATTTTTATGTTTTTAGAAATATAAAATACGTTTTGATTTGCATATAATCACGTATCGTATAAATCAAAAGTACGTTTATGGTGGAAAAATAGTGAAAACAAACTTAAACCAACATAAAAGAACAAACATAAATTAACGAATAAATACTTATTTTTTCGTTTTTAGAAATATAAAATACGTTTGTTTTGCATATAATCACATATCGTATCAATCAAAATCATGTTTATAATGGAAAAATGTCAAGAAAGAGTTTTAAACCCGTTTTATAATACGTATTTTATTGATATATACATGTTTATATGCAGAAAAACGTATTTATATTTTTAAAAGCATAAAAATATACATTTATATATACTTATGGCAATGTATCTATATTTCTAAAAATATAAAAATACGTATTTATACTTGTAAAAAAATATATTTATACGTTCTAAAAACGTAAAAAGACGAATTTATCATTTTAAAAAATGTAGAAAAAATTCCAAAAAAGACACTAACTTTTAAAAAAAAAATTGATTTTGACACTGTGTTATTTTTTTTTCAATTAAAACACTAAGTTTTCAATTTTTTCCAATTAAGTCACTATGTTTTCAATTTTATTTCAATTTTGACACTTGGGTGCCACGTCAGCATGCCATATCAGCGTCGCATCATCAAAGACTGACATGTCATCATGCAACGTCAGCTGACTACTGGGTAGACCGGTCAAATGGTCAAAATTGAAACCAAATTGAAAACATAGTGACTTAATTGAAAAAAATTGAAAACTTAGTGACTTAATTGAAAAAAAAAATAACACAGTGTCAAAATCGAAATTTTTTGAAAAGTTAGTGTCTTTTATGAAATTTGTCATATCTTCATAAATCCATGGTAGGTCCCCTTATCCGGTGCCCCATGTTTCCGTTTCGTACATGCAAGATGAATATATATGAAGCGGTCACACTACCTCTGGTGGAGCCATGACTACAGACATCTACCTCACCCTACCTCATTCTGTTGCTGTTGTTGTTGATGTCGTTTTTGTCATCGTTGTCGTTGTTGTTGTCGTCGCTTCATAAATCCTTTTTTTCTCTATCTTAAATATATGATTCGACAAGGTGGAACTCTTAAAGATGTTCACAACAACCTAGTTGGATGTCTTAAATCCATTTTCCTTCCTCGTTAATTGCCTTTTGGCTTGTTTAATTCATGTCTCCATATCCATAATTTCCAATACAAAGCGGTTTGCGCCAAATAATAACCCAGCGGGTATCGAGGCGCCTTCGGTTTTGTGCTAAAAATTGATTATTGCATCTTTTATTCACTATTCATCGCATGTGATAATTGTTTACCAATTGGCTTTCATGCATGATCTGTTATAGTTTGTTAACGAAGAATTTTAAAATACAAGATGCAAATGAAGTTGATGTTCAATGAAACTGCGTCTTCTTTCATAACCAAAATCTGTACATTTCGCAAATGGTTTACTAAACCTGATGAAGGATAGAAATTGTTTTGTTTTTTTTGTTTGAAAGTTATCACAAAAATAAAAGTAATTCGCAAATGATTTGTAAAATTTTAATTTTTTTCAAAAAGTTGTTTTGTAAATTTTCTATTTTAATAAATATCCTTTTAATTTGCAAAATATATGATTATTCTGTATATAAGAAAATTACTGCTCAATCCGTGATGGTATATCACCCATTTGAGTATTTTCATGGTATCCCTTATTGTATTTGATATGAAATGGGAAGATATTCAAGATTGTCTAAGGCAGACGAAAAAAAAGGATCCCAAAAAAGAAAAAAAGAAAAAAAGAAAAAAAAGAAAAAAAGAAAAGAAAAGAAAAAGAAAGATGTGGATGTGTGTGTCTTGTCGTATAGGCCCTCCTTACCATCCACACTCTTATTCCATTATTCTCTAATGATTTTGATTTGGGTATTAATTCAGTATGGGTGTTCCACAATTAAAAAGAAACATGGATTCCCCTGGAAAGCAATGTCATGTTGATAAGTATTCTGCTTGATGAAGTTTTGGTGTTCTAGGGATATGATGGGAAAACTTTGGCAGTGAAGTAGCAGATGCTGCATCTTCTACTTGTTTATCAACAACCAAAAAAATAATAATAATAATAAAGCGAATCAAAGTCGCGGTTTATTTAAGCAATAAATTTCAAGTTTACAGCACAAACACTCATATTCAGAATTCAAATTTCAACAAATCAGTTCTCATCTTTCTCCTTGTAGTATGCATTGGGATAATATTTCTGGAAATTTCTTCCGACCAAACTCATCCCGGCCATTTCTTGTTCATCGGCAGAACTCTGGGTGTCAGTGGACGATCCCCGAGGCCCAGTTTCAGACGTTCCTCGTCTATCCACATCGCTGATCCCCGGTGATGCATCACCGGCATCAAAACTGCCACCGCCGGAAGGATTAGAATGCCCGTCCCTCACCAAAGCACTACGAGATAGTGGTTGAACACCATCACGGTACTCCCGGTTGGAATTCCAATCCTGATTATTCGAGATCCCTTGGCCACGACCCAAAGCAGTGAACGATGGAGCTTCTTCTCGGCCATCGGTCTCATCAGGTTGACCTAACCCTCGGTTGACAATCTCATCTGGGAACTGATTAAGCGAGTTTCCTTGGCCATGTCCGATAGAACTTTGCGAGGGAGGTTGAGTGAACGATGGTTGGTCGTTGGGAGTTCCGAAGGCTTGTGGGTCGTCCTGAAACTGTTCCTGATCGAAGTGATTTATCATCCCCGATGAGAAAGATGGAGGTGCGTCGCCGAAGTCCATTTTTTCAGATGGAGGTTGAGCTCAGAATTCAGATAATGCATATATAACACATCAAAGGAAGACGGAAAGAAGATTACATGCTTTTTCATGTAAATTGTCGGGTCAACGTCACCGGACAAGCTTTTTTTCTAGACAACATTATTAATCGGTCACGCGGTTTACGAAAATTACTATAACCCCACCCAGTGTGGTGCGGTGAAAGACCACAAGGAGGAGAAAGCTTAATAAGCTTGTGAAGCTGAACCACAAAAGTCGTGGATAAATGCTTTACATCATATAAACTTCTTCTAAACCTCTCTATCAAGGTTTATGATATTGATATTGAAATGAATGAACTTGAAACAACATACAATAAAAAGATGATAGAAGAGCAAGGGTAAGGGAATTGCTCAACATTTGTCCAAAGAATAAAAAAGATTGAACAAGATAATATGTTAAAGTTGAGGCAACAGTTATCGCTTATGAGGACTCCTAGCCACGTTTATGCAAACGAATGATTTCTCAACAAAGTTTGGGAAGAAACCACCGTTCATAGTTTGGCATTTGGCGATGATATCTTTTATAACAAACTACCTAAACAGAGCTATTTAGTTGAGAACTCTCCTTTGAATTAACTGTCGTCCAATCAATCCCAAACTCTTTTCTCTGAGAAGATTTATATCTAAGGTGAACTAGGTGTATCCAGTATGAGACTAAAATGAGAAGCTTATTCAATTTCATGTGAATCTCAGTAAGCCTAATGAAGATGTTTGGAGATTAAAGACGATCTAGAAGATTGTTGAAATAAAGAAGACTAATATGTTTGAAGATACCTTCTAGAAAAATTCTTTCAAAGTTATCAAGGAACAGATGGAGAATCAGAACTTACTTTTGTCGACTTTCAAGTGATGAATCCAATAGATCTTATTCATTTGTTGAAGGTGTTGTAAAATATGACGGATCCGAATTGACTTTAGACAATATTAGCTCAATGCGGAATAGGATCAAAATTATCAAACGATAATAATCACAACGAAATACGAATGAAGTAAATAAAATAGAGACACGAGGATTTACGTGGAAAACCCAAATCGGGAAAAACCACGGACGGAGGAAGCCGAGAACCAATTCACTATATTTTGTGGTGTTTACAAAGTGTTTGGGAGAATACAAATACAAAGAGTTTATAAACTCTTATGTATTTAGTATTTACAAGAAGAGTAAGATGTTTTCTAAGGAGTTGAGATGGTTTTTGGTGTGTCTAGCATTAATGAGGTTCCATCCTTTATATAGGAATGGCATAGAATGCCATACTTGAAAAACTTGCCCATATTTGAAAAAAAAAAAAAAAAACTTGACTGCAAGTTGCACAAGAAAATTCTTCATTTTGCTTCTTTTTTTTTCACGTGGGCTGCAAGTTTAGCAGCCATTGAGAAGTCAAAATTCCACAATCTCCACCTTGACTTCAAAATGGAACAAAACTTGTATACCCATTTGCTAAAGCCAACAACTCTTCAAACTCCAAAACTCCATAAGAAACTGGAATCACCATATAGAGAAAAATTGATCCTGAAAAATGAAATACTTCCTCCACCACGAGCCTAATCAGGCTCAACTGCGATCAGAAATACCCATTAAGTTCAAACATAGTTTGAACTTGGCTATTGGAAGACTTTTAGTGAACACATCAGCGGAATTATAATCTGTATCGATCTTTTCTATGACGCAATCACCTTTTTCAATGATATCACGCACAAAATGATAACGAATATCAATGTGCTTTGTACGGTCATGAAACATCTGATCTTTACTCAAGAAGATAGCACTTTGATTATCACAGAATACTGTGGTAACCTTTATTCTATCATCGAGTTCTCTAAACAATCCCTTTAACCAAATATCTTCCTTAACTGCTTCTGTAATCGCCATATACTCTGCCTCTGTAGAAGACAGTGCAACTGTAGACTGTAACTGGGCTTTCCAACTAATAGCACAACCGTTCAGTGTAAACGCATACCCTGTAATAGATCTTCGTTTATCCAAGTCTTTGCCAAAATCTGAATCAACATATCCAACCACCCCAGTGTTAGATTGTCCATAGCGTAGACACATAGAAGACGTACCGCGTAGATAACGTAAGATCCACTGTACTGCTTTCCAGTGTTCTCTTCCCGGGTTCGCCATATATCTACTAACCATGCTAACTGCATAAGCCAAATCAGGGCGTGTGCAGATCATAGCATACATCAAAGATCCAACAGCACTAGAGTATGGTACGCGTGCCATGTACTCCATATCAGTCTCAGTAGTAGGACTTAAAGCGGATGATAACTTGAAATGAGCTGCAAAAGGTGTGTTAACAGGCTTTGCTTCATGCATATTAAAACGTCTTAGGACTTTCTCAATGTAACCCTTTTGAGAAAGATGCAAGATCCTAGACTTCCTGCCACGAACAATTTCCATACCTAAAATTTTCTTGGCAGCTCCTAAGTCCTTCATTTCAAAATCAGCTTTCAACTGGTCTTTTAACTTCTGAATCTCCTTCATATCTTTTGCTGCAATCAACATGTCATCCACGTACAAGAGTAAGTAGATCTTTGAACCATCGTCACATTTCTTGAAATAAACGCAGCTATCATAGGTGCACCTGCTGAATTTGTGACTGGTCATGAAAGAATCAAACCTCTTGTACCATTGTCTAGGAGACTGCTTGAGGCCGTAGAGAGATTTCTTCAATTTACATACGTAGTCCTCCTTGCTAGGAACTACAAAACCTTCAGGTTGTTGCATGAAAATTTCTTCCTCAAGCTCACCATTTAGGAAAGCTGTAGTAACATCTAGTTGCTCCAACTCATAATCATTTGAAGCAACTAACCCCAACAATGCACGAATAGAAGTGTGTTTGACTACTGGGGAATAGATGTCAGTATAGTCAACGCCTGGAATTTGACTGTAGCCTTTAGCTACCAACCGAGCTTTATATCTTGGTTTCTCATTCGGGTTAACAGGTTCTTTGAGCTTGTAGACCCACTTGCATTTAACTGGCCTTTTCCCTTTTGGAATAGGAACTAAATCCCAAGTACCATTTCTTTGCAAGGATTCCATCTCATTATGCATAGCAATCATCCAATTACTTGAGTCTTTAGATTTGATAGCCTCATCATAATTTAGAGGCTCCGTTTCCGACTCAATATCATTAGCAACAATAAAAGCGTAAGCAACAAGTTCAGCTTCAGCATACCTCTTTGGAGGAACAATTTGTCTTCTCGGCCTATCTCTTGCAATGCTTCGAGTAGTAGCTTGTGGTTGTGAAATTGTTGTATCTTCAACAACGACATGCTCATTTGGCGAGGAAGACTCTTGTTGCTCTAGTACTGGACTCGGAATGGTGACATGTGAAGTAGGAAACTCCACCTCCATTTGAGGTTTCTCTTCATTGGCATTTGATGATGTGACTGTATCTTCTGTAGAGTCTGAAGTTTGATGAATCATAGCAGACTCGTCAAAAGTAACATCTCTTGAGATGATGATTTTATTTAGATCATTGCTCCATAACTTGTAACCTTTAACTCCTGGATTATAACCAAGAAAGACACATTTAAGTGCTCTCGGTTCTAACTTCCCATTGTCAACTCGTGCATAAGCTGGACATCCGAAAGGTTTTAGATGTGTATAATCGGCAGGTTTCCCGGACCATAACTCATACGGAGTTTTCTTTTCGATTGCTCGTGACGGTGATCGGTTGATAACATAGCAAGCAGTAGAAGCAGCCTCCGCCCAAAAGGACTTTGGCAATTTGGAATTTGAAAGCATACATCTGACCTTCTCCATAATGGTGCGATTCATCCTTTCGGCTACACCATTTTGTTGAGGCGTATGGACTACCGTGCGATGTCGAGTAATGCCTTCCTTTCGGCAATAGGCATTAAACTCTTCTGAGCAAAACTCTAATCCATTATCCGTACGAAGATACTTTACCACCAATCCTGATTGCTTTTCAACCTGAACTTTCCAGTCTCTGAAGGTAGAGAAAACGTCTCCCTTATGTTTTAAGAAGAAACACCATACCTTCCTGGAGAAATCGTCAATGATAGTGAGCATATAGTTAGCTCCACCTTTAGAAGCAACTCGAGCTGGTCCCCACAAATCCGAGTGGACATAGTCGAGTGGTCCTTTCGTTGTATGGATACCACTTGCAAACCTCACTCGTTTTGCCTTGCCATATACACAGTCTTCACAGAACTCCAAATCAATAATCTTTTGTTGACCAAGTAAACCTCTTCGACTCAATTCTGACATGCCTTGAAAACGCATATGGCCGAGTCGAAGGTGCCAAAGACGGGACTGATCTGGATCAGAAAGAGACTTTGAAACAATAGCAGCATCACTCGAAATTGTTTGCCCGTCAAGAAAGTAGAGGTCTGAGGTTTTTCGACTGGCTCTCAGTTTGTCGGAACCATCTTTGAACACCCTGAGAACTCCACCTTTACCGGCAAACTCGTATCCCTTTTTATCAAAGGAACTGAGAGATAACAAGTTTCTTCTGAGGTCAGGGACATATCTAATATCCCCAATGGTTCGGATAACGCCATCAAACATACGGATTCTGACTGAACCATGTCCAAGAACTGGACATGTAGTATTGTTACCCATCAACACATAGCCCTGGTTAACCTTTTCAAATGTGTAAAACCAACTTTTGTTGTGACACATATGAAAAGTACAACCAGAGTCGAGTATCCAATCGCCAGTGGAATCCAGTTTATCTGAATAAACTGTCAAGAGTTCTCCAATACATTCGACCTCAGCTACATCGGCTTCACCCGAAGTGCTAGCTTGTTTACCATTTGCTGTAGCCTTCTCTTTTTCATTATTCTTCAACTTGAAACATTCTTCAAGCACATGTCCCTTCTTGTGACAATAGTTGCAAAACTTTCGTTTGCCTTTTGACTTAGATCTGGTTCTGTTGGAAGATTGAGAAGTTCTACTTCTCTCTGTTGTTCTTCCTCTGGCATTCAAACCTTCGGCTTTAGCATCACCTGAACCACCACCGGTAATATGCTTCATCTTCTCTTTAGAATCCAAAGCTGTAAAGACTTCATCTAAAACAAGAGTGTCACGACTGTAGATGATCGTATCACGAAAATGGCTGTAGGATTCGGGCAACGATGACAGCAAAAATAAAGCTAAGTCTTCATCTTCATACTGAACATCCATATTCTCCAAGTTATTTATTAACTCTTTGAATGTGGATAAATGTTCAGCTAATGAGCCTCCTTCAATCATCTTGAGATTGAACAACCGTTGCTTTAGATGCAACTTGTTCGGTAAGCTCTTTGTCATCAATAACTGCTCCAACTTCAGCCACAAAGCAGCCGCCGACGTTTCTTTTAGAACATCTTGTAAAACATCGTTTGACAAGTGCAAACGAATCTGAGATAAAGCCTTTAGATCTTTCATCTCCTTTTCTTCTTCGGTCCATGTAGCGGGCATCCTTTCGAAGCCCAAGAGCGCCTTGTGTAAATCCATCTGAATGAGAATGTCTCTCATCTTTACTTGCCACAGTGGAAATCGAGTATTCCGATCCAGCAGCGGAATATCGTATTTCACCGAAGACATGATTTATTACTTAATAAAATGATCCCAACAAGCTAATATCAAAACCCGGACGCTCTGATACCAATTGTTGTAAAATATGACGGATCCGAATTGACTTTAGACAATATTAGCTCAATGCGGAATAGGATCAAAATTATCAAACGATAATAATCACAACGAAATACGAATGAAGTAAATAAAATAGAGACACGAGGATTTACGTGGAAAACCCAAATCGGGAAAAAACCACGGGCGGAGGAAGCCGAGAACCAATTCACTATATTTTGTGGTGTTTACAAAGTGTTTGGGAGAATACAAATACAAAGAGTTTATAAACTCTTATGTATTTAGTATTTACAAGAAGAGTAAGATGTTTTCTAAGGAGTTGAGATGGTTTTTGGTGTGTCTAGCATTAATGAGGTTCCATCCTTTATATAGGAATGGCATAGAATGTCATACTTGAAAAACTTGCCCATATTTGAAAAAAAAAAAAAAAAAACTTGACTGCAAGTTGCACAAGAAAATTCTTCATTTTGCTTCTTTTTTTTTCACGTGGGCTGCAAGTTTAGCAGCCATTGAGAAGTCAAAATTCCACAGAAGGTTTTAAGCATAATGCATCAAGTTCAACACTCAGTTGTTATCAAACACATGAGGATGTGTTTGGTAAGTTATTTTATTGATATTGCAAGAACATATTATGTTCTTGCCAAAAGGATAGGAAATATTTGTGTTGGTCCAAACTCAAAGTTCTTTGGAGTCATAAACTATAAGGAATTAAGGATGTCATAATACTTAAACAACTGGATTCGGTCATTGTGTATGTTCACCTGAAGAATAATGGCCGAACTAAGTCATTTTTCAAATGGATGAGAAAGACTGATATACTAAAGTTAACATTTAAGGCATTTTAAAGTGCATTATTGTTTAAATATTATTGACATTTTTACGTTTAATGCCTGATTTTTTTTATCAATTCTCATGGCTAATACACATGCATTAGTTACGAAACAAGTCATTAAATTGTTTATTTTTCTAGTATAAATTATTGGATTACCAATAGCCATTTTATCCTATTGACAAATGGTTGTGTTTGATTGTATGGTTTGATTATATTTTTATTGGTCTTTTGTAATTTAATGTCATAGACTAGTTTTCAATTTGTTGTATTGTTTTTTTTTTCAAACTATATAAGTACATAGATATGATCTTTGTATTTTTTTTATATATTTTTATAAACAAGAAGACCAAGGTTGGCGGCTTGTGGAGATCAAAGAAGGCGACCAACATGAAGACTATGTAGAAATCATTTTATCTCTAGTGTGACACCAATTATTGTGTTGCGTTATAAAAACCGAATATAAGATGGGTTTGGCTATACACATGTGTTTTATTAATATATCTTGATATAATTAATATGAGATAGGTTAATGTTAGTCTCTATGAATCATGTAATGAAATTCTAAATGCATGAAAATTTTAGTATGACAAGTCATTCTGTAAAATATTGATTGTATAAAACAATACCCTTTAATAATTAACGTCATGTAATCCAACCATTTTCGCCACCTTGTATTGTAATATTTGGATAGCGCTAAGAGTTATTCATATTACAATATCATGGTAATATTTGCAACGTGGTAACACCTTAGCCAAATAAAATCACGATTGACTGCATTTATCATCATGAGCAAATCTTCTACACCGGAAGGAGAGCATAAGCTACTCTACTTTGTGGCTCATTTGGAAGTACAGAAACAATACGGTGTTCAGGAGTTTGATCCCCGGTTCGGGTAAAGCAGCAGACGATACTCAATGTCAAGCTTATAGTTGGTGTAGACATAGGGCGAAGTTTAGTCATCTTAATTGACATGATTGGTGTAATTCTCCTTTAAATTGTATCTTGTAACTGTTCTTTGCCTCTAGCATCTTGCTAAAGTGCTTTTATTTATATATATCGTCGACGTTCTAAAAAAACCTTAGCCAAATTGTTATAATTTTTAAATGGATTACTTAACTGATGCCATGTCAAGAGGTAAGTTTGGGGAAAGATGAGACTAAACATTCCAGTAAGAAAGTAGTTTTCCTAAGTCCCATAAAAGACCTAACTGCCGCACTTCTAATCAAATTGTTACCTAGTACCTTCGGGTTAAAGTTATTATTGTGTGGTTAACTACATATAATAACAAGAAATAATAACGTTTTTTTAATCATGTTATTTTTGCATTATCTCGATATATTGATTCATTTTATTGGTTCGCCGAAAAAACATGTAAATAAAAAACTTCTTACCTTCTTACCAAAAATTTCTTTTTTACCGGATTACAATTATATATATATATATATATATATATATATATATATATATATATATATATATATATATATATATATATATATATATATATATATATATATATATATATATAAAGTGCTCTTATTGAACACATTAGAAGCTATGAGCTAGATATAGGAGTTGGTATTGTTTTAATTTTTGACAATTGTCATTTTTCTCCATGTATTTCCATTGAAATTATTTCAGTTTGTCATTTGAGACAATCTAGTTTGAAACTGATTTTAGAAATTATGGCATTCCCTTCATAAAGATAATTTGTTTTATTTTGATGTTATTCCTTGTATTGGTATTTATTATGAAGTTGATATGCATAATAGTGTTTCAAACAATAAGTTTGTGTATACTTGTGATGCCAAAAAGATGTATGCGTGACTTAAATAAACCATATCTATAATGTTTTCATCTTGGTCACGTAAACAAGCAATAGATGGCAAAATGTCATGTCAGCATGTCATGTCAGCATCATAACATCAAAGACTGACACGTCATCATGTCACATCAGTAGGCTATCGGGTTGACTGGTCAAATGGTTAAATTTGAAACAAAATTGAAAACATAGTGACTTAATTGAAAAAAATTAAAAATTAGTGACTTAATTGAAAAAAAATGAACACATTATTAAAATCAAAATTTTTAAAAAACTTAGTGACTTTTTTAAAAAATGTTAATATTACATGATTGAAAAATATTAGAAACTAATAAATTTAACAATATCAAATGATTTAAAGAACTTGAAAATAATGTTTTATTCGATTAATGAAAATACGGAAAACAACTTTTGGATCTTAGTAACTTATTGGAATGACCTTGCAAGTTGCAAGTTGGCATGTGTGAATGTTTGTGGTCATGCACCACGTCTTGTATAAAGGTCCATTTAATAATGATATAATTTAAGATAGTAAATAATATTTCATCTAGAAGGTTTGTGATTTCTTAAATATGTTTACGTGTTGAATGACTCGTATCCGAATGACGTCACGATGCATGACGGCATAGGCATATAGCTATACATCACGACAAAGGGTTAAAGGGTACTCCTTTCTTTAATAATAAATCTATACATTCTTTTATTATTTACTTATCCTTCTAATTTGATTTTTTGATTTTTATCTTTTGTTTATTTTGTTTATTTATTATTTTTTTATTAATAGTATTTTATTTATTATTATTATTATTATTATTATTATTATTATTATTATTACTACAATAATAATGAATTTATCATTTATAATTTTTGCGTCACGCGTAAAAATCCAGTATTACTTCCAACTTTGGCAAATATATTCATATTTTATCCTGTATTATCAATAAAACACAACACAAGCAATTGATACTAAAAGTGACTAATATCAGTCATATTGGAAATATAATTCATCTAAATCTCGGCTCTATAACGACTATAATACTTGACATTACTAGACGTTATCAACCTCTTATAATTATGATATTTTTTCTTTTTTGGTTTTCTTTATATTTTTATAGTTTATTATTGTTTGTTTTTATTTTATATATTGATTTGCTTTTGTATTTATAATGTAAAAATCTTTCTAACTCTTTGACTTTTAGGTCAAATACATTTTCTAATGTTTTTTTTGTTTTGTTTGTTTACATTATTTAACGTTGTAATTACTATTTTTCTAATTTTTCAACGTCTTTTTTGAATATATATTTTTTATTTTATTCGTTTATATTATTTTATGTTGTAATATACTATTTTTCTATTTTTTTGACATTTTGTTCAGATATATTTTTTAATTTTGTTTACGTTTTGTTCGTTCGTATTATTTAATGTTGTGATTTGCTAATTTTAACAAAATAATATTTTTCAAACATCGAAACACAATTATTAATTCAAAAAAAATTAGATAAAAAACATTATTACTTAAAAATTTTCGTCCTTCATACAGAGTAGCTAATCCAGGCACATGATTATACTTAAAAATTTTCAGTCTAGAATAATTGCACTAAGTACCCTTCGTGCAATACTACTTTTACCCAACGGCAACCAATGATAAACTCGGTTACAATATAAGTGTGTTGATGTCCCGTGCCAAAAATGAAAATAGGCTCCTAAATATAGTTTTATTATATATAAGCAAAATTTATTAATACTACGAAGAGTAAAAGAAGGCCCTTAAATTCTTAGCGGTAGACTTTGCGAGGCATTAGCAACGAATTGCGAGGGATTAACAACGAATTGTAAGGAATTACCAATGGATTGCCAGATATTAGCGACTGATTAGTGACAGAATGCGAGGAATAGTGATAGATTAGTGATAGGTTGTGAGACATGTTTTCTACTCGAGGTGTTTGTGCAAGTAAGTTACTAGTAATTGTTGCTAATTGTAGTTGTGAGTTGTTAAAAAGTAGAGATATAGAAAATCTTTTGTGGTTGCCATTGTGTTTTGAGTAGTTAAAGTGAAAAAAGAGGTAGAAGTATTTCCGTGTGTGTTAGTTATGAGTTTAAACTTGTTATGAGTGGATTTGTGTTTTGGAGGGTCTTATACCAAAAATTGGTGGAGATAGAGCTTCACAGGCGAGATAGCGCCGCTATCTCAAAGTATATTGTCTTTTTAGATTGGGAGATAGCGACGCTATCTCTATCGATAGCGACGTTATCATCGCGAGTCACAAGGGTTTATGTCTGTAAGTGTCATTCGAACCCAAAAACATTTCCCAACATTACACAGTGGTGGTTAAGCGAGTAAACCACGAAATTAACCATAAAATCAAAATGAAGAAGCTATAGAACTCGAAATCTAACATCAAGCATGTGTTCTTAATCCATAAATCAAAGAGGTGAGTTGGTTTTTGATGAATTTGGGGGGTTTTTGAAACCATGATTGCCATAATTCGAGAAATTGAGCAGTTCTAATAGTATATGATGTTAGTAATTAGTTGTTGTATGATTTCCTTGACCCTTGAGATGTAAATTATTGAGTTTCTACGGCTGAAATCGTCCAGACACGAAAAGAGGACTATGCAACATAGATAGTGACGCTATCTATAGGGTTCGCGACGCTATGTAGATAGCGATGTTATCTTTAAGAGACAACGTCACTATCCTCTGTTAACAGACCTTTCATATCTTTGTTTTAGCTTGACCTTTCTGGTCAAACTTTTATTAAGATGTTTGGGGATGATTGAGACCTGATTTGTGATGTTGTACCACAGCTGATACTTACAGGAAGGAAGCCGATATGAGGAGCTCGGGGGTGACATGTTTCGATCCAACCCCTAGTGAGTAGTTATATAAATGATTTGTGTTATGATTTGTGATGCAAATGAATTGTAAAATTTTTTAAGGGGAAGAGATAGCCAAAGAGTATGAGTTAAGGAGTAACTATGAGCTATTTTCTATAACCGAGTTGTGAGTGTGGTTGGGCACACTAACTGACTGAAATAGTCAAAAGAGTATAAGCTGGGAGAGGTTGTAAGTGTGTAGCTGTTTGCACACTACAACTGTCCTTGATGCGTTATTGCATATGCACCAAACTAGAGTGATTACTCACTAAGCTCTTGTAGCTCATAGATATTGGCATATGACTCATCTTTTGATTACACCTATGTATACGTTGTTGCTTTTGTGCTCAATTATGGTGTAATTTAGAAGAGAGAAACCCGACATTACATAGGTTGCAAGAGATTAATGACGAATTAGTGACTAGCGACGTAGTGACAGATTGCAAGGGAGTGGCGACGGATTAGGGACAGAAACAAACAATATTGAAGAAATAGTTCATTTTATGTATAATATAATTTTTATATATAATAAAACAAAGTTAATTAGGTTTATAACAATCAGTAAAAATAGAAAATAAAAGTATAACAAATTAGATATATTATAATTTATTAGACGTATTAATTAGGTTAAGTCAACTACGGAAAATAATGTAATATAAATGAGTATTTTAGCTCCACCAATATATATATATATATATATATATATATATATATATATATATATATATATATATATATATATATATATATATATATATATATATATATATATATATATATATATATATATATATGTATGTATATATATATATATATATATATATATATATATATATATATATATAAATATATAATTATTATATGTAATCGTCGGTATACTTACAATTTTACCAAATGGACTCAAGGAATTGAAAGAGGCGTTCTATTAGAAGAGCGCGTGATCTCTTTTACGAGCGCGTGTTTTGCGTAAAGAAGGGGTTTATTTTTTAATAAAGAATTCAGCGTAAACTTCACGCAAGGCTTTTTTTAGCGTGTCAGACTTCCGCTTCTTCTTTTTCTGCGCGTGGTATTATTTCCCACCTTGTTTTCTTTCTGCGCACGCTTGGGACAACTGCTATACACTACTGCTCTCCCTCATCCGATATGCTTCTTCTCTCTCCGTTATCTTCCACTTTCAACTTTCAAGAACATTATTTGTAGTTCTTAACTTCTTATAGATTCATTATTTATTTTTATGAGGCGATTTAATTTCCCTTTGTGAAAATTACTAAAAACTCTTTCCCCATCGCCGAATCATCCTCTCTTCTTTCTCACTCAAACGTGCTTCATCGATTTCTTACCGTCGTTGAACAGATGAAGAATTAGATCTTGCGATCTACTTCATGGAAGATAAATTTCAATTTGACAGAAGAGTATTTGTTTATTTTGAAAAAAACACAAAACCAACCGTAAAAAATTCCATACAAATGAGGTAATTCTGTATTTTTCCTTATAAATTATGGACATCATTGGGTTTAATTTATTTTGCATAATTTATGATGCTCAACTTTGCTGTTAGTACAGATTCTGAGAGTATGAACACCCATATATTAAGGGCTTTAAAGTACTCTTCTCCTCACGTTATCCCTATGCCGATCCTATCTTCCACCATACGCCTTTCTCCTATGCTTCTTCATGTAAGTTGATTTATTATATGTATTTTCATTTTTCTTCTTAAACGTGATAAGCCTTGATATTGTTGGTGCTTGCAGTTTTAAGCAAAGAAGATCACAAGTAATAACATATGTACAATTGCCTCTGACCCTTTTGTTTTGGCAATTTCAATCATTCAATTCATAAATTACCAGGGCTTACTGTTTATTTCACTTTAACAGACCCAATTTGTCCTTTTACGCATCTCCTTATTGAATTTCCATGTTTCTGTTAGCCTTTTTGAAAGTTTTGTGAAAACACAAATAAGATATAGGAAATTCTTTAGTATGTTCAACATATTATCGAAAACCCATATAAGATGTAAGAAAGCTATGTAAAATGACAATTTACGCAGAAGTTAACGTATTATTCTTTTAGTACCTTCAAAATACTAATAAAACTTCAAAAATAACTACAATAAATCTTTGAAGATAACAATTATTAAGTTTAATTGCCAGTAAGTGTAAAAGTTCTATCTATAGTATCACAAGTAATTCGCTTTTAAGCTAAAATGATCAAATATCACTCTGTGTTTGTTGAGTATTAATTTATAGTACTTGTTATTGTTTCAGTTAGTTTTTGTTTTTCAAATCGATATAAACGTATGTATTTTCATTAGATGCAATGAATCAAAGTGGAACTGTTTCATACATCAGAACATCAAAACTTGGCTATTGGTGAGGAGTTTTGGAGTTTGAAAATATTTTAGATGGGGAACTTTGCAAAGACTGTATAGGCAAGGTATTTGATTCTGCTTTAATGTTTTTTACTCTTTTGTTGATCTTTTTTGTGCTTTATCTTATTATTTTTTTATTTTCATTATAAAAGAACAAGTTTATTTGTTCGATTAGTTGGTTGTTCAAGATAAAGCTAGGTAAATATTGATTCTTTGTATTCGAAGTGTTTAAAAGAGATTATTTCCTTTATTATGTTGTCTGCATGAAATACAATTTGATTGTCTTAATTTCCTTTGTGTTCATAGACTTTTAGTTTGCTGGTGATGTTGTTTAGTACCAGTTAATTTTCATTCATTCTATTGATATTGAAATATTATAGATAATAACCTTGAGTTGATTATACTTCAGATTCCAACAAGCAAAAAACAAGAGAAAGAGACCCATCGAAGAAACCTTTATTAATCGAGTTAACTGGCAAAGGTACAATACTTGATGTTCTACGATTGTAATGTTTTTTTAACACATTGTGATATGTTACAACATTTATAACAATTCAGTGGTGTTGAATATAGCTATAAGTAGTCATAGTTTTAAAGTACATTAATTCGTACTTCTTTAAGTAAATCATTACAATTCACGGTATATTCATACATTGACAAATGTTCTTCCTCATTCTCCTTTGGTATTTAGAAGACGATTCGGAGTTTGATCTAGAACATCAAGCTTGTGAGTTAGTGGCGAAAAAGATGACTGAATTGGAAGTTTTGTTTAATCGATATAAGTCTCATATCATCTAGATAACCATTTTGCTGGTTTATCTTTGATTATTATGATATTTTCATTTTTAGCATCACATGTTTTTAGTCTTGCCTTCATGATGAGATGTTTTTGTCTTGTTCTCTTGCTGCTCGTTAGTGGATTGAACCTTTGTCTTTCCAAGGTTATCGCCATTCATGGCTGTTAAATGAGTTTTTTTTAGTCAAATATAAATCACATAAGTGATTTCACATTTATGGTTGTTTGGAGTTTAATCGGTTCGATCATTTGTAGCTCGATAGACTAACCTTACTTTGTTCTTTCTTTTTATTGTCAGCTTATGGTACTATCAGGACGAATTCATAGCTAACCGGACTAGCTCCAATTCTAGGAACTACTCCAAAGTTTTTAAATATATTCTTGACTATTGATTTGTTAGTAGGTGCCTGCTCAACTCACCAACAAAGAGACCGCTGAAGACATCAGATTAGTTGCTTATGATGATGCTTAAGCAACCCAGATCAGGTAATTATCATATTATTCCTATTTTCCTGAAAAACAGAAGTTTTTTGGAGCCCCCTCTTCTACTTCTGTATTTAATATTTGAAATGGAGACCCATGGTGGTGGAGTTATATTATCTTTGTTTGCAGGTTTAGCTCCTCCGAGTATGATTAATCAGATTTTGTGTGGTCTAGAACGGTAGCAATGTACTTCCATTTATACGCTTTGTTATAGCATCATACTCTCATTTTCTTCTATTACACCATTGTAATTTCAATTTTAACATATGAAAGACGTTGTATATTGACATACCTACAAATTAAAACATCGTGCGTTTACTTTTTTAATTAAGACATCGTATTTTCAATTTCCGTTAGTTATAACATTCTACCATCGTGTTTTGTAAAACCAAGTAACTTGTCGTGGGTCGTGCTCAGCACGGCCCTTGAATGTACCTAGTATATATATATATATATATATATATATATATATATATATATATATATATATATATATATATATATATATATATATATATATATATATATATATATATATATATATATATATAACAATGGTCCTCTTATCTAAACCCTTTTTTCACTGTCAGGACCTCTTAATGATGATTTTTCTGGTAGAAACTAAAGTCAATCTTAAAAAGCTATCACATATGTTTTATAAATCTGATTTACTTTTTCAGAATATTAAACCAACATCATATTTTTCAGCTTTTTCAGAATGAATCAATCTTTTTTTAGCTAAATCATTATTTTTTAGTTTTTTGAGGCCATTACATGTAATATATTCTTTTCCGGTAACCGCTGCCGGCTACCACTCCGGTCACCGCTCCGGTGGTGTTCCTTCGATGTCAGGAAAAAGAGTGTGAGAGAGAGAGAGAGATACATATACTGATGATATATACAAGAGAGTATGAGCGGAAGTTAGGGAGGGTGAGAACAAAACCACCGTCGGCGGTGGCGGTAGTTTACCTCGGGTGGCAGGAATCAGAGACAGAGGGAGAGAGTTAGAGAGAGAGAGAGATACGGATACAGAGAAAGTATGAACGGAAGTTAGAGAAGGTAAGAACGAAACCGCCGTCGGCGGTGGCGATGGCTTACCTCCGGTGGCAGAAAACAACAGGGAGAGAGAGAGAGAGAGAGCGATTGAGAGAGAATTTCCGATGGTGCAGCCCGACGATGATGAAGTTCCGATGGTGTATCTCCGGTGGTGTATCGTCCGGCGGTGTGTTCGGTGGCTTATTTGGAGAGAATTTTAAGAGTGGCTGCATTCAAAATGAAAGTGTTTTAGGGTTTTTGGTTTTTATATGATGTATTTAGGGTTTTCAGAGTATTGGACTTTCATATCGGGTTGAGTTTTTTATTTATATTGGGCTAATATCAGATTTTTATTATTAAAGTTTATTATTTAAAATGATGATTACCTAATTATTAGGTAATGCTTATGTTATGATTATAGTTATTTATAGAAATTTTGTAGGTTAATAATGAAAGTGTCAATTTTTTTTGGAACCAACAAATAGATATGGTTTCACCTGAGGGTAATCAGCCCCGTAACCCAGGACGGTTGGCGATTACCTAAGGCGCAAAGGCCTTTCCCTTCCACCTAATTCGCCTTTCAGGAAAATCCCCCACATGGGGTTAGTCGGAGTCGAACTCCAGACCTTCCACCACATTGGTATATAACCCGGGTGCATCCACCCAGCTAGGCTGGGCTTCACTTGCTTGAAAGAGTCAATTAAGAATTTAAATGGGGTCCAACTAAATTAACCCATATAACAATATTTTGATGTTATGTCATCTAGGCACGAGATGGAATAAATGGCTTCCAAGTAAAGTAATATATTGATGTGGACAGTTTGTCTAAATATATTTGCTATTAAGGAGAATTTACACAATATTATTGGAGTTGATTTGAATGACACTTTGTGCCCCTTGTGTGCCATAGAAGTGTAGTCCACAGATCATTTATTTTTTCTAATGGGCCATGGAGCAATATTGGTAATGTCGAAGCTGGGAAATAGCATCATCTTTGATGGAAAAAAAGAGAAGAGTTGTGATATGTTTAATCAATGTATGCTTATTTCATACGAGTGAGGTTTAAATTCAGTTGGTTGCCGTGGTTAAGCTGCCCGAGTGACACTATTATTCCCTTGACTCTTGAGATCCCTGGTTTTTGCTAGCCTCTAGCTAGATTTTGTTTTTCATTAAGATTTTTGTTTAAAAAAAAAAAAAACACGACACAACATGAACTAATGTAAAATGGGTCCCCGGTGCTAAATTTGGTTGATTCAAAATAAGTCGTATGAATTAAGTAGGATGATTTGCTACAATAAGTAAGTGCAATTTTAATACAAAAAGAAGAAAAAGTGTCTTGTATGGCTAAGATCTTTCTATCCGTGAATAAAAATAAGTGTTTAACATGTGGGACATAATCCGTCTCTTCTTTCTCTCTCCAATCCAAGAAAGAAAGCATATAGAATATACTTTTCTCTTAAAACAGTGCACTCCTTTTTATCATGGCATTCATGTTCACTAAAAAAAATCTAGAAAAAAGAAACTATTAGTAAAAATGTTCATTATATGAACAATACTTGCTTTCTTGAAACATAATGGATTCAGAACATCTGTATGCCACTATGATAACTAAACCACGAAAATAAAACGGGCCTCTCCTTAGCTTTCATATCCTTTATATCTTGATTTCCTGACTTCTTCTCGAATAATTAGAAGTGCCGAGACAAAAGCTTTATCGACGTTTGGAGACAAAGAAACCGAATACTTTTCTTCGTGTTTCACTTCTTTTTTATGTGTAACTTCAGTATGTAGCTGTAATGCAATCAAGTAAATTATGTAAATGGTTGATAATAACTTTGCAAAATAGATCATGTTTAAAGAAAATAAAATATTATTTTTCTAGCAACCCTGCGAACACAGTCCAACCCCAAACCAATAGTGCTTCTTTAGTTTCTGGGTTGCAAGGCCGAGTACCCTCAAGGTGTTAAAATTGCCGGTTCCAAAAAAAAAACTAGATCAAATTACAACAAATGTTCCGTATTTATTATAGACGATAGAGGTAAAACCAAGCTTCCTTACGATGAAACATGAAGCGATTGAATTTCATACCTGGGCAAGAATTGTAGCTTTATCTTGAGCCATTATCATGGAAGTTCCATCTTTAAAATTGTCATAAACTCGATAATTGAATGTGCTTTCGGTCATATTAGATGTCATGAATACATCGTATCGTAGTGACTTGAAGCCTCTTGTCTTCTTGACAGTGAAAAGTCTCTGGTGCTCATGGGGATCTCCCTTGTAAGCTTGACGTCTTCTATGCATAGTGATGTGCTGCATTTATGTATGAAGTGAGGAATATATCTCAACGTTAGGAACGTACTGCATATCTATTATTGATGATTGTGTAATAGTAACAGATCTGGTCATACAAATGCTTGGTCATTTGAAAATATTAAGACAACGTTGAAAGCATATCTTAAGGTCACGGCATACATCGTGTGATTTTATATTTAAAGTTGCATATTCAATAATTATGGTAGTTATGCCAAACTTGTCGTCGTTTAAGAGCTGTCCCTTTTCCATTTAATAATATACGAGAAAATATTACCTTTGTTGTGAAAGAAATGACTGGTTGGTCTGTCTCGTCTACCATAATGCGTTTGCCACCCTTCTTCTTACTGGCTTTAAATAAAACATTTCCATCTTCGTCAAGGATTTTGAACTTGTCTTCAACGGCACGGTTCTTCTCGAACGTTAATTGCATAGGATAGTTGGAACAATATTTCTGGTCTACAATTACGACCGGATACTCAGGCTCCTTGAATACTCGATCAGGGGTTCCTTTACTAGAATGATCGTCATCTGACGAATAACATGGGCTGGACATTTTGATGGCTGTGGTTAGCCCAGAAATCTGACGATCACCACCACCGCGGTTGAACGTCAACGAGCTGTGGTTGCTTACGGAATACGTTGGTTCCCATAGACATTAATGTTGGAGATGGACAGTCATCCTTGAAATATGAGACTAGTGTCCGACGTTAACGGGTTTTCATCAATACGTTTGGCCACTTTTAATTCCTGTTTCCCGATTGACTTAATCAAAGAAAGATGGTAGGTTTGTTTACCATAGAAAAGATATTCCGATTATGGTGCTATTTATTTAACATAATAATAATAATAATAATAATAATGATAAGAATAAATATTTGTTTCGCATGCAGGTCACAAAGATGAAATAAACTTTTTATATTTTAGAATTATCAGCTTTTACCCTTTTTATTGTAATTTTAATTTTGGTGTTAACACAATATTTGAAATACGGAGTATATATTATGTCAATTTTCGATCACTACTAGAATGCTAGGGTATTAACGACGGCGATTTTTATCGGTATTCGGTCGCTATTCGCTGTTATCGACAGAATTGTGGAGAGGAGAAAATAGCTGGTGGGTAAATTGTACCAACCAATTTCTGACAGAATTTAAACGAGGGTCGGTATTCGGTAAAAAATTACTGACCCTTTACCGACAGCTAATTAAAAAAAAGAAATTCTCTGGTGGTCGGTATTCGGTAACAAACACGAGACATAAAAACAAAGAGTCGGGATTCGAATACCGATCGAATACTGACCGAAATTAATAGAAATTAATGTTTTTCATTAGTTTCGTTGGTATTCAATCGGAAACTACCGACCTCTTACCGAGTACAACCTTTTTCGTCGCTAAGCCGTCGATACACCATCGGGAATATTAGGGTTGAGCTTGTCGACGCTTTTCTGTCGGGAAATCATCGGTAAATCACTACTACAGAAAAGGTAAAACGACCCGGTAAAACACCTAATACGACATGGTTTTACATCCGGGTTTGATGTAGCTGGGGCATATAAGAAAAACATATAAAACCCCCATCGGGTCATATTAAGAAATATAAAACCTGGATTTCTTTCAAGATTAGGGTCTTTTTAACGAAGCAAAAACCCATTTTTAAAAGCTATGCTACCCAGTTTTTTAATAATAAACAACCATGTCCTTTATCCTATTCCAGATTTTAAAATATTACAATATCATTACTATTCATGCAAGACTCTATACATACAAATGTTGTTGAACTAAGAACAAACATTTTCAATATACCACACATGAAACACGACATCAAAGATACCATAAACTACTTAATTAAGCACATTCAAAATGAAATATTGTTAGTAACAAGTACCGGTACCCATAGGAATAAAAAAGCTCAAAAATAATGGAAAAATAAAAAAGTTAACTAGTTAACTAATAGTCACAACTAAATACGAAATATAAAAACTTCAAAAACTATGTGAATTCCAATCTCAGCAACCCCAACATGTGTCCTTGTGCCTCCTGGTTTTCCATATCTAGACATTAAAGAAGAACCAATGTTAGAAAATCATGTATACATTAAAGAAGATCTAGGCTTAAACAAAAAGTTTAATGTTGTCACGACGAACAACTAACAAAATATGTGTTTTTTGCTTAACCAAGTCTTTCATATAATTACTTAAAAATTGTGAAGCCCACTTCACAACAATTGAAACCAATATGGGTTCTGAAAAGGGGGTTTCGTAATTCCAAGGGGTAGGAGTCTATTTGTGAGCTTTTTGTCACCGGATCGGTGGTTAGACGACTGGCACCTCTCCCTTTCTCTCTCTCCCCATGGGTCTTTCGATCTCTCTTCTGGTCGGTCTCTCTCTCCCTTTGTCTCTCTCTCTCAAAGACTCTCTTTCTAATAGTCTCAATCTCTCTCTCGAAAGAGCACCACCATTGGCTAACGATCTGAGCACCACATCCTCGAGCTCTATCGCTCTGTAACTATATCTCCCTCTGTCTCTCTCGATATCTCCCAAACTCTATCTCCTTCTGTCGCCATCTTTTTCTCACCGATGCGGTGGTTAGCAGACCAACAGTGGTGGGTGGTGGGTAATGGTCGTGTTAGTAGAAACATGTTGTGCGGAACTATAAAAAACAAATTTACCAAGATTATGACATTTACCTTAATTTTAATGTTGGTTATTGTTTATATCTTATTTTTTCATGTATAACTATTGGTGGTGGTGTTTAACAGTCGTAAACGGGATTAATGAGGCTAAATTAATGTTAATAAGACTGCGGTTCAAACCAAACCGCACCGCAATATATATATATATATATATATATATATATATATATATATATATATATATATATATATATATATATACGTGTGTATACGTGTATGTGTGTGTATATGTTTAGTACCGAATTACCGTATTAAAACCGTATTCAAACTGCCCACACCAAACCACACCGCATAATGCGGTTTAGGACATTTATGGTGCGGTCTGCGGTTTCTGAAAAACTCAAACCGCGTATGCGGTGCGGTCTGCGGTTTTTCCTCTAAACCGCACCATACCGCACCGCGACACCCCTAATGTAAATTACACAGTTTACAATGCAATGAAAATTTTTATAACTTTTTACGAGACAGATCATCCTTAAGGGGTCAAGTTAGTAAAAAAAGAAGGGTCTAGCTAGAAAGACCCGGAATTTTAGGTCTATCCCATAATGATTATTTTTTGTTTTTTTCTAAAATAACTCTAATCATTACATAAGGGTTTTACCTCTGGGTTCATCTAATTAGGATGGTGCTATAAGTACTCTTATTTCATTTTGTACCCCTTAACACCAATCAAATAAAAAAATTAATTAAATTAATTTTTTAATCTATATACTCCTAGATTTGACTAATTGTTTTGTTTTATCCCATTTTGTCTATTGTTGTCTTTTATTTATTATTATTATTAAATTAAATTTATTATTATTAGCTTTTAGAAAATTATAACCGTTCGTGTTTATTGGTAACCAAATGCCTCCTTTTTGCCGTTCGAGTTTATACAGCCGTTTATAAACCAAGTGGTTGTATGTAGAATTTCTTGTTTATAGATTCCTTCGGGTTTATACCGTTTGTAGGTAATCAACATCACATTGTTTGTATATTCATAATAACTTCAGGGACCTTTTATATAAAGTACAATCATCATATCAATCGATTGAAATCGAATATATATAATAATTTGATTTGATGTATCTTTATATTTAGAGTTCAAAGTACGTCAACATGCAAAGTTGAAAAAAATTATTGAATACAAAACATGGCGACTTAGATAAAATTTTTAACCATAATGAAAAGGTAGTGGCATCATAACACACAACAATAAAATATATTTTGCAAACAAGCCAAACTAAGTTATTGTGCTAATACAATATAGAACAAATTAAAGATTTGTGTGGAAAAGTTTCACACCATGCATGAAAAAAAATTAGGCAATAGTTGGATCAGCCTGATGCACGACAAATAACTGAGGACAAATGCAGTTTTCAATTGCTTGGTAGTTGTAGGTTACCTTGTGCACACGAAATTGCAATTTACTTGGATGCACACCAACTGATATGACTAGCATCTATTGACAAATTTTGGAGAAAGCTTGATTTAGTTAATGTTGTGGTTAATAATGAATATGCTCATTTTGGTTTGGAAGAGGGCGTGGGGGAACTTTATTAGGAATAATGAAATAGAGGAAAGGAATTTTAAAAGTAATTACAGGCTTAATGGAGTAATTTTGTCTATAAATTAGTCAAAACATAGTTATATAAAGCACATTCGATGAAATATCAAACAAACTAGAATCGGAAAAGGGTTGTAAAACTAAAATAAATAATTAAATTATAATAAAATAAGAATATCTATATTTAATATCATGCATTAGAAAAAATTAGGCAATAGTTTGAGTATACCCCCAAATGATTATCTTTTACAGTAAACCTAACCAACCAAATAATCATTAGGGGTAAAGTCAATAAATAAGGGGTATAAAAAGTAGCACCCGATATTAAACATAGATATTCTTATTTGATTATAATTTAATTATTTATTTTAGTTTTACAACCCTTTTCTGATTCTAGTTTGTTTGATATTTCAACGAATGTGCTTTATATAGCTATGTTTTGACTAATTTATAGACAAAATTACTCCATTAAGCCTGCAATTACTTTTAAAATTCCTTTCCTCTATTACATTATTCCTAATAAAGTTCCCCCACTATTTCATCCAAAATTCCTACGATTCCATTCCACTTTAGAAGCATTTCGTGCAAGATTTTCAGTATCAAATTTCTTATCATTTAAACAACATTCAAGATTCCATCATAAATTAGCACAACAATGGCATTGTTCACGATCGAGCACAAGTAAGGTTTGAATTTTATTTCAGTAATATATATACAGTTGAACCTCTTACATATTTGAGACATTTATTTTATCTAATTATTTTAAAATTTTTAATTTATTTGTCTTATTTAAACTGTTATTTATTGATATATATGTAAGACAAGTAATGTTTGAATTTTATTTTAGTATTACATACATAGTAAACCTCTCAAATATTTGTGACGTTTATTTTATCTAATTCATTTAAATTTTATAATTTATTTGTTTTATTTAAACTATGATTTATTGATATATGTAAGACGAGTCTATTGCTGGTTTTCCTTAATATGCCTAAGCTTTTAGAGCAATGTGTATGATGGGAGGTACATATATACATATTTTGATCTCAACACTAAATTTAAATAAACAATATGGTTACATATATGTAACTAGTAAACTTTAATACAATACAACTTTGGAATTCAAACTTGAACATGTAAATAATTACCCCTCTAAATTTAAGTATACCCCCTAATGATTATGTTTTACAGTAAACCTAACCAACCAAATAATCATTAGGCTTGGGGGAGTGGCCTCGCCATCCCCCTCGCCATCTTCCTCGCTGAGTCTCGCTGAGCCACACCGCCAAGGCTCGCCAAGTGCCTCGCTGAAGCTCCCTCGCTGAATCTTCGACGACCTCGCCAACTCCAACGGCTACTTTCCCTTTTCCATTTAATAAATAGTTTAGCATGAAGTTCAGCATGTGCTGACCACTACCACCATTTTTTGTCAGCATGTGCTAAACTTCCTGAATGCTTACGTGGCATAGTTTAGCACATGCTGAACATGCTAACCACTCCCTCCAGCCTTAGAGGGTAAAGTCAGTAAATAAGGGATATGAAAATTAACACCAGATATTAAACATAGATATTCTTAATTTATTATAATTTAATTATTTATTTTAGTTTTATAACCCTTTTCTGGTTCCAGTTTGTTTGATATTTCATCGAGTGTGCTTTATATGACTATGTTTTGACTAATTTATAGACAAAATTAATCCATTAAGCCTGCAATTACTTTTAAAATTCCTTTCCTCCATTTCATTATTCCCAATAAAGTTCCCCCAATATTCCATCCAAAATTCCTATGATTCTATTCCACTTTAGAAGCATTTCGCGAAAGATTTTTAGTATCAAATTTCTTATCATTTAAACAACATTCAAGATCCCATTATAGATTAGCTCAACAATGACATTTTTCATGATGGAGCACGAGTAAGGTTTGAATTTTATTTTAGTATTATATATACAGTTGAACCTCTCGAATATTTGAGACATTTATTTTATCTAATTCTTTTAAATTTTTTAGATTTGTGTTATTTAAACTGTTATTTATTGATATATGTAAGACAAGTAAGGTTTGAATTTTATTTTAGTATTATATACATAGTGAACCTCTCAAATATTTGAGACAATTATTTGATCTAATTCTTTTAAATTTTGTAATCATTTGTTTTATTTAAACTATTTTTTATTGATATATGTAAGACAAGTCTATTGCTGGTTTTCCCTAATATGCCTAAACTTTTAGAGCAATGTGTATGATTGGAGGTGCGTATATATATATATATATATATATATATATATATATATATATATATATATATATATATATATATATATATATATATATATATATATATATATATATATATATATATATATATATATATATATATATATATATATATATATATATATATATATATATATATATATATCTCAATAGTAAATTTAAGTAAACAATATGGTTACATCTATGTAACTAGTAAACTTTAATACAATACAACTTTGGAATTCAAACTTGAACATGTAAATAATGACCATTTTTCCATTTATTAAAACCATGTTCTCTTATTTTTGTTCAAGACTTTCACATATTAGATTGAAAATTTTTTTTCTCGTTGTTGCCATTTGTTAGCACCGTCTTCGGAAGGCTGGTTGAAGTCATGTACAACTTCAACTTCACTATAGAGACCATTTTGTTGAAATAGGTGGTTAGGCGGTTATGAGGTGGTCACAAAATGGTTACCCCCTACAAATCACATCCGTCGGATGAATTTAACAAACGGTCGTGATTACTTCTTACCTTTTTACAATTTTTTTCTTATTGGATATATATATATATATATATATATATATATATATATATATATATATATATATATATATATATATATATATATATATATATATATATGTGGAGGATTTTTTGCACAACTGATTTTCTTCAAGATAAATGTACCTTCGAATATCAACTCCTGAATAAAGTGGTACCTCATATTGATGTGTTTTGTCCTGCTGTGAAACACCAGATTCTTTGCCAGATGCATTGCGCTTTGGTTGTTACCGCTTTGGTTGTTACAATACAACACAAAATCCTCCTGATTCAAGCTTAATTATAATAGAAAGTTCTTTAACCAAATATGCTCCTTACTAGCTTATGACAAAGCTAGATACTTCGACTCGGTTGTTGAAAGAGCAACACTTTTCTATAGCATTGACATCCATCTAATTGTTGTTCCCTGGGTTGAATACATAATTCGTAGTTCTTTTCCTGTAATCAACACAACCCCCCAAATCTACACCGATAAAGCCTTCAAAGGCAACCTTGTGCCTTTGAAAACTCAAGCCGATATCAGGAGTACCTTTCAAGTTGCACAACAACCACTTGCCTCCTATTTGATTATCCTTCCCTAAATTAGACATAAATCTATTGACTACTCCCACTGCATGAGCAATATCTGGTATGGTACAAACCATTATCTTGAGTCCAGTAAACATAAAATTAACTCATAAAACTAGTCGGGCATGTCATTATCTTCGTCACCTTCATTCTCCTCCTTATTGCCCCTGTTATTATCTTGTATCGACAATAATCACATCCAATATACAAGTCCTGCTCTAGACATTGGGTTACTAAGAATTGCATCAAAAGGATCCTCTGACTATGAAATAAATATTTACATTAAGTCATAACAATCTAAGGTCATGATGATTGATTAGAAAATGCATTAAGTGCTAAAAATAGGTCATAACAAACACACTTAACAAATGTACTAATATAAAATGAATTTCCAAACTAAAATTACCAATATATCAACATAACAAATGCATTAAGTCTTTAGCAATTCTATCACAACAAAAACACACTTTAGGACTTATCTAATTAATCCAATCTAAGAGCATGATGATTGTATAAAAAATGCATAACAACAAATACAAACACCAATTAACACCAACAATATTTGTTTTTAACTTGTCAAAGTAAAACAATCAAGTTAATAATAAATAAATAAATAAAGGTTATTTTGTTATTATTATATTGATTGTTTTACTTTAACTAGTTCAAAAATATCCTTGGTGTTAACTAGCTTTTGTATTTTTTGTCACCATTTGCACAATCAATGTCAATAAACTTTTATAAGAAGTTCTGATAATACAAGGTCATTTAAAACTACCTAATATAAAACATAAGCAAGCATATGAACACTATATAGTGTAAAACATATTACATATAAAAATCCATTTCAAACAACATATTCATATAAAAAAATATTTTGTATAAGAAACAATATCAAACTCCATATTCCATAAATCAAACCCGTATAAAAACATATCACAATCCTTATTCTAGAAATTGAATTGGTATCAAACAATATATTCCAGAAATTGAATCAATATCAAACATATTCCATATAAAAATCCATTAAGTCCTTGACAACTAATTTATAATAAAACACTTTAACAATTAATTCACAACAAACACAATTTAGGTCTCATCTAATCAAGTCATTAATTATAAGTTGATTACATAACATATCATTAAGCATTCGACAATCAAATTAATAAATCATAAAGTACTTTCCTACCAGATTAATAAAGAATTAAATCTTTAACATTCAAGTCCATAAAAGCTAAGTCATTTTAATCCTTAAGGCTATGGAAATATATTTTGGAAACAAATAAGAGTACCAATCTTGCTGTGTCCATCTCCCAAAGGGAAGAAAAACAAAGTTGAGAGTTCACAAAGGGAGAAGAAAAGTTGTGAGAAAATTTAGGCAAAATGGTTAAAACAAACTCTAAAAATAGTATAAAGAGAGGAGAGGATGAGATAACCTTGCAATAGCAACAAAAGTGCTCATCGGTGGTAGTAAAACAGTGGAGCACGTGTTAGTCGGTAGGGAGAAGCCTGAGAAGCTGTGTGATTACACAAGTGTGAAGACCGGAAGTAGAAAAGCTATTATAGACGAAATAACGATGACAGGAGATAACGATGACTTTTTAATGGCAATAGCGCTGACTACCTATTAGCAGCAACACCCAAAAGTCAGGATGCAAAACTTATAGGGCTCTTTTGGGGAGTAGTCATAGCAAAAAGCTATCGCCCTTAAAGTCGTCGTTGCTAACGCCCTTCCGAGAACGAAGCAAAGTCGTTAAATTGATCTAATTAATCAAATTGTTGGATTAATTTGAACTGAAGAACATAGATAGGTGGAACCTCGCTATAGCAATGACGACTATAGGGTTGAAAAAGATAATTGTCTTCACTATTGTTTTTGTTGCCGCTATAGTCGTCGCCACTATTGTCCATATCTCTTATATTGAAACTCAAGGTTGGAAAAGTAAGAGTAAACAAAGATGATGATATGGTTGATGAACATTACCATATGAATGTGAAAAGAACTATTGGAGCTAATAGGTTATGATTGATGCTCTCTTAGATTTCGTTTTAAAGATGTCATGATCAAAATAACAAAAATTGGTAAATGAATTTTATTGTGAGATTTCTTGAAAAGTTCAAGATGAAAACGGAGCTTGTTTCGGCAAGTTCAAAACCTTTGGCACACATTTTTTTACGGGAGATTTTAGATGTCGACCAACATCTTCGAGATTGGCTAACGAGACCGGAATTTTGCTTAAATGGAAAGAAGATGAGGTTGAAATATGATAAGTATTGGGGAACGATCGATCAAATCAACGATTATATGTATTTTGCCGTATTGTTGGATCCCCAAATGAAAGGTCGATTTCTTCGACATGCCTTTCAAAATATGATAAGGAACACGTTGACGGAGGAAAATCAAATGAGCGATTCGACAATTGAACTAAAATCGGCTTCTATGCTTAGGGAAGTTGAAAACAAGCTTGAGATGCTTTTTGTAAGGTACAAAGATATGTATGATGTCGGTTCATCACAAAAAGAAACAGTTGACAAGGTGGCACCTCGTGATAACGGCAACGATTTTTTAGATGCATTTCTTAATGTGGGAGACAACTCGTTTTCAACGGAATCCGAGTTAAAGAGGTATTTGAGAGAGGGGAATGTAACTTACATAATAGACTTTGACATACTAGGGTGGTGGAAAGGAAACACCGAACGTTTCCCAATTGTTTCTCGGATGGCTAAAGGTAACTTTTATTATTGTTTTTTAGTTATTTAGTGTTTATTTAACAATCTATCTAATTTGTTTGTAATGTTTTTAAGATATTTTGGCGATACAAATATCCACCGTAGCATCCGAGTCGGCGTTTAGCTTGAGTGGTCGAATATTGGATGTTTACCGAACAAATTTGTCAACGGTAATAGTCGAGGCATTAGTTTGCACAAAAGATTGGGTTGGAAAATCTAGCAAACCGATTGTAGACGATATTGACGACGCTTTAAAGGATGATGAAGTTGCATTTGGTAAAATTAATTTCATGTTTTAACGTATTTGTTGTTTATGATAAAAAAACATATTAAAATATGTACTTTTGTTTTTTTATAGCGATCGAAGAAGCACTACGCATGAATTGCGGGAAAGGGAAAATAACGATGCTGGCGGATGCTTAATGAAGTGCTAGACATGTTCCATTCCTTTTTTTTTGAAAAAATTTATTGTTTTTTGATGGATTGTCTAATGGATATGGTTTTTGTTGTTGTCTTGGTCACCCGAAGGAACTTTTAAGATGGGTTTTTGCAAACTAATGCCTCGACTATTACCGTCACAAATGTTCTACCTAAATATATCTATTTTATATTTTGACAAAAATCACAAGACACGTATAATACATTCTAATGATTCTATGATTCTAAAGGCATGATTATATACAGGATCGAGGATTCTCATGATGTTTTTCCGTTTATTTTGGTTATTTTTTAAACATTCACACACACTTTTTCAAGTGTCCAAGTGATAGCATTGTTAACAGTAACTTTTGGCCAATTCATTAGGTCCTGACAACGCCTAGTGATATCAAGTATTTTAGGCGTTGTTGAGCCCTGTTCTTGGTAAAATTATATCAAATATGCATGGGTATTCTCACTTTTCGTGTCAGGACTTGTCTGGAGAAAAAGAACAGAAACAGGGACTAAAGGTGTACAAAAGGAAAAAGTATGGAAAGAATGCAAAATCAAGAGAAGACGTACGCGCGCCGCGGATTTATCTTCTGCGCGACGCGGGCGTAAGGCGGTGGAACACATTTGAATGACGAAAAAACAGGGAACGGATAAGTACGCGCGCCGCGGATTTCATTTATGCGCGGCGCGGTCACGGGAAATTTGCAACTATAAATAGAGGCATTTCCAGCCGAAAACCCTAGCAAAGACCGGGTGTAAACATCGACCTAGAAGCTCTTTGACTCGAGGATTCATTTCAGCAAGCTCATAGTTGGTATTTCATGTTTTTTGATTTAATTTCCTTTTTAGTAGCAAGTAGTTTTGTAGTTAAAGTCTTTGGGAGTGACAACCACTGACTTTGAGCACTTAGGTTTATGTTTTTGAAACATTTGGTTACTGATTTGATGTTTGGATATTGGTTTTGGTGAATGAAATCATTCGGTTACATTTAATATTGGTTTTTCGATATTTTTGGATGCTTGTTTGTGTTTCGATTATTTGATTGTGTTTGTGACTTGGTTGGAACTGTTTTCCTTAGCTGAAATCAGTGGCTAACTTGGTTAGGTTGAGCATTAAATCTTGGCTAGTAATTGTTCAAGTAGAACTTTAGTTATTAGCTAGTTTATGCTATGCTTGGTTTTGCTAGTTTGAATGCCTTCAATTGCTTTTGATTCAGAGATGTACTTCTGAGTTCAGAAAGTAACTAGGTCATTTGGACATAGCTAAGCTTGGCTTGAGTGTTTGAATATTGTTTCGAGGTAGAAAGATAGAAATTAGTTCCTCCGACTATAGCTGTGACACTATTAGTTGGTAATCTCTCATCTAGTCTAACCACGTAGCTCCTGTGGATCGACCATGACTCCACTATACTAGTGAATGTTAGGTTATCTCTTATTTTTGACCGCATGACGACCTCTGCGTGCACGTCAGGTCCATACAAAATTTTCCTCTATATGCTTTTAGCAAACCTAGAACCCGATGGTTTATAAATATCAAGAGTCCGTAATTGGACTTCTACATACCAAAATAAATGAACCGTTAATTATCACATAATATTTAGTACATATGTTTAATCATGTATTATAACTTAAGTCGGTACGGTACCCAGTACCGAGTACCGGTACCATACCTGTATCGGTACCGGTACCAAGCCCTAGTCATTTCGGTTCGGTACTCGGGAGTGGAATTTGGTTAAAAACGGTACTTGGGAAAATCGGGTTCGGTACCGGTCGGTACGGGTCCGGTACCACGCTCACCCCTAGTATCATGAAACAACCTAATTTGAAGGCCAATACAAAATGTTCCAAAAACAGAAGAAAAATATTTTCTCTCTCAAATTCTCAACTTTATGGAAAACAAGAAAGAACACATGAAAGAATTCGAACTAAAATTTGTTAGATTTGTAGCTCGAAATATCTACCAAACTCCAATTTCTAAGCAAATCGCTTTCTCTCATAACCACCAAAACACATACACAAGAAAAAGTGAAAGATGTAAAAGATTATTAACAATTCCAGGTCGATTGAACCACCATAAATAAAAACCTGCAATATGTAAATGACTAGCAAACGGTGGGGGATCGACGGCAAAAAAGGTTGGAGGGCTTAGGTGCGTTAGAGGGAGACAGGGTAGATAGTGGTGGTAGGTGGTTCTCGATGGTGGTTTCCAAATAGAGAAGGAGGCCGATAATGAGAGATGGTTGAGTGGGAGAGGAGGACAGTAAGAAAAAAAACGGCAACCCCCTAATGTCAACCGATTAGGGTTAGTCACCAAATTTAACAATTATCTTGACTAGATTAAAGTTAATCCTTATCCTTACCTTTGAAATTTAAATACTTTCATTTAAACCCTTGAGTTCTACTAGTTTCTAATTACTTATCATGAAATAATAAGCCAATAAACTAGTCCCTCATTATCGTCCTTTTCTCATTTTATGTTTAAATCATATCTTGCATGTAACACAAAATGATAATTCTATTTATAGTAATATCATCAACTTGTTTTGACCACGAACATATATCCAACAAGGTTGTCGATGGCGAAAGCGTATGACGAGGGTGACGCCGATGGAGAAATATGATATGAAGGGATAAAGGGGCGGTGACTTTGAACCTGATGAAGCTCTAGAGTCTTCGACGATGTCTGAGCTGGTGTTATGTGGAGTAGGCGGTGAAAGAAAGGGATGAAGGGATAAATATAGAATGCATTTATTCTTTTGATTAGATTTAACGTTTGTTTTTATTTTATTTCAATTTTATTTATTAGTTTTGTTTCAATTCTAGATTATTATGATGAATAATCTAGATTCTTCCTCATAATATTTCTTCACTTGAAGTCATCATGGCACGCATTATGATGTTATGTCATGTTTCCCAATGCAATCTCACTACAAAATATGGTAGCATTAGTGGCGACAAATGTCGTCGCTAAAGATATCAAAATCGCCTGTAAAGGTATAAGGCGATTTGTCGCCGCAAAAGATTCGTCGACATTATATTGCTCTATAATCGCCGGTAAAAATATCGCCGCCGTTTCTCGTCGCTGTTGTTGACGTCGTTGCTAATGGGTTTCAATCTCTGGTGATGACGTGTCACCGTCGTATGTTGTCGTCGGTACTGCTGATACGCTGTCGCCACTATTAGCGGTGACTCCTTGGGAGAGAAATATTCCCGCTTCTTCTCCCACCGTTGGATATAAAAATTTATGGTTGGTGCAAATTAAAGATCACACGAATCGCTAAGTCAGCAATACCGGCGACGCCATTAGCGCCGACAGCATGTTGAAATTTCTTGTAGTGTCTTTCATCACAACACATCTCCAATATGATATCCCGACACTCATTCATGTTATTATTAGAAGAATACATAAATAATAATAATATATCTAATAACGGTAATGTGGTCCTTTTATGCTTAACTATGTTATTATTAGAAGAATACATAAATAATAATAATAATATATATAATAACGGTAATTTGGTCCTTTTATGCTCGTTAATGATCAAAACCAAAACAAATTTAAACCGTAGGGCGGTAGGGACTGTCTAAATGAAAAAACAAAAATGGAAGAAAACACAGATCGCCCCAAACACAACTACGATTCGTATAATTTACTCAAACTTTTTGAAGCAAAGAGATCTTCTCAAAAAGTATTGATTCTATCCTTTTAGTTTAAGCATATGTAGTTATGTAATTGAAAAAACAAAAATAAAAGAAACTCAAACGCATGCAATTCAATAGGGTAACAAAATAAAAGGGATTAACCTCTTACCCTTATTCAGAGAGTACTACAATTATATCTCTACAAGTAAGAAGAAAAAAATCTGATATATTTGAACAAAATAAATGAAATTAAAAATGTCTTTTTGAGAGCATTTTCCGCAGAGATTACTACTAACCACTCCTCTATGGCCATTAGAAGAGCCATTGATCTATGTACACATCCAAACTTAAAAGAAATATATATAAATGCATGTGCGTATATCGCCATTAATCTGTTTAAACAAATTTTCTAGTTTTAGAGAGAGAGAACGAGAGAGTTTCTAGTTTTAGAGAGAGAGAGAGGGGGAGAGAACGAGAGAGAGAGAAAGTTGAAAATTTTGCTAAATTTTGTGATCGGTGATCCGTATACAATAAGGCTAGGCCATTATCGTCATAGCTTGCACAATGGTGGTGGTGGACGCACAATACGTTGAGCCATGTACCGTGGATCTTGCCGTTCAGAGGAAATCTGTGGCCAATTCAAATGGAAACTTTACTGTGGTCGACGTCAATGGAAACATATTGTTTAACATTAAAGACACATTGTTCAGTTTTCATGATCGTCATATCTTGTATGATGCAAGCGAGAAACCTGTTCTAACTTTCAAGAAAAAGGTTACTTTTTCAATTCTGCCGTCAAATTTATCTTGCTCATGTTTCAAATTTGACGAATGTTCCTCCTTTTCAGACTTATGTGGTGGTGATACAAAAACATGTTCATGTGATGTGTCTCATATCTAAAATATTATGAATAAAATTATAGTCATGCATTCAAATAATTATTTGATGGAAAAACTTAAATGTAATTGTAATTGTCGTTGAATACTATAATAATTTATGTTTAATACACATGCTAAATAATTTGTTGTAATATTCTAAAAACTAAAACAATAGCTATAATTTCATGTCAAAATCAATACTATGAAGATAAGAAAAATTATAAACAGAAACCATATATAACTAAAAGGGATGAAGCCATTATAGTAAAGCTTTTCACCTCCTGGTATAACATTCAATTTTTTCTATATCTATTTCTATTTTGTTCAGCTCCGATCAAGCCATGGCAGATGGCAAGCTTTCAAGGGAGAGAGCGCAACGTACAAAGATTTACTTTTTAGTGTAAAGAATTCAGCGGCACCTAAACACGAAACAGAGTTAGATGTGTTCTTAGTTGAAAACAAAGAAGAGAAAACATGTGATTGTAAGGTTGTAGGAGATTGGGAAACAAAATCTTGCACAATTTATGCCCAAGATGGTTCTACTGTTCTCGCTGAGGTGACATACAGCTTTTCATTATTGCAGATAACCTTTCCAAATTCATACTCAATTACATGCATAGTTAGTTCGTACGATGTGACAGCAATGTTGAATAAGATATTTGTGAATATGTTACATATATACGAATTATGGTACTTGTTTTCCTAATTCGTTATTGCTCTATTTGAATGAATGATATATAGGTGCACGATAAGCAGAATATTACAAATGTAGTGGCCGGAAAGGAGACCTTCGGCATAACGGTGTACCCGGACGTGGATTATGTTTTCATTGTGGCACTTGTGGTGATTCTTACCGAAATCAAAAGTCATGAAAACAGTATACTTGGCAAGAAAAAGAAAAACAAAAAGAAAAAGGAGGAAAAGAAGAGTTCTGATAGTAGTGAAGATGATAAAAAGGATAAGGAGAAAAAGGTCGAAGAGGAGGAGAAAGAAAAACTAGAAGTAAAAGAAGAACAACAAAAAGAGGAAGAGGAAGAGGAAGAGAAAGAGAAAGAGAAAGAGAAAGAGAAAGAGAAAGAGGAAGACAAAGAAGAAAAAGAAGAGGAGGAAGAAGAAGTAGACGACGATGAGGATGATGATTTTGACCAGAGTGTAGATGATTCTGATTTTTCTGATGATAAAAGTCACAAGGAGGATGAAGATGATTCTGATGATAAAAATCACAAGGAGGAACCGAAACATGAGGAGCATAATAATGACGACGATGATGACGAAAGTAGTTCCACTTCAGAAGAAAGTCCTCGTAAGTAGTAAAGAATTAAGGTATTTGATTTTGTCACAAGTATGTCATATGTAAAGTGGTTACACAAACTTGTACAAGTGTTTTTGTAAGTTAAACGACTTTTGATGTTTTTTTTTTCAGAAAAGAAACTTAGTTCTAGTACTAGCAAGTTACGTTTTCTACTTTAGATAAGATGGGTAGATGGTAGTGATCAAGTCCCTTGGCTAATCTTATGCTCACATAGGTGTGGCATCCTTTTAACTTAACTGATTTGATGGATTCAGCTCTTAATATTATGGACAAATATATACGGTTGTTTATTTTCTATTTAAACTCTTAATGGCTTAAACATATAAACACACTCATTTCTAGATGCTGCCTGGCCTCTTTTTTATTATTTCCAATTCACATAAAATGTAGTCCACACCACCAAGTGAAAGGACGCCTCCCTCTCTCCCTCTCCGGTGCTCCATTCCCACTAGGGGGGCCATTGAGTTAGCATTTTAGAATAAAAAGGGTTTATATGGTGTATATTAGTTAATAATATTATGCTTAATTTTTAACCTTTCTTTTAATGTACTAGTGAATTGTTCCAAATATATAGCATCATTTTCCAATAAAAGTCATCGTATAGAAAGTAAACGAAATATGTAATATGCTTTGAAATATTTTTAAGTACATAATTTGATTTGTAATATGGTTTGTAAATGTTTGTGTTAAGTAATTGTTAAGTGCTTAATTTTTAAGTATTTAATTATTAAGTACTTGATTTTTAAAAATTTAGTTTTTAAGTCATTAATTTTTAGATACTTAATTTGTAAAATATTTTGTTGATATTAATTGTCATATGTAAAGTTATAGATTTGTTGATGTTAATTATTAATTACATAATTATTAAGAACTTAACCATTGATTGCAATACGTCAAGCTATAGATTTGTTTATGTTTATTGGTTGTTATTAGATACTATAATAAAATCATTTCAAATATAGCGTGTAAATCCTAACCCTAAAAATAAAAATATTTAAAGTGTAACGTTAAATATGAACTGTAAAAATTTAACCCTAAACCTAAAAGAAAAAATATAAACTTATTTGAAGCTAAAACTTAAACCCTAAACCCTAGCGGCGATATATGAGCAATAGCGACGTTTTTTTAGTGGCGACCATTTAGCGGCGACAAATCGCCGCTAAAACTTTTACCGACGATTTCAGGATCTTTATCGGCAACATATGTCACCGTAATACTAACATATCTTGTAGTGTAAATATACGGAAAAGTAACACGTTTTACAACGGTTTCTATTTTTAGACACTTTATTAATTTAGATTTGCTAAAATGGCATAAATAAGTAAAATAAAAGAGGTTTTGATATCTAAATATTGAATTGAGCTTATAAAAAGATAAAAAGAAGAATGTTGCTTAAATAACTTGGTAAAAACATGAATATATCATATTTGACCAAAAGTGGGACAAAAAGGGTAAAAATGTCCAAAATGCCTATTATGCTTTAAGAATCATACTTAATAATTGGAATGAAATTAGATGATGTTAGACATAGTTCATATATGATTTAACACATGTTATGTGTTTAGTTGTGTAATTGGTTCTAACCTCTTAATAAATTAATAAAGGTTGAAAGATGTTGGAAGCAATTAGAGTCAAGAACTAGTGGATCTTTGTAGCTAGACATACATAGCTACCGATGTGAGTAATATGTGGATTTTCTTAGGTACATAGCAAAACAAGTTTTATGAAATATTTTGTTTGGAGTCAAATGATTTATGTTGAAAGTTTAATAAAGAATGTTAATGTTCTTGAAAGCTTTTACTTTATGATTTCGTTATGATGCTTTATGCACTTGTATTGAATATGAAGTAAAGACTAATTTGAAATTGTATGAATAATGAACTAAAAGAACGATAAAAGTAGAGTGAAGAAGATATCTGGATAAGGACCTTACCCGCGAGAAGGGGGTCAAAAGACACTACCGGGATGGTACCTCCCTTCATAAAGTAGTGGTCTTAACACACCCTTAAGTATGGGTGTGTTCCATTCCATGGAGGGGATGAAATCTACACAAGCATACCCTTACGAGTGGATATGTTCCATTCGGGAAAGGGGTGACTTTACATGGGTGCTCGTAAGAATGGTAAATAAGATTAATAAATATGAATGCAATTGGTCTATAATTTGATAAGGAAGTAATAACTTTATGTTTTAATGATAAAGTGAAGAATCTAATATTTTATGATGAAATAATGAGTTATGTTTTAATGTTATAGCAATGAACTTTTGTTTTGATGTTTTGACAAAAAAGTGGAGTTTGTAGGTTATGAAAAGAAAGGAAGGTTTTCTTTGTTTTATAATTAGTTAATTATATTCAAGTTGATTTAAAAACTTGTTGGGTCTAAAACCGATGTTACTCATGAGGCTTATTGTCTCACGTATGTTTGTTTTTAAATGCTATGTACTCAGGAACATGATGCTTGTTAGCAATGATAGAAGGAGAGGACTTAGAAGTTGTTATGTGGATTTTAAATTGAAAAGATGTTTAAAAGATAGAGTTATCCCAAGTATGGTATAGTTATGACATGTAATTGAGAGATATTATGATTATGGTTTAGGATTCCCTTGTAGTAATTGCACAATAAATTTGTGTTATGTCCCGTATTGTTGTTGGGCTGTTTTATTGAGCCGAGTCAGTATGGAGTTGTCTGTATTGCCCAGAGGTCATACCGAATTTTCGTTGGAAATGTTAGTTTAATACGGGACATAGTTTGGAAATGTCCCGTATTGTTGTTGGGCTGTTTTACTATGGTTGCTTTTGGTATGAGTTTGTAACCTCCAATGTTGTCTAAATACATTTAAATTTTTTGTTTTTATTGGGACCAAAGGTTTTAAATGTTGACTTAAAGACTAAAAGAAACGTTTTTGAAAGTATGAAACTTTTACTTCATGATATTTTTATAAATAACATATCAATTAAGATGTAAGAAAGATGGGGTGTTACAGACGACCTAGCACCCTTCACGGTTGTTTTAGGGTTGCCTCATATTGCCATCACCGTTACCAACCTCATGATTTTCATGACAAATGCGATCATCATTTATCTCGACACATAGTTTTCTAAGTTGTGCAGTGAGAGTATCAACTGTATGCCAGAGATCCTCAATGTTACGAGCCCTACCATTAGGGTTATGTGGTGGAGCACTTTCAACGCCATTCCTCATCTGTATACAAACGTCCTCTGATACCAACTAACACATAATGAAAGCAAGAGTAATAAAAATATCCAATGAGAATTGTTTATTGAATTTAATGATAACTTTCAAAGGTTACAAAATCTCATTATATACAAAGCTGCTAAATCCCATTGTTTATTGAATTTAATGATGACTCACTACAAAAAAAAAGCCATTTAGTGGCATTTTGCTTTTGTGCCACTAATTTATATTTTTAGTGGCACTTTACATATGCCATAAAATACTAAATAATTTTAATGACACATTATATTTATATGATTAATATACAAAATTAATAATATATTAATTTTATGTTATTTCTTAAAAAATGCTATAAATCAATAACTAAAATGTTGTAAATCATACGTTATTGTTTTAAAAATATATTAATATCCACTTTAATTTAATTAGTTTTCCCAAATAATTAATCATGTTAGACAACATAATAAACCTCCTTATAGAGTTAATATCATATAGAATTATAAGACAATCTCCATAAAGAATTAATATCATGTTAGAATTAATATCCACGTTAGATTCAACTTTCAAACATAAAAATACATATATAAATATAATATTATCTTTCTATCCTTTAATGAACCTCCATAAAGCAGATATCACAAGTCACAACATCATGCGGGATTCTTAAAACGCCTGATTCCACGAAATTGTTTAGAGACCCGGTTCCCTTTCCCTCCAAGATCCAGCGAAAATATTTGGTTCCCTCCAATCGAATGCTGAAATCAATCCCGCCATTCATCCCGCCACTGAATACTTTCTCCAAAATTATCGAATTATTAGTTCCACAGATTTCAAAACCCTAACTCATCGGTGGAACATTAGCTACGCATCGTCGCCACCTGGTCAAAGGTCAACGAACACCAAACATTAGGTCTGTTCTTTTCTACTAATTTCATTTTTGTTCTTCTCTACCAATATTTGTGGTGTGCGATTTGGGTTTCTGGTTGTGTGGTACGGTTTCTGATGTAGGGTGCGATTTTGCTTTCTGGATATGGTGTGCACTTTTGTTCTTCGCTAATTTCTGTTCTTATGTGATTAAATTTTTGCTTCTAACTATGAAGCACATATCACATATTGCTGATTTATGTACTTCAAATTCATAATTGTGGTGTGCGATTTTGGTTTTTGTATGATTCTTATATTCTATTTTAATTAGGATTCTACATAAATTTTGATTATATAAAACTTCTCCCTGAATTTCTGTTTCAAATAGACTCTTTGTAGCTGTATGTATGTTTTAGAAGAGCTTATTTTAGAATTTTAAGAATTCACAGAATCACAGTTTTGTTTTAGCTAGAAACACATTACAGATAGTTGACTTATTTGAATTGTCGTCATTATATGTTCCTTGAAGGATGGGTGCTTTACTTATTTTGCCTTGTTTGTTTTTGTTTATAGTTTTTGGGGGTATTTGTTTTTGCAAGATTAATAAATTTTTGTTTTTGTTATCAATAGTCATGGATAGATCTTGGATGTATAGTACACCAAGATCTAGTCAAACTTTTGTTAATGGGGTGCAAAACTTCTTGAATTTTGCATTTGAGAGAGCATGTGTCGTCGGGGGGATGATAAAGTGTCCATGCACAAATTGTCTAAACATGAAATATCAAAGTAGGCAAATTGTCTAAACATGAAATATCAAAGTAGACAATACCGCTCTCGTCGGTTACCAGATTATGAAATAGACAAGATTCATGGTCAACAGTTTAGTGATTGGTTCAAGAGAAGGGTAATTTGAAAAAAATGGTGAATATGTTATAATTTGTTATCTGGGATCTTATGACTACAAACAACTATGTTGTAGGTTGCACGTATAGAAGAACAAGGTGATGAAGTAACTGCGGATATAAAATGGCTTGCTCGTGGTCCACTTAGAAGTGTGCAACGATACTCGGGATACATTGTCAAGGGTTACCGTTTTCACACAAAAAATCGAGAGAAATCGTTAAGAACCCAAAATAGTGGTGTCGTTGTTACTGTAGAAGGTGCAAATTACGCTAGTAGTCGAGATAGAAGGCCTGTTCACGGTGTGCTTAACTACTATGGTAAATTAATTGATATTATTGAGTTAAACTACTCAGGTCAAATACGAGTGGTTTTATTCAAATGTGAATGGGTTGACATCAATAGGGGTTGTAAGAAAGATAATGGTGTAACGCTGGTGAATTTCTCATATAAGGCACATATAGGTGCTAATTTAACTGATGATCCCTTTGTATTGGCATCACAAGTTGAAAAGGTGTTCTATGTCACAGATCCCAAACAGAAGGATTGGGAGGTTGTCAAACATGTAAAACTAAGAGATGTATTTGACATGGGAAGTAGTGATGATCAAGTTTCTCCTTATTCAAATGATTGCACATTTGATGTGCCTAACTTGTATAGGATTGGGGATGATGGTGAAGATGGCATAGACATTACACCCGATATGGAACATGAAGTAGATGTTGAAGAAAGTGATGATGACTCCAATCTTTTTTGATATCTCATTAATATTATATCTTAAACCTTGGTGTACTTTCTTTTGGATAAATTTAATATTATGTGGTAGGTATTGATGTTTTTATCTACTATACATGTGTATGTATTAGATTTGGAATGCTTAAATTGCTTTTTTTGTTGCTTGCATATTATTTATATATTATGTGCTAAATATTGATGTTTGTATTGCATGTCTTTTGATGACAGTATGGGTAGGCGTAAGAGGTTATGTATCACTTCTACTAACTTAAATGAGCCTGTTGAAGACCATGTGGCTAGTGAAACTCAAGGTGGTCAATCAAATTTTCAAGAATGTCAGTCTATTAACAGAGACTCTTCTGACCAAGAGATATGTACACATGAACAAGGTACTTTTAAGTGCTTTTTATGATTTTTTTAGTTGTTTGTTGCTCATGGCTATGATGGTAGTTATAAAAAACAGGGATATAATGGGCAAAAAAGAAATCAATGTATTGAGATTTAAGTACATATTTTTTAAGGTTTGACAACAGGACTTTTACAGATTATCTCCTCATATGCATTCTAATCTGCATTCCAATCAGAACAGAAAAGAGGAAATGACAGATTATCCTTTTCAAAGAAAAAGCATTTAATCTTAGGCTCTAATTTGCAAAGACAAATGTCATTGTTGCAGTAGTTACAATGGTACAAAGCCTTTTTTCAAATCTTTCCAGAAATCATACCAACAAGCACATTTTATGCAAATCTTTCCTGAAATGTCCTTGTTGCAGTAGTTACAATGGTACAAAGCCTTTTTTTTTCCATTCACTCATACCTGGACCTGTACATAAAAATGGTCCCTGTACATAATTGTTTGCAGAAAAATGGTCCCTGTGCATAATTCTTTTTGCAGAAATGGTCCCTGTGCAGAAATATTTTTACAGGATGGTCCCTATGTAGAATTATTTTGGCAGAAAAATGGTCCCTGTACATAATTGATTGCAGAAAAATGGTTCCTGTACATAATTCGTTTTGCAGAAATGGTCCTTGTGCATAAATATTTTTGCAAGATGGTCCCTATGCAGAATTATTTTGGCAGAAAAATGGTCCCTGGCATAAAAATGGTCCCTGTACATAATTGTTTGCAGAAAAATAGTCCCTGTACATAATTCGTTTTGCAGAAATGATCCCTGTGCAGAATTATTTTTACAGGATGGTCTCTATGTAGAATTATTTTTATAGAAATGGTCTCTATGTAGAATTATTTTTATAAAAATGGTCCTCATGCTTTTAAGTTACACTTTTCGGGTTGCTATTGTTTAGGTGCTCCTAAAAAGGTTAGAGGTTATACCCAAAAAGCTGAAACATGGAAAATGAATAGTACCCAAAGAATAGTTGTCACGTTCAACAAGTTTGGAAAGCCGGTAGGGGATGAAGGTAATGAACTCGTTCAGTACCTTGGGACGCTTGTGAGGATGGCTGATCATGTATCGATAGAATATTCCGACTGGAGAAAGGTTCCCATGCAAAAGAAAGAGGATTTGTATTCACTCGTGAAGGTATATGTTTATTATAAAATTTCATATGTTTTCACTTGTTTAGATATGAAGTATATGTCTTTGTGTATTGATATATGCTAATATATATAACTTTTTTATTTGTAGTCCAATTTTATTATTCATCCAGATGAGACGACTGAGATTAAAAAATGGATTCTTCATAGCATGGGGAAAATGGAGAACGTGGAAAGGTTCATTAAAGACACGTGGATATGATCCAAGCCTTACTATTGATGAAATTGTGACACAACAAACTGAAAATGATAATAGAGTGAATCCAACTCAGTTTAAAGAACTTGTTACTCGTTGGTTCACTCCTGAATTTCAGGTAACGTTGATCTAATAGTTTGATTTCATGTACAAGTTAAGAACTTGCATTAATTTACCATTTACCATAGAGTACATGTGCTAAAAAAAGATCGAGCCGCTCAATGATGCATGAGCCTCATGTTACTGGAACAAAATCATTTGCTAGACTTGCTCATGAAGTGGTATTATCCTAACTCTTTTTATATAAACTATTTTCTTTTTTGGTTTTAATTTCCCTTACTAACCATTAAACAAAATTTTTCTTCAAATAGGCGATGAATAATAATTGAGTATACCCAAGCCGAGGAGAGTTGTATGTGACAGCCCACACTCGTAAAGATGGTAGTATCGTTAATGACAAATCTGCTGAAGTTGTGGTATTGTACTTTTATGTATTTTATATGTTCATATAATGTATATGTTTAATTTTAGTACATGTTACCTTTTTTATTATATATCCAGGCTTCATTAAAAGCAATAGCAACTGACTCCACAAGCACACCGGGATGTGTAGATGATTTTACAAATGATGACTACTCAAAAGTTAAAGGCCCGGAGAAAAGGGGGTATGTTTGATTAGTTGGAAGGATGCCGACTGCAAAAAATAATGGTGAATCTTCAACGGATTCACAAACTATTCAGCAACTAAAGAGTGTTGTTAATGTTATGTTGAACATCATCCAAGAACATATCCCCAATGCAAACTTGCCTGCACTTCTTAGCAATATGAACATGGAGGTATTTACATGCACAACTACTTTATCTTTTACAAGTACATATCTATGTATTAACAACATTTTTTCATTAATATGTTTTAGGTCCCTGGTATTTCTTCGGTCGATAACAACTAGGTATCAGTTAACCAAATATCACCTTCAAGAAGTCACGATAATAATGGTAATTACTTTTTTGTTTCCACTTTTCACATTCGTAATGGATAATATTTTAGTACTTGCATATAAAATAGTGCCTTTATTGTTTGCTTGAAATGCATTTATTTCTTTAACAGGTAACCGCTAGTACCATTCCTCAGAAATAGTTAACACGGGGATCTTTTTACTCACATGAAGGTTTTAAGAGGTTCAAGAGCGCAATGAAGTTTGGAGTTCTTATTCAAACATTTATTAGTTTTACATTTAGTATTTTTTTCTTTTTAGACTTAAATTGACACTTATGCGACAGTAGTATCCAAACATTTGGAATATTTTTGTAAGATGAATGAACTTTTATTTGAAGCAATGATATTATGATTTCTACATTTTATAGTATTGTGGCAAAAATTATGTGCCACTAAAAATAGTTTAGATCTTCAAATAACAAAAGTTTTTACCGACACAAAAGTTGTGCCACAAAAGCCTTTTTTCATATTATAACAAAAATTATGTGCCACTAAAAGTAATAAGGATTTTCAAATAACAATAGTTTTTACCGGCACAAAACATGTGCCACAAAATCTTTTTTTATATTATGGCAAAAAGAAAAGTGCCACTAAAAGCCTAATATTTTGTAGTGGCAAACAAAAAAGTGTCACTAAAAGGCTTTAGTGGTAGCGCTTCTAGTGGCACTTTTTTTGTGTGCCGCCGATTTCCACAGGGGTCTTTAGTGACACTTTTTTAGTTTTTTGTGGCACTTTTTGTGTGCCATTAAATGGCATTTTTTTTGTAGTGACTTTCAAAGGTTACAAAATCACATTATATACAAAGCTGCTAAATCTGGCAAGTATTCCAAATTTTGGAAAACTGAAACTAACAATATGATCCACTAATTAAATATCTAATTAGGGACAGAAATTGAAAAAATTTATATTCTATAATTAAAACAGAATAAAAATAAAATAGGAAATTGTGCGAAATTTAGGGGAAACTTAAACTCGGAAGTCTAGACAGTGTAATTTCAGGATCAACTGAGGGGCAAACCACCTACAACTATTTGTTGGGAGGTTCGGCCCAAATATAGCTTTCGACGCCATATCGCATGCTTCCAAATTCTTAATGGATCAAAAGTTACATCCGGTTTAAGCTGGACCACTTTTCACATTGTTTGTGCTTCTCTTATTTCTCCATGTAGGTCTCTGTCAAGTTGTTTATATGCTCCGCATCACTCAGACCTAAAATTTATATGAAGTGTTGACAACATTGAATAAATTTTACAATACATATTCGAAGTTGTATGGTTTATATAACAATTTTTTATGTCTAGTGATCAAATTGAAAATAAGTGAAAATACATTGGTACTTTTTGCAATGTTCCCTAACATTCTTTTCTCGAGTTTACTTAAGGAATGGAAGGGAAGGAAGGAGAATGAAATGTGTATTCTTGAATTTTTTTATGGAAATGATGGAAAAGAAATGTGTTTTTGAGTTTTTTTTTTTAAGGGAGTGGAAGGGAAGGGAATGGAAGCATATACAAAATACTCTTGAAAGCTACCCGCCCAAATATTGGCTGATTGGAAAGGATTCCCTTTCATTACATTTCACTCCCTTCCTCTTCCTTTTACCTTCCCTCACCTTGCTTTTCCTTCCATTCCATTCCTTTCATTTTTTAACTCGAAAACACAGCATAAAACAAGCTATTAAAGTGCATATTTGATATATCCATCCCTGTTTCTGACTCATATATATTCATACACAGAGAAGATATTGGAATAAAAAAACTGATTCTCATTACAATTTTTGATTGTTCAATGCAAGGAAACACCAACTCACTTCTCTAAGGGTGAAGGCGCTTCGTTGAGATGATATATGTAAATTGCTTATACTTTTACGTATGTATACATATATACTTTAAATAATAAAATCTTGAACCAATATTTGTATGACACGTGTAAGAGAAATAAATTAAAACCCTGCAAGTGGGATCGATTGTTAAATTGTATTATGTTTTAAGAGCTTCATATTCCAATTTGCTCGTTATTAAAACTTTTATTAGTCATCAAAAACTGGTTATTTGGGTTTAAATTGCTATTTGGATTTGTACTTAACATTTTTTATCCATACACAACCATAATATTTTTTATACATATTATTTTTAAAATATAAATCGTTGTGTACAAATCAATTCCTAATTTTTTAGCTTTTAAATTTCAGATTTACGTGACACGTTGATAGAAGAGATTGAGATGGAGGGGATAGAAAAACGGATAATTACACATTCCGAAAAAACCCATCCAAGTGTTTACGAATGACGAATCTGCTTGTAGGATCTTCATTTGTTTTGCTGCTGTTTTCTATTGATCTTGTTTCTCGATCTTCCATCTTTTTTTATCATATGTATTATTTGCTCCTGCCGTCTTCTCGTTGATTATGTAAATGGTTTGATAGTCCTTTTCATTTATTTGTGTAATTAGGTTGTGATTGTTTCACTTTCTTTGGCTACATTTTGGTTTCAGTTTCACAAGTACCATTGAATTTAATTATCATGAAGATCGATTTCGTCGACTCAATTTATGGTTACCACTGTGGGAAGTAATCCACTGTAGTATTCCCGTTCTTATAGTTTGGAGTTTGGACTAACGTATAGACGTATAAAGGGTAGTAGTTGCCTAGTTGGAGACAGCTATTCTTTCTAAATATGACATAAATATTGCAGTGGATTATTCTTTGGGCTCCATCCGTTGGGCTCTTCCCAAATCATCTTCTCTCCTTTACCTTCTTGGACCCATGTATTTTTTTTTTTAAATATTTATGACTTTATTGTGTTACTATACTTTATTAGAAGTTTTGAACATACTGCTAATTTTTTTAAATACTCAAATTAACATAAACTAGCTACCAGCCAAGTATATAAACTAATGTTCTAAGTCACTGAACTTAATCTTACAGACAATTAGTGTTTAAAATTACAGTCACATTACATTCTGAGATTTTGAAATCTAGTTAAGCAAATCAAAGCCAAAATCCCATCCAAAAGCATGGCATCTAAAGTTCAGAATCATTGGACTTGATCATACAAACATCATTGCTTGAATCATACTTACTTGACATAACTGAAGTTCCTAATCCAATTGTATGAAACTCAACACCATAAAGCAACATCATGAACAAAAAAACGTCTTCCATCATGACATGAATGTTCAAGACAATCACATATCTTAATTCCTTAAATCATTAACATTTTTAGTCCCGTTACCAAGTGAATCCACTGGAAACACAGGCCGAGTACCTCATGTATACACGTAAGCTATGCAATTAAGAGTTGAGACTAAGAACCGTACCTTGAGTCAGTGTTCAATTGATTTGGGGGTAACCGGTTATCAGATGGAGTGAGATGAAACTTCTCTGGATTCGGAGGCAATCGATTATCCATTTGTAGGAGGATATAACAGGGTAGATTTGTATATGCACTTTGCTTTCTTTAGTTGTGATTCTTTCTGAGCTTTAGGGTTCATCCGTTATCTGATCCAGCAAGTCGGAAATTTCATAAGGATAACGTGATTATATGGAATTTCTTGCCGAATTTCACTCACGAGAATCTACATAGTAATAGCTGCAGTGCAAGTACACCCGCAGATTTTGGATTCGGGTCAGCTTTACCCGACGCTTTACCCTGATCTTTATAAAAGTTACCTACGTCCCTTGGGATAAAATTATGCTTTGCCGGTTTGCCCAAAAGAAACACGTTTTCTGACCATTTATATTTTGGTTCAAACAAAGATAAAAGAGTAATTCCGAAATCCAAAAACCCAAAAAAGAAAACGCACCAAAATTAACATAAAGAAAATGTAAAGTGAAGACGGTCCAAACGGACGCCTTTTAAATAATAGAATAATAGGTCATGCTTACCACGAACCTCATAGCACACCTAATATATATAGGAGTGGGTTCTGCTAAGAACAACAATTCTTGTAAGAATTACCAAAAAGAAAAGTTTACATGCAAATGCATACCATTATTTTGAACATAAAAAATGATGAATATTGGTGTAAGTTGTTACATTAACGGATAAAAATAAAGCCTTCAAAAATGAAAAACAAAAAAGTATGCATACATGCATACATATAGTGTATGCATTGATGAATCATGCTTGATTTTTTTTTTTTTTTTTCCTTTTTGGCAATTTTTTTAAAAAAGAAAACTAAAAATGACAAGGTTTATCATTTTTTACGGGGTAAATTGCAAAAAAAAAAAAAAAAAATTATAAATACTAAATTTACATAAAATTTTGATTTTGACACTGTATTTATTTTTTTGGCCAATAAATTCACTAAGTTTTTCAATTTGTTACAGTTTTGACCATTTGATCGGTTAAACCGGCTGTCAGCTGATGTAACATGAGACATGTTAGTATTTAGTAGGGGGTGTACATGGGTCGGTTTCGACCCAAAACCGAACCCAAACCGATGAGCATCGGTTTTTAAATATTTGAAACCAAACCCACACTGAAACCCATTGGGTCGGTTTTTCGGTTACGCCAAGTCTAGAACTCGAGACCTCGCCTACATAAAAGCTACGCCTTAACACATCTATTCTGTTTGTTGTTTGTGTTCTGAATACGCGAATTTTAAATATATTATAAACTTACCGCACATATTTTTATATATTTTATACAAATCGATTCGGTTCGGTCTTTTTCGGTTTTGGCATTCTACAAACCGAACCCAAACTGAAATTTTTGGTTTTTGAAAAAATAAAAACTATTGGTTCGGTTTCGGTTTTTCGGTTTCGCTTTGTCGGTTTTTTCTCGGTTTTTGGGTTTACGGTTCAGTTTTGCTCACCCCTAGTATTTAATGATGTGGTGTTGACTTACCGTTAGTATGATCATAGTTTCTTTGAAAAGTAATATTTAAAAGAACCATTATAACGTATAGAGTATTTTTTTAGTTTTTTAATTATAAAAATACAATATTTTGAAAGTAATATAATATACGGTGATTTTATATACTATATACTGATGATTATAGAAAAAAATTCAAACCATTCTTTTAAAAATTGATTTGAAAGTAAAATGATATACGATGATATGCTCTTTACTAATAATTATGTTAAAAGTGTAAATAATATATTTAGTAGAAGTGGTAATTATGGTTTATATATTAGTAATTTGTTAGTTGGGTCATTATTTATCTTAATAGTCAAATACATAAAAATAAAATAATTTTTTAGCTAAAATAGAATATATATCAGCATGCAACGTCAGTATCACGTCATCAAATGCTGACACATCACCATACCACGTCAGTTGGCAAACGGGATGGTCGGTCAAATGGTCAAAATTGCAACAATTTGGAAATTTTAGTGACTTAATTGTAAAAATAAAATAAATAAGGTATAAAATCAAATTTTTATGTAAACTAGTTGCAACTTCGTGCTATGCACGTGCGGCTTGGGACCTCCAAAAAGTAATTTTTTACAAATAATTTATAAAAACACTTGTTAAATAATAAAATAAATACAAATACAGAGTACAATATTTTATAATACTCATCGGGTCTTATAAAAGCAGACAAACCAAAATCCGTTTCCTTCAATTATGCATGCACCTTCAATTATCGTGAAGTCACATATACGGACCATAAGTAGAAATCTAACCACATCAACGGACCTACCAAATTGTTTTAATTCACATTTTTATCTCTTGATCGCCAAAGCTGGAATCTCATTCAAATTTGAACTTCCACTTGGTACTTCCCTCTTCCCCCTATTTTCTGTTAGGCTTTTCATCTCCTGTAGCTATTCTAAAGTATAATGCATTAATATAAAATAATTTGAAAGTTCAATGCCAGTATATAAGATTTTTGAAATGCATTGTTGGTCTAGATATTTAAGAGGTTTAAAAACATTCTTACTTGTGTGTGAGCCACAAATATAATGATAATAAGTAAAAACCATTGGATCCCTGCATTAAAAACTGGAGAGAACTCTATTTTATTACTTTTTTAGGTTTTCTAACATCAAAGTAAGGTAGTAAGCTCTCTGATGGAAGTTCTTTGATAGTACCCCCTCTTCACCCTTCATTGAGCAATCTAAAACTACACATGCAAGCTCACTTCCCAATAAATATAATATAATAGCAACAGGAGTAACTAAATCATGTTAAATGATCATCCCATATGATTTCCAAATAAACATTTTTTTCAATATCGAGCTAGCATATGGGTTTTAAAAATGAAAAAAAAAGTAAAAGTGAGTATCTTTTAAATATCTACCACTCAAGAACTACCAGATAAACTGAATGATCAGCCCAAAAGGGTCCCAGACCACCTTAACAGTAAAAAACCTCATTGCTACAAAAGTAAAAAAAGTCATTAAACTGGTTAACTTAGTGATAGAAATCCCATGAGATCATTAAAGATGCAACATCATACATAAAATTTAGTATAGCATTATAATGTAAAAAATAAAAGTAGAAATTCAAAAATGCCTAGAAACCCGGATTCATCCACCTTGCTAGTAACTAAATCAAACCATAGCTCCAGAAATATAGGGACCAATACTGCAAAATACCAATGACTAATAAGCCCAAAAACATTAGCAAGCTGCAGACAAATAAGACGAAACAAATTTATAACCAAAATATTTTTTAAAATCTGTGGTGTTATAGAATTAATTTGTCAGGAAAATCAGATAAAAGAGACTGTTCACCAAAAAGGCAGATATGATGGTGGTAACAGAAGCTCCAATGAAACCTTCCCAAGTCTTTTTTGGAGATAATTTAATTAATGGAGTTTTTCCAAAAAAGAAACCAAAAATGTAAGCAACAATATTATTAATGACAATTAGTGATGTTGGAAGAAGAAACCTGCATTATAATTGGATTTAAATTATTTAAAGTTGTAGAAGATGAAATTGACACATCTCATTAGCGGCTTCTTGTAAATTCCTTTTGAATCATCTTGCGGAACTACAATTTCATAACTATCATCCAATTCTTCTGTGTAGCCTGAAAAAGTGAAAAAGCAAAAGACATGAACTTCTACCAAAGTAACACATTTCCCATAAATATATACACATCATCACTATCTTGATTAGCATAAGTAAATCGAATAGATCAATGCAGGAACCTTTACTCAAATAATTAATAATTCACTTATCTACTATCATACCAATTTAAGGGTTTTCTAGCAAACAATGAACAAATAATCTCTTATGGTTCACATGCAACCCTAGAAAGATCTATGTTTTCTTCTATGAAGATAATAAACTAAAATCCTAAAGCCAACAATTATTTCTAAAGATCAAATGAAGAATAACCAACCTTTTGATCTTGTTCTTGAAGCTAGTAGCAAACAGATCCTACCTCAAATGAAGTCACACCCAAGCAATGGAGAAGACAGTCCAGCAGAGTAGTCTTAGGTCAAATTGGCGCAGGCTTTAGGGTGGCCAGGTGCCTCCTTTTATAGCCTCCAAGGGTTACAGCTGAAACCCTAAGGAGCCTCCAAATGGGCAAGCCTGCTGACTAAATGGACCAAGCCTTTTCTAAACCCTAATAGGGTTTCGCCACCTATGGAGAATCCTCCATAGTTGGCGCCACTTTTGGCCCCTATCACTGGCCAGTCAGTATTCAACTATTGAATAATTACATAACCAGTCCCTGCAACTTTAATTAATTTATTTAATCACTGAATTAAATTCAATTAATTCTAGATTAAATCTTAATTAATTATTATAGTTTCTAATTAATATATTAACACTTAAATATATTAAGAAACCATTTAATTAATTATATTGATTTATTAAACAATTAATAAATCAACCTTTTACTCTACTGAACTCTATCCTAACCTCCAGCTATGAGGGCAACCCAAATGGACTTTGCTTCAATTAACAAGATAAATATAAATATAAAGTCATGGCTTAGACACCTAATCCAACAGTCTCCCACTTGGATAAGTCTATGACTTTAATTTATCTTCTGATTAATAAACAACCTGCAGCTTCCAAGAAACTGCTGCCGAACTCTGACCCAGTCAGTTCTGTCCATAGATAAGTGATCATATGATCCTTCGTCCAACAAGATATTTTCAGACACGAGACATGGATTGAGATCAATCTCTGTCCGATACTCTGTTTCCCGATTTCCGATTCTGTTTATGACTTTCGGACTTCTAATTGAACACATCAACTTAGTCCAGGCTGGCCAACACTTTAATCAACTTCAAAATCATCGAGCGGCCTACAGATATCTGTTTCCCACCAGGGTCACGCAACGAATAAGTTTCGACTCATATGATTGTGTCTTTTACTTATCAAATCGTACACAACAATGCGTTTTGTAACATCGAGTTACCGATGCGTTTTCGCATTATCAATGCACAACCGACTCGTAAATTTCAACTCATATGTCTCTGCTTCAAGATCATACGATATTATCGTCTCAACATTGCTCGTGATGTAATCCATGAAGCAATCTATTGAACGCGGGTTTATCCAATACTCAAATCTCTATTTCTAAGTACTCATGAACGTTGTAGCAGTCTTACTGCAATTTCTAACTCCTTAGACACTCTACAAACCAATTCACGACAGTATTCGTTCATACTTACTCCTGAAAAGTATGAGCGACTGTGGACTTTTGAATAATCAAATTATTCGGGAAGTGAAACATGCAAAATTGAAACATAAAATATGATTGGTGGCTACTCTTGCCTAATTACCAAGTCTCCACGAGGTAATCACCAAGTCGGATTTTACATAAAACTATTATCGATTTCTAGATTCCTATTAAACTTTTTAATTCGTGTTATGTATCTATGTCTACTTGACCTTTCACTCTTTCTATATATTCACATTTATACACTTTATCCGATCGGATGTCCTTCCGATGATATTTCAATTTTGGTCATACCGTCATTCTCACTAACAACTCCATTCTATGTACTGTGACTTTCCATGGTTCTCGGGATCTTTAGTCCACATGACTGCACCCTAAGACTATTTCGAGGTGTTACGATGTGCCAGTGAGCCACACGCGCTCCATCGGAATGCCAACGAAATTCTTTAACCATTAAGTCCTTATTTCAAAAAACTCTTTTCAAATTGTTATCAACATTCACCCCTAATCATTTTCCAATGATTTCTCATGTAGGTACAAAAATCCATTAAGTATTCCCAGCCAGGGCATATCCTGAATCTGACTCACTATGCTCTAATCATTAAGTCATCAAGACATGTTCATGACACTTCTGATCGATCCAAGAAACTTGTTGGATTCGATCCAGTCCTATTCCAAACCGTTTTGGAATCTTAGGATTACTTATAATCCTTGTGTCACGACTTTTAATAACTATATCCTTTCGGAAACTTTTTCTCATGCATCTTGAATCTTATCAAGATCATGCTTATTATGGCCAGGTCTATACAGATGACAACATCTATCTAATATATGTCAATGGATTATGTGAGTATGTTGCACCTTTTATATCTCTCATGCCAAATCATCACACTTTGCAATGACAGGAAAATTCTTTCCTAGTGCAATGCATCTTGAGTCTCATCAAGATCATTGTGGCAGAGTTTCGATCTATCTCATAGATGTTTACAACCACCTAAGTATGCCGTATCTCTATTAAGTCTTTCATAGCGATCCGTCTCTTAACACCAAGTCATTACACTTTGTAATGAAAAAAAGACGTTTCCTAGAAACAATATGTAACTCTCATACGAAGGTAGTAGATAACAACAACACTCCCACTGGCTTTGACACGGTTATAGACTATTCACAAAATCCAGAACTTTTGGCACATTTTGAGAATCAAACCTTTCTGACATCTTAATGGAAATCTTTCAGCCCTTTCTCAAAATCCAATCCTTTGGCATATTTTGAGAATCCGAATATCCTTTCTCGCGAGATGCCCATGGGGTAATCCCAGGCCTAGGTACCTTTGTATTGACATACTCTTTGTGAGTCCTTATTAGTGTGCCGGTGATCCACACGCGCTCCACTAACGACTTACATTATGCAGTATCCTTTCGGATTTCATCTTCTATTGAGAGTGCTTCTCTCGGAGTCAATTACTTGACTCTGAGTATCGTCTCACTCAACCAGATGTTCTGAAGGTACGTTTCTGTCCATGTTGGTTTCTTTTGATGATTACTCCCACTGGTTTTAAGACCAGTTGTAAAATCAATCAAACTATCACACAGACTGCATCTCATCTTAAGGTTCTCTTAATTGGCAGCAACCGGGCTTACCAATGCTTCCAAGTAGTCGGATTTCTAATCCGTACCAACTATAGTGTTTTACCACCAATCGGTATGTCACCCCGATCATAACTACTTATGATGGTGATCAGTACTACTGGTCAAGAGAAGATTATGTCAGTGTTGAAACAAAAATATTATTTCTGTTCTAAGCCTAGTGATGACTAAAGGTTCTTTCACTTGGTTAATCCTGAACTCATTCAGGACTGTCCCAACTCCCACTGTTTCCTTAGAACATGAGTTCTTTCTAAAAGGGCTCTTTCTTTTTCAGGTACAGCAGGATAGCCAGTGAAATGATATTTCTGATTAGGTTCAGGCTAGTCATGAGGTTTGGACGAACACTACAAGACCCTGGACTTTTAATGTACAAGTGGGACAATCCCAGCTTTACATTTCAGACAGTGCCTGCAAAAACCTACTTAGTCGAAGGATGTGGTTGGAATATTGTGTGACTGGTTTAGTATTCAATGTATCGGAAACTAATTGGCAATGTATCTCATACATTAAGGATCGAACTGTTTCGACCAATACTCCATCATCTTCCCTAAGACACATTATAACTATTAATGTTCTTGGAAGAGAATAACTGTGAAACATTTTCCCAGTTTATGTTGTCACTCAAGTTTTGTGGATCTCGTATTTCCTTTGAAGTCCTTGAACTATTCAAGGTTTCAATTCAATCGCTTATTCTGATAAACGTAGCCATATTCGTCATTCTGAATGACAAATATCGCGAAGTACAAACAATTGTGTTTAGATTCGAGCAACACACAGCAACTGATGTGTTCGTTGCTCCTAATCTCAATCTCTTTTACATCTCTATGTAAACTTATGACTTTGTTAATTCTGTTCAAGACTTGCAATCTTCAGTTGACTCTAAGTCAGCTGATTCCAAAATCCTATCCTTTGGATCTTTGGGTGATTCATTTCTTGCCACATGTGCTTTATAGAGAACTTAATCATCATCTGACTCTAAGTCAAATGATTCCAACGTCCTGTCCAACTAGATCTTTGGTTGATTCATTTCTCAACACATTAAGAACTCAACTCATCAAGTGACTCTAAGTCAAGTGATTCCAAGGTCCTGTCCAACTGGACCTTTGGTTGAATTGATTCTTATGACATTTATCTTAACAATCATAAAAGGGACACAATTCCTAAAATCCAAACACTTTGGATGCATTCAACATTCAAGTTATTACTAATCACACATTCAACACATTCATATAACATTTCAAGGATAATTTCAAACAACAGGTGTTAAAAGAAAAACGACAATTTTATTCAAACAAAAATCCTTGAACAATGTACTATATGAAAGACAATGTCATACGCATCTAAAAGCTAATAACAATATTTCAATATCTAACTAAACTTCAAAACCGCATGAGCCGGAAATCCAATCCAAATGTGCTCCTATGCGCCAAAGTCTCGTACTCTACTGATTCCCTGCATACAAACCAAAATGTGACTATCACATTATGCATCAAGGAATTATGGAACATGAGTTTTGAGGTTTTTAGATATACCTAAGCTTTCAAAAGATTTTGACCTTGGAGCGTCTTCCAATCTTTCCGCGACTGTATCCGATTTTGTGGATTCCCAATTTAAGACATGTCCAGACGGTCTGGATCGTTTCTTGCTGTGTCTTTTCACTGGACTTGATCCAGAAGTAGCTGAACCATTGGAGCTATGCCTATCCAAGAGTGACTCGTATAAAATCAAAAGTGGACGCATTTCCATAAGGGTCCTTTTCTGGTCTTCCTTTCTATACGTCTGAATAAACAGATCGTACTTACTGGTCAGTGAAGCGAGTAGAGTGTCAACACTCGACTCCTGACTCATGGAATAACCCAGTTTGTACAATTCGCCTATGTACGCTTCAATATGAAGAACATACGAATCGATGCTACTTCCTTCTTTTAACTTACATTCTGCAAGTCTTTTGAAGATCCTAGCTCGTTCCTCTTCAACCGGTTTTTGGAACTTTTCCTCAACCGATTGCATTAACTCATATGGCCCCAAGAATTCAAAATCCTTGCAGAACTCGGGGTCAATGGTCAATAGCATGAGGTCACGAATCTTTTCGGATTCATCAACTAATAAGTCATGCTTATCATAAAGGCACTTTATGATGACTTGTTTCGGTGGAACCGGGATCGGATACTCGGTGAGATGTAGCTTGCCAGCAATTCTGAGAGCAGTCTCCAATTGCGAAGCCATTCCTTACAGTTAAGGCCAGTCAGCCTTTCCACATTCAGCAGGTGCTTTCTGATGCTCTCAGAAATGGGTGAATGAGGAGAGGGAGGAGAATAGACACTTGATACAGACATCTACAATAAACAGAATTTTATTAGTTCAATTAATCCTTTTAAATAATGACCCAATATATTATTTATTAAGGCTAGGACCTAAAATGCCCCAACTATGATGTGAAGAGGGATGCGGTAATCACAACATAATGGTCATTAAGGTAGATAACACGCTTATCAATTTCATCTTATGAAATTCCTAGATCCGTTGAGACACATTAAACTATTCAATGACATGTTTAGTCTCGGATGTGCCCCACTGTTTGTGACTGGGATGCCGAGGATCACAAACCGGGTGTGAATGACCATGCAAATTTGCTCGGTACTCTCGAAGTCAATTGCCATCTCTAATTAACGTGCCGGTTAACCACACACGCTCCGTTAATAATGACAAAATCGAGAAACCCATTGCAAGTCTTTGCGGACCCCAGTTGGCGTGCCGGTAAACCACACACGCTCCACCAACGTTCCACAAAGTGCAATGTGCAATTCCATGGATTAGCACCAATTCACATTTTTTAACCTAAAGTAACTAGATTGGGTTTTGTTCAAGGTTCTAGTACTTTCAATTATAGCATTATACTTTTAAGAGGCTTAGCGGTTCTATCAAACTCGTTCGGCTAACGACACTCGACTGACCAGGAGAGCGGTGGGTAAGAGTGGATACCCATTAGACTAACATTTTTTAGTCAGTCGCCTTATACCCTCTTTAGAGGACAGTTTTGTGAATGAGGCCTACTAACGGTAAGACTAACCATTTTATCTTATATTTAAATATTAACTTTTAATCATAAATATATAAGATATATTTTAATCTTATTAAAATATTTTAGATTTAATTTTCTAAGAATTTTCGAGAATTTATATGTATTTTTTCGAAAATTTTAATTAAATCTTTAAGCTGATTTAATTTATCTTTTAATTAACAATTAATTAAATTAATTAAATCTAATAAGGGAATCACAAAAATTAATCAAATTAATTTCCTAACCCTTATTCCCTAATCTTGAAAAATGCATGCCAAGAATAAGGGGTTCCAGTTATTTAATTATCCAATAATTACCAAAACAACAACCAACTATTTAAGGCAGCAAATCAAGCAATTAAGGGGGGAATAAAGGGGGTGGCGGCTAGGGTTAGGAAACCCTACCCTAGGCCACGAAATTTAGGGCATTCCAAGAGAGTTTTTCGCAAAAACACTCAAGACAAGAATCATTCAAGCAGTTTATATCAATTCATAAGAAAACAAGCCTAAGCTTTGATACCACTTAAGGGTTTTCTAGCAAACAATGAACAAATAATCTCTTATGGTTCACATGCAACCCTAGAAAGATCTATGTTTTCTTCTATGAAGATAATAAACTAAAATACTAAAGCCAACAATTATTTCTAAAGATCAAATGAAGAATAACCAACCTTTTGATCTTGTTCTTGAAGCTAGCAGCAAAGAGATCCTGCCTCAAATGAAGTCACACCCAAGCAGTGGAGAAGACAGTCCAGCAGAGTAGTCTTAGGTCAAATTGGCGCAGGTTTTAGGGTGGCCAGGTGCCTCCTTTTATAGCCTCCAATGGTTACAGCTGAAACCCTAAGGAGCCTCCAAATGGGCAAGCCTGCTGACTAAATGGACCAAGCCTTTTCTAAACCCTAATAGGGTTTCGCCACCTATGGAGAATCCTCCATAGTTGGCACCACTTTTGGCCCCTGTCCACTGGCTAGTCAGTATTCAACTATTGAATAATTACATAACCAGTCCCTGAACCTTTAATTAATTTATTTAATCATTGAATTAAATCCAATTAATTCTAGATTAAATCTTAATTAATTATTATAGTTTCTAATTAATATATTAACACTTAAATATATTAATAAACCATTTAATTAATTCTATTGATTTATTAAACAATTAATAAATCAACCTTTTACTCTACTGAACTCTATCCTAACCTCCAGCTATGAGGGCAACCCAAATTGACTTTGCTTCAATTAACAAGATAAATATAAATATAAAGTCATGGATTAGACACCTAATCCAACACCAATTCCCATGAAAAATAAAGAATCCTTAAACAACCCTATGAGACTTCAATTACCCAAAGACACAAAAGGGAAAAAAATCAAAATTACTGCCCGTAAAGAAACGACAACATCAATTTTGCATACCACCCTTTAACACAAAAGAGATTAGTGACCCCTACTCGTTATTGATTCATACAGATTAATGAAATTAGGCGTGTAATTATAAACTTTGGTGTTGTGCTTCAAACACAATTCAAAGATTAACTTTTGAAACGTTTTTAGCGATAAAGAGAACGAACCAGTGTCGGGATTGACAGAACCAGACTCTCTTTCGGAACTCCAAATCAGAACCTCCACGATAGAGCTTGCATGTGCAATAACTTCTCATCTGATTGCAGTTTCTTTGGCATCTTAAATATACCAACTGAAGAAACTCAGTCACTCTCGATTGCATTTTCATAAAGACACAAGAAACAAAGACATACTTGTTGTCACCCACAAAGCCTGTGGACACCATGTCATCTTCAGTGTAACCCAAAATACCCTTCATCTTTCCTTTGGATTCCTCCTTAAAAACACATACCTACAAACAAAATTACAAGTATTATCTATAAAGATAAACAAATATCAAATAAAGGTGGTTACTTGATGGCAGCTTTGGTTTCATCAAAGGTGGCAAACTTTTCCAATCTAACGGTCAGATCAACAATATAGACATCAACAGTTGGGACACGGAATGACATTCCATTCAACTTTCCGTTCAATGACAGGAGGATTTTTCCCACATCCTATTAAATTCGAAAAAAACGTATCAAAATCTATGACTAAATTTGAAACTTGAATGGAAAAATTGTAAATACCTTGGCAGCACCAGTGCTGCTAGGAATGATGTTGAATGAAGCGGCTCTTCCACCTCTCCAGTCCTTTGCTGATGGTCCATCAACAGTCTTCTGTGTAGCTGAATTATAGATGAAGAACAATAAACCGTTAATAAAACTTGAATAGAGAATGTATTTTAAGAAATTTTGAGAAAACTTACCAGTGATGGAGTGAACGGCGGTCATGAGACTCTTAACAATACCGAATCTGTCATTAATAACCTTGGCGAGAGAGGCAAGACACTTGATGGTACAGCTGGCGTTTGAAACGATGTGAAGGTCTGATTTGTATTCCTTCTCATTCACACCCAAAACGAACATGGGAGCATCCTTACTGGATGCGGAAATGATGACTTTCTTAGCACCACCCTAAAGATATGGAGAAAAATATGTTAAAGCAAGTGTGTCATAGAATATTTATATCGATACAGTTGAGCATATGATCCATAACAGATAAAATCACTGACAATTGTATGTTTATATCGATAATCATCAGTTTTGAAAGGCTTGTAAGAACTTGAAGAGAAACGTATGTTATGAATACCTTCAAGTGACCAGCGGCCGTGTCCTTCTGCCAACTTATATCTTGTTCTCTGTAACCTGTAAGACATCAAATTTCTCTGAAATGAAAAATGTTTGTGTAAAATGTAAGGCAAACGATAATAACAATCTCCGTTACTAACCTCCTTCTTATGAGATAATCAGATTATAGGAGTTCATCATACAATAAGAAAAAAATACTCCCCAAAACATAGATCATCAGTTTCTTTTAATAAATTCAATAATGAAAGCGTATTCAACATAATAAAACATTCAATTGATAATTACATTTTAGCTAACATTAAAATAACAGTTAAAATAAATCATGGCGCTTATTTAAGTAATGGCGCAAACATTTAATGCACAATAAAATTTCACAATGTTGCCTTACATTTTTAGTTTCAATATTCAAAATGTATTCATTGGACTCAGTTCGCACATGCTACCATTCAGTAATCAATGACAATTCAACGAAATAAGTTCATGAAATTCAAGTTTAAAACTCATAATAAACAAAGAAATCAAGAGCAGACGGAATACATTAGCTCTAATATTTGTAGTTCCATTGCTTTATTTTATAAGCAGTACCTTGAATATATTCTCGTGGTGTCTTAAATCCAAGACCAACACTCTTCCAGAACCAGAGTTGATTAGGGTTCATGAATAATCCCCTGAATACCTGAACGTAAGGATAATAATTGTTAAATTAATTCCGAAAAGAAATTTGGCCAAATGATGACACAAAAAGAAAAACATATCGAAACAAATATTTGATTCCCTGAATTGACGTCTGTGTGTTAATGATACAAAGATGAACTCGAGAATTAGAACAAAACCCAGAATTTATAATTAGTTTATACCATACGATGCATTAATGAGTTATTGAAAAATTGATCTAGAACCATACAAGCGAAAACCTAAATCAAGATGAAATAATGTGATATAATCGAAAATGAACCCATATTCAAGGTCTAAGAGTAAAATCAAGATTCAGTTTGGGCCGAATCGCAAAAAAATAAAAAAAATCCATTCATGGCGTGTTCTGAACCATTTGTATGCCATGAATATGAAAACCTTCAGTAAGAAACTAACCAATTTTGGTTCCAACAACGACGATTGGAACTTCAGGGGCATAATGTCTCAATTCTAGAATCCACGAGAACACGAAGTTGCAAAACAAAGAATATGATGGTGCTCTTTGGGGTTGATTCGGTGGACACGCTCCCACCCCCGCGTACCTGCAATCGAATTAGAGGTGCAAGAAATCAGAAGTAGAAAACGAAATCGAAACCCAGTGGAAAAGAAATCAATTTCTTAAAAAATGAAGAAAGAAGCAGGACGTGTTAGAAATCTGAGAAGACGGAAGGAGAAGAAGCCATCTGCGCAACAGATGGCTAGAAGAGATTCGTCAAAAAGAAGTATCCCGTTTAAAAACCCCAAAACCCCCCACCCCATCAATTCTTCTAGAAAAAAGTTGTCTTTTAATATATAGAGTAATAATATAGTGACTTTTTTGCAGTTTTCCATTTTTTATATTCTAATAAGTGGTATACATATTGGCACACAACTACAAAATATAAAAAAAAAAATCATCAAAGAAATTATGTTTTGCACGAATACATGCATGTGTCGTGTTAATTTTTATTTTGTTCAGACGTTATTTTTTCAACAAAATAAAATTGTCAAAGTTAAACATATTTTATTCTTTAAAAGATGGTATACACATTCTGTTAAATTTTCTTTTCATGTTTTATATTTTTCAAAAAAGAAAAACAAAAATGTCAAATTTTATTATTTTGTATACTCTAAAATGTGATGTACATATTGATATGGAACTATCAAAACATAAATCTTTCAGATATCATTTTTTAACGTTAAGAATTAAAATATTAGTGTTTTAGTTCTTTTAGAAAAGAAACAAATACAAAGAAGTTTATCATTTTATGCGATAAAAATTATATACATATCGAATAAGTAGATTTATTCGTTCATAGACAAAATTGTACATTCTTATATGAACCGATGTCTCACTCACTCTCTCTATCTATCTTTCTCTCTCTCTCTCCACACACACACAAATATATATATATATATATATATATATATATATATATATATATATATATATATATAATGCCTCTGATGCCATTTTGATGGTTGAACGGTAAGTGTTATTATATGAAAACTTTATCAAAGGAAGATGTTTATCCTAATTTGTAAATAACTCTAACACTCAAGCTTTAAGCATGTCTTCAAGGGTTTGTATGGTCCTTTCATTTTGTTCGTATGTGGGATGGGAAGTTGTTCTCAAACACAACTAGGTGGCCAATTCTTCTTGTAAACCTCTCTAAAACTATAAGGTAAAATGACTATATATGTCTGACACAATAGACAAAGATACTCCATGTCTTCTAATCACTTCCTTCATATACAACCTAACAAACTTTTCTATTAACCAATTTTCTCTTGCAGCAAGGAAAAATGCATTTTTGCCAATCAATCTACAATCACCCTAATCATATTATGACTTTTTTCCATCCTTGGCGATTTGGTTATAAAATTCATAAATTCCTTGTCCTATTTCCATTTTGGAACATCTAATGGCTCCAAATCACCATACGGTCTTTGATACGCCTTATTCACAATAGTGCAAGTGCAACATGCTTTAATTTAGATCCATATACATTTTAGTGCTTCCCTGGTGTACCAGATACCTTGACTTGTGAGCTTCATCTAAAAGTAGCTTTCGAACTCTCCAAACAAAAGTATCCAATTTCTTTTTTGATGAGTCTTTACTACATTTAAATATATTTCAAACACAATCGACTTCCCCAACTTTTTTTCTTTAATATTCTCACTACAAATTGCGTCTTATTGACACTACTTTAGATCATCAATAATGGATGACACAATTTTAATCCTCAATACTCGAACCCTTTTTCTCTCTCCAACTTCTTTTAGAGTCGGTGCATCAACCACGACATTGGATTTGCCCGGATGGTAAAGTATCTCACAGTCATAATTTCTTAATACTTCAATGCACCTTATTTTTCTCATATTCAAATCCTTTTGGCATAAAAGATATTGCAAGCTCTTGTGGTCGGTATAAAGGTTAAACATAGTAACATAAATATAATCTCTCTATCTTCAATGCATGTACAGCTGCTGCCAACTCCATATAATGTGTAAGGGTAATTATATTCGTGAACTTTAAGTTGGCTTAATGCATAAGCTATCAACTTATCTCTTTAAGTAAGCACACAACTTAATCTTTCATCTGACGTGTCGCTATAAACGGCAAAGTTTTCGGTTCCACCAGGTAGTGTAAGGATAGGCGCCTCACATAATCTCTTTTTCAATTCCTCAAAAACTATTTCTTGCACAACAGTTCATGCATACGTAACTTTCTTTTAAGTAAACAATATTATAGGACTTGTACTCTTAGATATATTTTTAATAAATCTTTGATAGTAGCCCACCAACCTAAGAAGTATTCTAAAATTCAATTGGACTTTTTGGATTCTCCCAATTCATCACAACTTAAATTTTAGTTAGGTTGACTCTAATTAGATTACTTTTCACTAGATTCACAAGAAATGTCACTGTTTGTATCTAGAATTTACACTTGGAATACTTGGCGTAAATTTTCTCCTTCCTAACCATTTCAAGTACTAGCTTCAAATATCACGATAAGCTTACATATTATCTTTTAAGGTCAATCTTTGAGAAATCCATTCCTTGAAGTTGAGATCATCAATATTAGGTAAAGGATAGTGATTTTTGATGGTTACTTTGATAAAACCATGATAAGATATATACATTATCATCAATCTGTCTTTCTTCTTCACAAAAAAATCGGAGCTCCCCACGATGAAGTGTTCGGTGTCACAAAAAGTTAGTTATATCAACTCTTGTAATTGCATCATCAATTGTTTTATATTGGTAGTCAATATGGTGTCTTTGTGAATGATGTAGTCAATATGGTGTCTTGTGAGTGGTGTAGTTCCCGATCTTAAGAAAATAGAAAAGTCAACTTGATGATCCAATGTTAGTCTGTGTAAGTATTTGAGAAAGCCCTTAAGAAAATCTTGAACCAGATCGAGTTCTACAGTAATATTCTTCTCTTTAGCAACATCCACAATGTATGTTAAATACTCCTGGCATCCTTTCATCAAACACTTACTTGACTTTAGCTTATTTATCAACTTGTAGTAACTCGTCGTTTTTTCTCCATAAATAAAGATTTTCTCGCTTGTATCACATCAAATCCACCACGTTCAGCTCCATACATGGTTAACCAATCAATCCTGAGTATCACATCAAATCCACCAAGTTCCATGGGAATAAGGTTTGGTATAAACTTTACTCCACTACGTTCTACCAAGACGTCTACATATTTTTACTAGCTAAAATTTATTTCCCATCCACTATTTCCATTATTAACCCTATCTCTAGCATACTCAAAGGAATATCAAACGTTTTCTAAAATTATATGACATATTGGAATAAGTAGATCCAAAATAAAAGACAATTGATGTGGTAATCGAATTCACCAAGATAGTACCTCAAACAAGACCTTCCTTCTCACATACTTCAGTCGTAATCATTTGAATTACACATGCTTTTTTAGGTTGCCACTTCTTCCCAAATCCAACTTCTTTTTTCTTTTTTGCACCATCTGCAACAAAATTATTGGGTTCATTGCAGTTGAACCACCTTAACCCCTTATCACATTCTCTAGCATAATGTCCTTTCCCTACACCAAAAGACTAGATATTCAATTTTTTCGATTGATTATCCCAACTTTTTATTGTTCCTTTCAAACTTAGGCCTCTTTTAATCCATTTTACCCTTGTTCTTTAAATTTCCTTCACATATTATGTTTCGACTTTCACTTTCATCATTTTCTTTGTCACATACATCCAAGGTTTTCTCTACTTCCCTCTCATTCCTCATATTTTGAGATAAAGTGGTTGGTTCACCCATATTAAATGGATATTTATGTGGAAACCCTTCAACGTATTGATTAAGATTCATTGCCTCATCTGATTCGAGTTTTCTAACAAAGTTCAAAAGTTTCAGAAACCAAGTATTTCACTTTGGAATTGTCATTCTTCATACCAAAAATTCCTCCTCTAGTTAGTGAACCTCCTTCTGTTGAGCAAAGTGTGGAGCCTAATCAGAACTGGAGTAAGAACAGAAACCGAAAAAGATTAGCTGACTGAGACAACTAGAAACAGATGAATAGTCAAAGCCAGTGTTGTTGAAGTTTGTACTTCGTCAGATCCTCAAACCTCAGTAGAGGAAGTCATTCACTTTAGGCTCTGACTAACCAAGAAGATCAATTGTGGGATGATGTATCATGTGTCGGGTGTTCTCACCCAGAAGGCCAATGATGCTTCTCCAAGAGGATTAGTAGAACGGTTAGAAAAAAAGAGTATCAGATCAGCACGAATGAGGAAGGTCACACCTCATCCGGATCAGAAGATACTTCTTCATTTAGGCATACAAAGGAAACGTCTAAGATAGATAGCAAAAACTGGTGGTGTCTAAGGCAGGTTACACAGTCTCGCGCGAAGTTTTTCACCCATACCAAAGACCAATTAGGAGTATTCTAACCAAGGAACGAGCCCTTGGGTTGGACCCAGTGTCGGTAATATCACATCGGCTGTCAAATTTATCTTAGGAGTACGTAAACAGGCACTATTCATCATGGGGAGAATGTAAGAGTCACTTCACAGGATGTAAAGTGGAGTAGGTATTCCAGGTATATGTTTGAAGAATCTCGCCCAAGATCTTGCGTATGCAGACTTCTATATTTGCTTATAAGGCTCATCGTCTTTGCCAAAAGACGATATGTTCATATGTTAGATATGAGTGAGCGGTAGATATCCACTGTTCAGATTGTGAACATTGTGAAGATAGCCTTAGTCTCTCTCTTGTAAATCATTGAAGTTTATCAACGAAATATTTGTAAGACCCATTTTCATTTTGAGGTGCTTACTAAGGTAAGTAGAGTTATTACCTTATAATTAGTATGGTTCTAGCTTTGAGTTATTAAGAGTTGTGTGGCAATCTTTTATGATTACCTTTGAGTGATGAGTTGTTTGATTTGGGAGAAGAGGTTAAAACCTTTCTTATGTACTAATCTTGGTGTGATTAAGATTAGTTAAGTTGATGTATGAGTTTGGGTGATTAGAAACCCATTTGGAAGAAGTTTGAGCCTTAAAAATGCCAAAAATAGCTTACACGGGTCGTGTAAATGTTACACGGGTCGTGTAACCTTCGGTAATTTTGTGTTTGCTGGTTACTGTAGCAAAACACGGGCGTGTTAAATTTAACACGGGCACTGTAGCATAACACGGGCTTGTTAAATTTTACATGGCCGTGTTACGCGTGCAGACCTCTTTAAAGTGCAGAAAACCTCATTTCGAGCAAGAACAAACCCAAATCGATTTCAGAGCATTTTTGAGCGATTTTGGGTCAAATTAAAGCTGGAGATTCGTAGGGAAGCATAGAGAGACTCGAATCTAACCCTGCAAACGCGCTCTTGATTCCTAATTCGTCGAGGTGAGTAATTTCTTGATTTTGGGGTTTTGAAACCCTAACTTTGATTTCGTGATTCTATTATATATTGTTATATATGTTGATAGTAGATTGTTAGTGGATGCCTTTAGAGTTATTGGTGAGAGTATTGTCGAGTTTCTACGGTTGAATGAGTAGAACCGTGGAAATTGGGGGTTTCGGTAAATATAGAGTTGATATTTACTGTTTATACTCCTTTTTCCTCTTTTGATTTGTACATCTTTGAGATAGATGTTATTGAAATGATTGTGGATGTTGGAGAATTGATTTGGACTATGGTGATGTAACCAAGTCTAGCGAACAGGAGCCCGATACGCGTAAATTGGGGATTCCACATACTAAACCGATATCAAGTGAGTTCCTTTGAATACTTGAGTAAGAATTATACCTTGATATATATATATATATATATATATATATATATATATATATATATATATATATATATATATATATATATATATATATATATATATATGTTGTTCATATATGTGTGTTATACATATATGTGTGTATTATATTGATATTGTGTTAGCTTAGATTTAGAGTGATTCTGTTCTCTATGGATAACAAGAGATGAGTTATAATTTATACTGAGTGTAAAAGTAGAGTATATGCTAAAATGAGTGAGTTAAAGAATCCTTGAGTTTGATTGCTACAATCATGAGGGTTGTTATAATTGAGTATATTGATTGTCAAATGAGTATATACAAGTATGTTTGATTGAGTTATGAGTAGTGTCAATCGTGATACTTATTATCGAGTTGATAATACTAACAGTTAGCTGGTGTTTGTTAAGTTAATATGTTTGCAGGTTTCCGAGTTAAGAGAAGATGAATGTTGTTAATGAGATTAGCAAAAGAGAATGACGAGGATGTTAATTGAGAGAGAGTTATGGAGTGATAATGAAATTTACCCACTAAGCTTTATAAGCTTACACTTGAGTTGTATGTTGTTTTGCAGGTATCTGTAGCTGTGATAGGGGAAGGCATGTGATAAAGAGAGACTGACATGTTTAGAGCTTTGTCCTTTAGTTGAATTAGATTTATTTGTAATTCCTGGTTGAAATTGTAAGGACCTTTTGTGTAAATATTCATGTTGATAACATCTTGATCCTTGGTTTGAGTACAAGTATACCCATTTTGATGTATAATTGTTGAAAAAAATTTTAGGTGTACTTCGTATGAGAAACCGGGTGTTACAATATTTCTCTCGGTTCTCACCTCTCACAGTGGATGTGACCCGGTACATTGGGTGAACCACTTTAAATCCTTGTGTCTCTCAGTTCAGTTTTGTCCTTTATAATCTCTTTTGTCTAGATAGTTGCATAAGAAATCGTTTGTTGAAGAATTGCTTAGTCATGTTTTGTTGTTGCTTCCGCCGAACACATTCTCCATAAAATATTCTCTTTAAGTCTTTCTAATAAATCATCCCAAGTTAGGCTTTAAATGACACAAGAGTTTGCGGTCTCTTTGAGTTCAAGCCACCACCGTAAAGCTTGAATTTTGAGGATTTAATGATAAAATTATTCTTTTATTAATCCTGGAATCGACACGCACTAATGACATTTTCATTTTTATAATCCAATTATGTAGCATAATTGGATCAAGAGTACCATCATAAGTTAATGGTCGATAATCATCGAATTCATTGTAAGTGCATATTCTTTTTCCCACTTCCCTTTGATAGTCATAATATTTATATTTTCACCAATTATCCTTCTAACTTCATTCTTGACTTTATCCTTATCTATATATCTAGCTTTACTTGTGAACTTACCCAACATATTATTTTGTTGACATGCCAACACCATACTAAGGATTGAAAAAAAGTTAGCAATCATGGTTGGGTTAACTTGTTCCTCATCGTTATCCACAACATTCTTTTCTCTTTGTGGAACACGGTTCTATATGGTATCCATCATTGTTAAAAACTCCATATATTAATCCTCAGATAATAATTAAACATTTAGAATTATGAAAAATAGAAATTTGATAACCTATTCTTTAAGGTCCATTACTTACATCATAATCTAAAATAAGAACTAGAGTTTAAGTTCAAGTACTAGAATAAACACTTAGTTCACTTAAACTGGTAGTCTAATGATGACTATGACATCCATCACTCAATGGGCAATTACTTACTCATTAAAAACAATTTTTAAGTTCCCAAGGGTTAATGTTTATGGAAATACAGTCTCAAAGTCCAAAACAATTCAAGTTTGAGCAAGCAGTTATAATTAGTACATAACATGGTTAAGCAAAGTAATTGTTATTACATTACAAAAGTATATTTCAAAGGTTCATGCTATTTCAATTATCCTCCTCTAGTTTGAAAGGTTTTCTGCAAATCTATGAACTAAAGCCCTAAGTTCACATGAAACCTAAATTGGATCTATGTTTTCTAACTTTGAACATATAAATAATTCCTAAAAAGCCAACAGAAAAAATTGCTAAAAGAAAATTCAGAAAAAAACTAACCTTTAGGTTTTTCTTGGAAGCTAAGCAATGAAAATTCCTTGCCTCAAATGAAGTCACACCCAAGCCTTGAGGAGAGTCACGAAATTCTTGAGAGATTATGTGTAAAATTTGCACATAGGCTCCAGCAGATAACTTGATAAGCCTTTAGAGATAAACCTTTTTGAATTCAATAAGATAAACCTTCTTATCTTACAATTCAAACTATATTTATCTTTATTATAATAATCGAAATTATATATATCCAATATATAAATTTCGCTGATTATTATCCATCTAAATATGTCACTTACTCAATTATTGAATAATTACAATTCAGCCCCTGCACCTTTAATTAATTAAATTAATCACCAAATTAAATCCAATTAATTCCAGATTAATTTCTAATTAATTAATATAGTTTCTAATTAATATATTATCACTTTAATATATTAATAAACTATTTATTTTATTTCTATTGATTTATTAATCACATAATAAATCAACCTTTCTCTCTCCTGGAATTTCTACCAAACCTCTAGCTATGAGGGCAACCCAAATGGACTTTGCTACTATTAATTAGGTAAATACAAATTATTAGTCATGACTTAGACACCTAATCCAACAGTCTCCCACTTGGATAAGTCTATGACTATAATTACCAATTTAACCTCCAATTAATCAGCAAACTGTAGCTTCCTAGAAACTGCTGCCGAACTCTGACCTAGTCAGTTCTGTCCATAGATAAGTGATCATATGATCATCCGTCCAACCAGATATTTTCGAACATGAGACATGGATTGAGATCAATCTCTGTCCGATTCTCTGTTTCCCGATTTCCGATTTTGCATATGACATAAGACTTCTAATTGAACACATCAATTCAGTCCTGGCTGGCCAGCACTTTAGTCAACTTCAAAATCATCGAGAGGCCTACATATATATGTTTCCCATCAGGGTCAAGGAACGAATAAACTTCGACTCATATGCTTATATCTTTTACCAGTCAAATCATTCACAACAACACGTATTATAACATCGAGTTACCGATGCGTTTTCGTGTTATCAATGAACAACTGCCTTGTAAATTATAACTCATATCTCTCCACTTCAAGATCATAAGATATTATTGTCTCAAGATTGCTCGTGATGTAATCCATGAAGCAATCTATTGAGCGTGGGTTTATCCAATACTCAAATCTCCATTTCTAAGTACTCATGAACGTTGTAGTAATCCTATTGCTATGTCTAACTCCTTAGACAATCTACAAACCAATTTATGACAGTCTTGATTCAATACTTACTTCCCAAAGTATGAGCGACTCTGGACCTTTCTGAATAATAAAATTATTCGGGAAGTAAAACATGCAAAGGCGAAACATAAAATCTGACTGGCAGCTACTCCTGCTTATTACCAAGTCTCTACGAGGTAATCACCAAGTCGGATTTGTCATAAAACTATTGTCGATTTCTAAATTTCTTTTAAATTTTCAATTCAAATTTTATATCTATGTCTACATGAACTTTTCACTCTTTCTATGTATTCAAAAGTGTCTTACATTGATACACTTCATTGCAGATAATCCAATTGGATACTCTTCCGACGATATCTCAAAAAAAATTTCATTCTATCTTTCTCCCTTACGACTCCATTCTGGTGACGTGTGCTGCGACTTCTCATGATTCTCGGGGTTTTTTAGTCTACATGACGGCACCCTAAGACTATTTAGAGGTGTTATGATGTGCCGGTGAACCACACGCGCTCCATCAGAATACTAACGAAACTCTTTAACCATGAAGTCTTTAAGTACCACGTCCTGATGTTAATAATTACCGATTTGAAAATCCTTTCAAATTATTATTACCACAATCACCCCAACCATTTCCCAATGATTTTTCATGTGTGTTCAAAAATCCATCCAGTATTCCCAGCCAGACTATATCCTGAATCCGACTTACTATGCCCCAAGCATTAAGTCATTAGGACATGTTTATGACACTTCTTATCGATCCAAAAGCTCGTGGAACTCGATCTAATCTTATTCCAAACCCTTTCGGAATCTAGAGATTATCTGTGTCATGACTTTCGAGAAAACTATTTCCTTTCGGAGACTCTTTCTCATGCATCTTGAATCTTATCAAGATCATGCTTACAATGGCTAGGTCTATACTGACGATTTCATCTATCCAATAGATTTCTGTGAACTACATGAGTATATTGCGCCTTCTTTATCTCTCATGCCAAGTCATCACACTTTGCAATAATAGGAAACTCCTTTCCTGTGGCTATGCATCTTAAATATTATCAAGATCATATTGGCAGAGTTTTGATCTATTTCATAGATGTTCACAACCACTTGAGTACGCTTTATCTCTATTAAGTTTTTCATAATGAATTATCTCTTAATGTCAAATCATTACACTTTGTAATGATAAGATATGTTTCCTAAAAACAATATGTAACCAATATACAATCATAGGCAGATAACAACGATACTCCCACTGGCTTTGACTCTTTCGGACTATTCACAAAATCCAAACCTTTTGGCACATTTTGAGAATCCGAAACCTTTCTGACATAGTTATGGGAATCTTTCAGGTTATTCACAAAATCCAAACTTTTGGCACATTTTGAGAATCCAAATATCCTTTCTTGTGAGGTGCTCGTGGGATGAATCCCGGGGCCACGTACCTTCTGAATTGGCATGCTCTTTGTGAGTCCCTATTAGTGTGCCGGTAATCCACACGCGCTCCACTAACGAATCACAATATGCCACACAGTATCCTCTCGGATTTCATCTTCTATTGAGAGTGCTTCTTCCGAAATCAATTACTTGACTCTAAGTATCGTCTCACTCAACCAGATGTTCTGAAAGTACATTTCTATCCATGTTGCTTTCTTTTGATGATTCAATTACTCCCACTGGTTTTTAGACCAGGTGTAGAATCAATCAAATTTCCACATAGACTATGTCTCGCCCTAAGGTTCTCTTATTAGGCAGCAACCGGGCTCACCAATGCTTCCAAGTAGTCGGATTGCTAATTCGTACCAACTTTAGTGTTTTACCACTAATCGGTATGTCACCCCGATCATAACACTTTATAGCGGTGACCAATACTACTGGTTAAGAGAAGAGTATGTCAGGTTTAATAGAAATCTTATTCCTGCTCAAGGCCTAGTGATGACTAAACGTTCTTTCACTTGGCTAATCCTGAACTCATTCGGGACTAACTCCCACTGTTTCCTTAGAACATGAGTCCTTTCTAAAAAAGCTCTTCTTTCACAAGTACAGCGGGATAACCAATGAAATGACATTGCTGATCAGGTTCAGGCTAGTCATGATGTTGGACGAACACTACATGACCATGGACTTTCTACGTACAAGTGGGACGATCCCAGCTTTACATTTCAGACAGTGTCATCATAACCTACTTAGTCTAAGATGTGGTCGGAATATGGTTTTTATGGTCTGACTGGTTGAATATTCAATTCATCGAAAAACTAATTGGAAATGTATTTTATACATCGAGGATCGAACTATTTCGACCAATGCTCCATCATCTTCCCTAAGACACATTATAACCATTAATGTTCTTGGAAGAGGATAAAATGTGAAACATTTTCTCAGTCTATGTTGTCACTTAGGTTCTGTTGATCTTATACTTCCTTTGAAATCCTTGAACACTTCAAGGTTTCAATCAATCGCTTATTCTGATAAGCGAAGCCATATTTGTCATACTAATTGGCAAATATCATGAAGTATAACTAATTGTGTTGTGTTCGAAGATTCGAGCAAAACATAGTAACTTATGTGTCTGTCACTCAAAATCTTAATATCTTTTACATCTCCATGTAAATTTATGACTTTGTTAATTTTGTTCAAGATATGCAATCATCACCTGACTCCAAGTCAACTGATTCCAAAATCCTATCCATTTGATCTTTGGGTGATTCATTTCTTTCCACAATTAACTTTATTAAGCACTCAATTCATCATGCGACTCTAAGTCAAATGATTCTAAAGTCCTGTCCAACTGGACCTTTGGTTGAAGTGATTCTCATAAAATTTACTTTAACAATCATAAGGAACACAATTTATAAATCCAATCCCATTGGATGTATCAACATTCAAGTTATTACCATTTATGCCATCAACACATTCACACAACATTTCGAGGATAATTAAAACAATCATGTTTTAAAAGAAAATATACTATTAAACCAGAATTATCCTCAGAACAATGTACTATGCGAAACAATGTCATATGCATCTATAAACTAATAACACGAACAAATATCTAGCTTAACTCGAAAACTGCACGAGCTCCAGATCCAATCTGAATATGCTCCTGTGCGACAACATCCCGCATCCTACAGAGTCCATGCATACAGAGCAAATGTGAGAAACACATGCTGCATCAAGGAAATGAGGATCAGGTGTTTTGGGTTTTTAAGATATTACTAAGTTGCCAAACTGTTTGGTTTTGGAGCATTTCCAATCTTTCTGTTACTGTGTCCCACCCTATGGATTCCCAGTTTGAGACATCAAACAATCGGTCCAGATGATCTGGATCATTTCTTGATGCGCCTTAATACTGGACTCAATCCTGAAGCAGCTGAGTCAATGGAACTATGCTTCTCCATGAATGACTCATAAGAGTCAACATTGAATACATTTCCATGATTGTCTTATTTGGTTACCCTTCCTGTATATCTAGATGAACATACCAGCGAGTCGAGTTAAAGCTCAACTCCTGATTAAAGGGTGACCAGATTTATACAGTTCACCTATGTTTCTATCTATCTTGAGAACATGTGAACTGGTGCTACTTCCTACACACTTCAAGCTTTTTGAAGATCTTAGCTCGTTTTTCGGAACCTTTCCTCGACCAGCTGCGCTAACTTATCTAACCCCAGGAATTCTAAATCCCTGCGGAACTCAGGGTCAATGATCTATAGCATGAAGCAACGAACTTCCTTGGACTTAATAATCAAGGGTTCATGCTCATCATAAGCTATTGTGTGATGCCATGCTTTGGTAGAACAAGGAGCAGACACTCAGTTAGATATGGTTTGCCAGCAAAACTAAGAACCATTCTATATTTGCAAAGCCATATCACATAGTTAAGGCCAGTCGGCCTTACCATATTGAACAGGTGCTTTCTGAAGCTCTCAGAAATGGGTGAAGGAGGAGTAGGAGGAGAATGACACTTTCTTCATACATATATATATATATATATATATATATATATATATATATATATATATATATATATATATATATATATATATAAAATTTGAGTTTATTAGTTTAAGTAATCCTTTTAAATAATTACCCAATATATTATTTAACAAGGCTAGGATCCAAAATACCCCAACTATGGTGTGAAGAGGGATGCCGTAATCACAACATAATGGTCATTAAGGTAGATAAACATTTATCAATTTCAGTCTTATGAAATTCCTAGATCTGTGAGATTCATAGAACTGTTAAATAGCATGTTTAATCTCGGATATGCTCTACTGTTTGTGACTGGGATGCCGAGGATCACAAACTAGATGTGAATAACCATGCAAATTAGCGTGGTAACCTCAATGTTATTTATCATCTCTAATTGATGTGCCGGTTAACCACACACGCTTCATCAATAATGATAAATCATGAGAAACCCATTACCACTCTTTATGAGCCCCTATTAGTGTGCCGGTTAACCACACACGCTCCACTAATGTCTCATAAAGTGTAATGTGCAATTTCATGGGTTAGCATCTTTTCACATTTTTTCTAAAGTAACTAGATTTGGGATTTTATAAAGTTGTTCTACTACTTTCATTAATAACATTATAATTTTAATGAGATTAAGCGGTCCTATCAAACCCGTTCGGTTAACGACCCTTCACTGATAAAGAGAGCGGTGGGTGAGAGTGGACACCCAATAGACCGCCATTTTATAGGCAGTCTCCTTATACCCTCCTTATAGATCAGCTTCGTGAATGAGGCCTACTATTGATTTGACTAACCAATTTTTCTTATACATATAATATTAACTTTTAATAATAATATATAAGATGTATTTTAAACCTTTTAAAATATTCTTGGTTTATCTTTTTAATTTTTTGAAATTAAACAATTAATTAAAAATTAAATTTAAACCTTTAAATGATTTAATTTATTTTTTAATTAAACAATTAATTAATTAAATACAGATAGGCATCACAAATTAATCAAATTAATTTAATCCTATCTTAAAATGTTCTTGGTTTATCTTTTTAATTTTTCGAAATTAAACACTTAATTAAAAATTAAATTTGAACCTTTAAATGATTTAATTTATCTTTTAATTAAACAATTAATTAAATTAATTAAATCCAGATAGGCATTACAAATTAATCAAATTAATTTAATCCTATCTTAAACCCCCTAATTTTCGAAAAACAAATAATGGGTTTAATGTAATCCAATTATTAAATAATCAAAAGTTACCAAAAATAGAATACCTTCTAAAACCCTATGCAATTTTCGAAAATAATAAAGGGGAGGGGCTAGGGTTTCTAAAACCCTAACCTTAAAATTCGATTAGGCCATATTAGGGTTTATAAGCTTTAAACCCTAATTTTTAGGAAAACAATTATAACAAGTCAAATAGAAAACAGCCAAAAGCTCTGATACCACTAAAAAGTTTTCTGCAAATCTATGAACTAAAACCCTAAGTTCAGATGCAACCTAAATTGGATCTATGTTTTCTAACTTTAAACATATAAATAATTCCTAAAAGGCCAACAAAAAAATTGCTAAAAGAAAAATCAGAAAAAAAACTAACCTTTAGGTTTTTCTTGGAAGCTAAGCAACGCAAATTCCTTGCCTCAAATGAAGTCACACCCAAGCTTTGAGGAGTGTCACGAAATTCGTGAGAGATTATGTGTAAAATTGGCGCAGAAATAAGGTCCCCCAGGGGGTCCCTATTTATAGGCTCCAGCAGATAACCTGATAAGCCTTTAGAGATAAACCTTTTTGCATTCAAATAAGATAAACTTTTTTATCTTACAAATCAAACTCTATTTATCTTTATTATAATAATCGAAATTATATATATCCAATATATAATTTTTGCTGATTATTATCCTGCTAAATATATCACATACTCAACTATTGAATAATTATAATTCAGCCATTGCACCTTTAATTAATTAAATTAATCACCAAATTAAATTTAATTAATTCCAGATTAATTTCTAATTAATTAATATAGTTTATAATTAATATATTATCACTTTAATATATTAATAAACTATTTATTTTATTTCTATTGATTTATTAATCACATAATAAATCAACATTTCTCTCTCCTGGAATTTCTACCAAACCTCTAGCTATGAGGTCAACCCAAATGGACTTTGCTACTATTAATTAGGTAAGTACAAATTATTAGTCATGGATTAGACACCTAATCCAACATAGTTTACATAATCTAAGCTTAAATCTTCCTCAATGAGTACGCGCCAAAATACAAGTGTTAGGCATATAGGGCCTAATGAGTATACCTGGGGTAAACCCTTAAATATTTTCAATAATCCATACCCTTAATAAGATAAATATCTCATACTTTATTCTCCAAAATCCAGTATTCAAAGGTTATATTAAAATTAACCAAAGATTCTTAATAATCAATAATTTAGGGAGAAACAACATAAAAATAATCGAAGCCAATAATCATAAACAAAAGGAACTGATGCAGTACATATGCAACTTGTAACACCTCTCGCTATGGGTAATTGTAAAAACACTATTTTAAACCCACAATTTCTTATCAAAGTTTATAAATCATCACATGTTGGAAATTTGGTCCCAAAACATCTCCATGAAGTTAAATTGCATTTAAACGCATTTTAAAATCAATTGAGTCTTTACTTCAATATCATTTAAGAGCTTTATGTTGCGGAAAATCATATAGTCCCAATTTCAAAAACAATTTAATTTGTTTTCCAATAGCGAGGTGGTCACAATCCAAATATCATTATATAGTTTAAATGAAATCACACAACCCTTGGCCTTCTTTAATCCCAAAGCCCTACATAGTCATCCTTAACCTTCAACCTGAGCACATGTCAAAATAAGTTAGGCAATGGAAATGCATAGTGAGAATACAAGGGGTTAACTCATATAAAGTATGTGATGTTAATCACCAAACTCGAGTCAAACCACCAAAACATCTTAAAACACCCATACGTCGTAAAATAGTTTGAGGAAAAAACTATCCTTAAAATCATGGTAGTCAACATTTGATTTAAATACAATGTGAAACACCGAAAACATCATAGATATAGTATTTAAGGGAATTGTTCCCAATTCGACATATTCAACTTGTAACCTAAAAAATCAACACCGTAACTCCAAAATCGATATAAATATATTTTAAGGTGATTTTGTCCCAAAATCAACATGGTCATCAATATCATCACAAAACATCATTTCATCATAAAAAGCGTAAGTGATATGTATAATGAATGCATATGCAACTAACCCATGTCCCAAGTCCATCCTCACATCAGTGGTTTGAAGGAAACATCATACTTTCCATCATATCCATGTACTTGAGAACCACTACATATACACCACACGTGGGATAGCTAGCCTCGCACGTGCAAAGTGATGATTATCTAGAAATCTAATCACTACATCATTCACCTTTAAGTCAAATTCCATATAGATATCATGAGTGACACATACAGACTCCAATCCTAAATGCAATGGACATGTATGATGCATTCTTGGTTTTAAAATCATCTTTAGTTCATCATTCAAAATAGATTTTTACGAATGAAGAAGTATACTTATAGTATAACACATAACACATAGAATGAATACATGAAAATCTTTTAAAACAACTCACACCATAAAAGAATTTAGGAACATGTACTTCTGGTAAACTTACCTGAAGGTCAACTGAAAAGTCAACACTAGTTTTTAATGTCGTTGTGTCTAAAAATGTTGCATCCTAGACATCATCTTCTTTTTCATCAATTTCCATATGATCCAACATATAAAATAAATATGTGATCTAAAGGCGTCATCGTTACCCAAACTTTACTAAAGTCTCATCCAATAATTGAACTTATGTCAATACGAGGAATAGGTTTACTTTTCTAGTCTATAAATTATCTTAAACGTCTCATTACTCATATTGAAATGTTACATCATTCCTTAACCAATGTTTTTACCCAAAAAGCTTTATAAAATTAAAGTTACATTTTTACGACGTAAACTCGTCTGAAATATATTTTATTTATAACGATGGATTTAAAGTGGCCTTTAAATAAAAAGACTTATATTTTGAATAAATAATTGATTAATAATGGTAATAATAATTTAAATCCATTAATTATTTAATTAAGTCTAACTTGATTTTGGACTTATTTTATACCTAAAATTTAAAACTCAAAAACTAAAATCTAATAAAATTAAGCTCATCTAATAATATTATTAAATGGCTCTTTATTCCAATTGTGGTACAAAAACCCAAATGCAGAACCCAATTCCTAATATAATGAAGTCTATCATAGTATAGCTTAGTCCAAAGAATTCGAGACCATCTAACTAACATAATCCATAAATTACGAATTAAAGTCAAATGGTCAACATTTTACCTTATTTCCAAGTTTACTGGTTGAGGCTTATCATGTCAGGAAGCCGCCCTATTCACCGGCGATTTCATTCTCCCCCGACACCCTCACCTCCGATGAGGCTTCCATCTTCTCCGGCGAAACCATTCCACCCACACCTTCTATATCCGTAATCGTGAATCGTCCCAGCCCAATGTCATGCTTCTTCTAGTTCGTTTCTTATTAGGCACGATGGAGCTCACCGGTGCAGCCCTCCCTACCCGGCAAATCATCTTCTCCGGCCACACACTTAATCTAGCGGCAAAGAAACAACCCAGGAACTAGCATGCATACACTTACAATTGCCAAGCATTCCATCCCTCGTATCTGGCCGGAAAAATTGATGCAACTCAAAGAAGCACTCCGCCGACATTCCCATCATGTGTACCTCTGCGTCGCCGGGGATGGTGAACCAGTTCCACCCCAGCCAAACGTCATCGAGAACAACACCTTACTTTCTCTTCTTCGTTTGACTCACTGGTAACTCATTAGAAGAAACTAGCGTGACTAAACCAACTCGCTATCTCTAATCCTTCTTTTTCACCAGAGCTCTTAATCCGGAACATTCAAACAGCTACCTCACGGTGTCGACCTCTACAAATAAACCGTTCTTCCAAACTCTACGATGTCAATGAGCATAATTACAACTCCATTCCATTACTTTTAGGTATTGCTGCAAAAATGCAAACCCATGGAACAATATGCCCCGCTTTCGAACGTTGTCGGAATTGTCCATGAGCTCCACCGGAGCTTAATGCTTCTAACTTTATGTGGAAGTTTCCTTGAAATATCAACTTTGGATGGTAGAAAAATTGGCTAATTCATGGTTGGTGTAGGAGTGTTATTGTCAAATATGGCATGTAACATTTTCCTATAAATAGATATCAAGATTACACCATAAAATGTACCTAAAAACACATTTCATCTTTTCTCTCTTATACTCATACAAATATATATTTGATATATTTGTTCTTTCCTTTTTTTCTTTATCACTGTAAACACTACGAATTATAGTGAATTGGTTCTCGGCTTCCTCCGCCGTGGTTTTTCCCGATTTGGGTTTCCACGTAAATATCCCGCGTTCTTTCTTTTTACCGTTCGATCTATTCTTGGTTGATTATTCAATAGTTTTATTTTCCGTTGAATCATTATCGTGATATTTGGGTTTTATACTTCGATCTTGAAGTTAATAGATTATTTATTGTAGTCGATTTTGTCTACAATTGGTATCTGTAACGCTCCGTTTTCCCGATGCTTTTGTTTCGTGAATTATATTTTTTAGAGTAAAACGAACAATAAAAGTTAAATAAAATAAATGATATAATATTAATAATAACAATTAAAATAATTTGTTGATCAGTAATTAACTACTTAACAAATTATAAGGGGCTAAGTGTCAATTAAGGATACTTGGCTTGATAGTTATCTTTGGTTTTGGGTGGATTAAAATTAAATGGACAACCTTGAGGGGCCAAGGTTGTCAAGCCTTCGGTGGTAGGACTTAAGGCGGATGATAGCTTGAAGTGGGCTGCGAAAGGAGTGTTGACTTATTTTGCATCATGCATATTGAAACGGTGCAGAACCTTCTCAATGTAGCTTTGTTGAGAAAGGTATAGAGTTCTTGCACTGCTGTCTCGCACTATTTCCATTCCTAGAATTTTCTTGACAGCACCCAAGTCCTTCATATCGAACTCAGCATTCAACTGGTCTTTTATCTTTTGAATCTCCTTTATATTTTTTGCTGCAATTAACATGTCATCCACGTATAAAAGTAGATAGACCATTGAGCCATCATCACACTTCTTGTAGTAAACGCAGCTGTCGTAGGTACACCTTTTCAGCTTGTAACTGGTCATAAATGAGTCAAACCTTTTATACCATTGTCGCGGAGATTGCTTGAGGCCATAAAGAGATTTCTTCAATTTGCACACGTAGCTTTCCTTGCCATGAGCTACAAAACCTTCAGGTTGTTGCATATATATCTCTTCCTCAAGTACACCATTTAAGAATGTTGTAGTAACATCAAGTTGCTCTAACTTATAGTCACGAGAGGCAACTAATACCAACAAGACACGTATTGACATGTGTTTCACAACCGGAAAGAAAATGTCGGTATAATCAATACCTGGGATTTGACTGTAGCCCTTGGCTACTAAATGAGCTTTGTACCTCGGTTTGTCACCGGGATGAATAGCCTCCTTCAACTTGTAAACCCATTTACATTTAACCGTCTTCTTACCCTTTGGAGCCACAACGAGATCCTACGTGCCATTTTTCTAAAGAGATTCCATCTCATTGTGCATGGCAACCATCCACTCATTCGAGTTTTTAGAATGTATGGCTTCGTTGTAGCTTATAGGTTCCAAAACATATTCTACTTCACTTGTAACGGTAAGAGCATATGCGACGGAATTTACTTGAGCATACCTCTTTGGAGGTATAATCTGTCTGCGTGGTCTATCCCTTGCAATGGATGGGCTCGGAGGTTGAGATGGAGTTGCAGTGGTCTCATGAAGAGTAGTATATCACTGCTTGAAGGTTGAGACACTGCAGGAACCTCATGAGTCATATCAGTAAAAGAGTTATAGATAGCTCTACCTCCAATTGTGCTTCGTCTTTTTCTCCCAATTTTTCATCTTCTTTGGTCTGAATGTTGGTTGTTGAATGGGGCATAGCTTTTTCATCAAGTCAAAATTACACTGTAGCCCCGTGAAGTCTTGGTTTGTGGTCGATTTGGTCCCTCAAGTTATTTTTTTTGCTTTATAAGGGTACGAACTCAAATATTACCTGTTCATTTAATCCTTTAACCCATTACAACCGGTTACGGATCATTCTTGTGTGTGCGACGTGTACCTGACGTGTCATAACCCCCAAATTGAGAGTATTCGTCAAAGTGGAAAACAGTCGTTATTATGTGTGCATTATCAACATAGCGATGAAGAGGAACAAGGATTCAGGAGAAAACGAGTGAGATGGATCCGACGTAATCCCTTAGAGTTCTCGGCTCCAACAACCATCAAGAAGAAGGGGATTATAAGTATAGAAAACGAGAATCTAAATCCATCATCGGCCTCCTTGGTGCGTGATTTCAGCAAGAGATGGATGAAGAAGATGAAGTCCACTATCGGCCTCCTAGTCTGCAGTCGTGGTGTTTTGCGGCAGTAGCACCGCCTCCGGAAGCCATGAGGGTCGATGGTGGCTTGTGGAACTCAATCGGAAAGAAAATAGTGAGAGGGAGAGGGCTGGGTCAGAAACCAATCAATGTCTCTGAGAGATTCTGGTAGTGCAACTCCGAAAACGTGAGGGAAAGATAGAGCCTTCACCACCTCCGTTGTTCGATCGGAAGGTCCATTGTTCCATCAGTACACAGTCAATTGTTCGACCGGAAGGTACCGTTCCATTACCCCACACTCGCGGGCTATCCCTGTTCCGCCTGAAGACTCGTGGGTCTCACAGACCTATGAATGGTGCTAACCTAAAAGACGAAATCACCGGACTCACTCTCAAGGAACCAACATCCCAAACCTTGAATAACAGCCGGAAAATGTCCGAAATCGTTTGAAAATATGATAATGTCGCTTCCGAATAAAGATCAGGCAAAAAACCAGTCGAAGAAGAAAAGGGAAAATAGAAATTTTCTTATGCTTGCATCGTAAGTGTGGGGTAATGGAACCGTACTTTCCGGTCGAACAATTGACTGTGTGCTGATGGAACAATGGACCTTCCGATCGAACAACGGAGGTGGTGAAGGCTCTATCTTTCCCTCACATTTTCGGAGTTGCACCACCAGAATCTCTCAGAGACATTGATTGGTCTCTGATCCAGCCCTCTCCCTCTCACTATTTTCTTTCCGATTGAGTTCCACAAGCCACCATCGACCCTCATGGCTGCCGGAGGCGGCGCTACTACCGCAAAACACCACGACTGCAGACTAGGAGGCCGATAGTGGACTTCATCTTCTTCATCCATCTCTTGCTGAAATCACGCACCAAGGAGGCCGATGATGGATTTAGATTCTCGTTTTCTATACTTATAATCCCCTTCTTCTTGATGGTTGTTGGAGCCGAGAACTCTAAGGGATTACGTCGGATCCATCTCACTCGTTTTCTCCTGAATCCTTGTTCCTCTTCATCCCTATGTTGATAATGCACACATAATAACGACTGTTTTCCACTTTGACGAATACTCTCAATTTGGGGGTTATGACAGGTCAGGTACACGTCGCACACACAAGAATGATCCGTAACCGGTTGTAATGGGTTAAAGGATTAAATGAACAGGTAATATTTGAGTTCGTACCCTTATAAAGCAAAAAAATAACTTGAGGGACCAAATCGACCACAAACCAAGACTTCACGGGGCTACAGTGTAATTTTGCCTTGATGAAAAAGCTATGCCCCATTCAACAACCAACATTCAGACCAAAGAAGATGAAAAATTGGGAGAAAAAGACGAAGCACAATTGGAGGTAGAGCTATCTATAACTCTTTTACCGATATGACTCATGAGGTTCCTGCAGTGTCTCAACCTTCAAGCAGTGATATACTACTCTTCATGAGACCACTGCAACTCCATCTCAACCTCGGAGCCCATCCATTGCAAGGGATAGACCACGCAGACAGATTATACCTCCAAAGAGGTATGCTCAAGTAAATTCCGTCGCATATGCTCTTACCGTTACAAGTGAAGTAGAATATGTTTTGGAACCTATAAGCTACAACGAAGCCATACATTCTAAAAACTCGAATGAGTGGATGGTTGCCATGCACAATGAGATGGAATCTCTTTAGAAAAATGGCACGTAGGATCTCGTTGTGGCTCCAAAGGGTAAGAAGACGGTTAAATGTAAATGGGTTTACAAGTTGAAGGAGGCTATTCATCCCGGTGACAAACCGAGGTACAAAGCTCATTTAGTAGCCAAGGGCTACAGTCAAATCCCAGGTATTGATTATACCGACATTTTCTCTCCGGTTGTGAAACACATGTCAATACGTGTCTTGTTGGGATTAGTTGCCTCTCGTGACTATAAGTTAGAGCAACTTGATGTTACTACAGCATTCTTAAATGGTGTGCTTGAGGAAGAGATATATATGCAACAACCTGAAGGTTTTGTAGTTCCTGGCAAGGAAAGCTACGTGTGCAAATTGAAGAATTCTCTTTATGGCCTCAAGCAATCTCCGCGACAATGGTATAAAAGGTTTGACTCATTTATGACCAGTCACAAGCTGAAAAGGTGTACCTACGACAGCTGCGTTTACTACAAGAAGTGTGATGATGGCTCAATGGTCTATCTACTTTTATACGTGGATGACATGTTAATTACAGCAAAGAATATAAAGGAGATTCAAAAGATAAAAGACCAGTTGAATGCTGAGTTCGATATGAAGGACTTGGGTGCTGTCAAGAAAATTCTAGGAATGGAAATAGTGCGAGACCGCAGTGCAAGAACTCTATACCTTTCTCAACAAAGCTACATTGAGAAGGTTCTGCACCGTTTCAATATGTATGATGCAAAATAAGTCAACACTCCTTTCGCAGCCCACTTCAAGCTATCATCCGCCTTAAGTCTTACCACCGAAGAAGATATAGCATACTTGGCAAAGGTACCATACTCCAGCACTGTAGGATCTCTTATGTATCTATGATTTGTACACATCTAGATTTGTCATATGAGGTAAGCATGGTGAGCAGATACACGGCTAATCCAGGAAAAGAGCATCGGGCTGCTGTTAAATGGATTTTTTGGTACTTGCGAGGTACTTTGTCTTTATGTCTGCGGTTTGGCAAAACCGATAGTGGAGTACTTGGTTATATGGATTCCGATTATGCAAAGGACTTGGATAAAAGACGATCGATTACAAGGTACGTGTTTACTTTGGGTGATTGCGCAATTAGCCGGAAAGCGCAGTTACAGTCCACCGTAGCATTATCCACCATCGAAGCCGAATACATGGCTGCTACGGAAGCAGAGAAAGAAGCCCTCTGGTTGAAACAGTTGATAGGTGAGCTTTCAAACAAGTTATCCGTTAAAACTGTTTTTTGTGACAATCAAAGTGCAATATTTCTAACAAAGGATCAAATGTTCCATGATCGAACGAAGCATATTGATGTTCGTTATCACTTCATCAGAGATGTTATTGCTAAAGGAGATATTACGGTAAAAAAGATCAGCACCAATGATAATCCTGCTGATATGTTCACTAAAAGTCATCCAATAGCCAAGTTCAAAACATGTTTGGATTTGGTGGGTGTTTCTGATCGCATTTGAGCCTGATAGGCTCGTGGTGAAGGATGTACATTTACTTTTCAAAATCAATTTTTCTCTTATATGGTGTTTGAAGATTCTTATAGAATTTTGAAGTATGATGAGCTATTGATAAACTGTTTTTGCATGATCAATATGCAAGTTAAAGTTTTTCATCCTGTCTCATTTAAAGTCAAGGAGGAGATTGTGGAAGTTTCCTTCAAATATCAACTTTGGATGGTAGAAAAATTGGCTAATTCATGGTTGGAGTAGGAGTGTTATTGTCAAATATGGCATGTAACATTTTCCTATAAATAGCTATAATGAATTCAATCTAATGATGTGATTACTAGAAAAGATACACGTATATATAGGTACAACAAAGGAAAGCCAAAGGGCAAAAATTAAATAACAGTGAATGTAACTGATAAACTATAAATGATGTGGAGTAATATTCCCCCACAAGCGAGACGGTGGCGGACCAAGGCGAAGTTGATCCCGAAAGAACTCGAACTGGGGTTTTGGTAGACTTTTCGTAAATATGTCCGCCACTTGAAGCTTGGTAGGTATGAAGCGAGTGTGAATCTTTCCAGAGGACACAACTTCACGTATAAAATGATAATCCAAGTCAATATGTTTAACCCGTTTGTGAGATATGGGATTCTGAGTGAGAAACAGAGCACTACGATTGTCACATAGAAGGGTAGGATGATCAGGCGGTAGAGCATGCAACTCACGAAGCACATGCGTAATCCAAATGATCTCAGCAGTAGTGTTGGCCATAGCTCGATATTCGGATTCACAACTAGAGCGGGAGACCGTAGGTTGCTTCTTAGCACTCCAAGAGACAAGGTTACCCCCCAGGAATATCGAGTAGCCAAATGTGGATCGGCGAGTGTCAAGGCAACAAGCCCAATCAGCATCCGAATAACCAAGGAGAGAGGACGTAGCAGGGCGAGTAAAGTGAAGACCAAAGGCAAGAGTGCCTTTAAGGTAGCGGAGAATCCACTTGACTTATTGATAGTGACTGACGGTCGGAGCATGAAGGAATTAACTAACTTGGTTCACGGCATAGGAGATGTCAGGTCTAGTGATGGTCAAATACTGGAGAGCACCAACAATAGACTGATAGTGAGTAGGGTCGAAATAAGGGGCACCGTCAACAGTAAACGAGACATTTGTGGAAAGTGGAGTAGGGGCCGGTTTGGCATGTAACATCTTAGCACGTTCGAGAATTTCTCGAGTATACTTTGATTGATTCAAGAAGAACCCGTCGGTGGTATAAGAAGCCTCAAGCCAAAGAAAGTAGTTGAGCTCCCCCAAATCCTTGATAACAAACTCTTTGTGCAAGCGAGCAATAAAAGCCGTGAAAGCATGTTCATGATTTCCGGTAAGAATCAAGTCATCGACGTAGACAAGTAAATACATTACACATGAATCACGTTTGAATACAATAGAGAGGTATCGGCCCGACTGCTAGTAAATCCATTTGGCACCAAAAAAGTGCTCAAATGATGAAACCACGCCCGGGGCACTTGTTTGAGTCCGTATAAGGCTTTATTTAATTTGCAAACATGGTTGGGGAATTATGGGCTAATAAAACTCGGGGGTTGCTCCATGTAGACAGATTCATTTAGATGGCCATGTAGAAAGGCATTGTTGACATCCGGTTGATGTAGCCGCCAATTATTAAGAACCGCTAAGGATAGTATGATACGAACCGTAGAGGCTTTCACAACAGGGCTGAAGGTATGGGAGTAGTCAAGACCCGGCGTTTGACTGAAGCCTTGAGCCACAAGCCGTGCCTTGTGGCATTCAATAGACCCATCAGAGTGAACCTTGGTGCGATAAAGCCATTTGGAACCAACCACATGGCGGTTCGTGGGACGAGGAACCAGGGAGCACGTGTTGTTTCTGTATAGAGCATCAAGCTCACAATGCATAGCGGCAACCCACTTGGGAACTTTGATAGAAGACTTGAAACTCTTTGGGTCATTTGTAGTATAGTGAGTCGTGTGAGACAAGTCAGCTATATGACGGGGTTTAAAAATACCTGCTCGACCTCTAGTAACCATAGGGTGAGTAGGTAAAAATACCTGCTCGACCTCTTTGGGTCATTTGTAGTATAGTGAGTCGTGTGAGACAAGTCAGCTATATGACGGGGTTTAAAAATACCTGCTCGACCTCTAGTAACCATAGGGTGAGTAGGTAACGTGGGTGGTGGATTAGGATTGATGACATTTAATGGTGGTGAGGTAGGTAGAGAGCACGTAGGTGTAGATGTATGTGGTGGCGAGGGAGGCGAAGGTGGTGGAGAGTTGTTTGGAGAAGTATTTAACGGTAGAGATGTGTCTGTGCAGAGATTGCACGGAGGATTGGAAATAGGAGGCGGAGTGGGCGTGGATGGGAAAGTAAGTGTAGTTGCGGGTGTAGGATTGGGTGTAACACTAGGAGTGGTGTCCAAGAATGTGACAGGTTGGAGTTGAGAGACAGATTGAGTTTCAATGCAGTTGGCAAAGGGAAAGCTAGTCTCATCAAATCTAGCATGTCTGGAGATATACACACGAGAGGTAGCAGGGTCAAGACACTGATACCCTTTATATTTGGAACTATACCCAATGAAGATGCATGGTAAGCTTCGTGGAGATAGCTTGTGCTCCGAGTAGTCACGAAGGTAAGGGAATACACGACAACCAAATGACCGAAAGGTGTGATAGTTTGGTGGTTGTAAATATAGGAGCTCAAAGGGTGATTTCCCCTGCATAGTTGGGGTTGGAAGGCGATTGATGATGTATACAGCTGAGGAGAAGGCATCCACCAATACGAGGATGGCCAATGGGCATTAAACAGCATAGTCAAGCCTGTTTCAACAACATGTCTATGTTTCCGTTCAGCACGCCCATTTTGTTGTGGGGTGTATGGGCAGGATATCCGGTGAAGTGTGCCATTGGACTCGAATAAAGTCCTAACACGATGATTTAGGAATTCTGTGCCCCCATCACTTTGGAAAACTTTTATTATCGACGAAAATTGAGTTTGGGCAAATTTCATAAAAACTCCCAATGCATTGTATACTTCAAACTTATGTTTAAGCAGGTAAAGCTAGCTAAAGCAAGAGAAATCATCAATGAAAATTACATAATAACGGTAGTTATCAACAAACAAAACCGGGGAAGGTCCCCACACATCACAATGAATAAGATCTAAAGGATGCAAAGCTCGTTTTGGGTTAAGATCAAAAGGCAATCGTTGGCTCTTAGCTATTTGACATGACAAACAAACGTCTGGTTTAGGTAAAAGTGAAGTTACAGACAACTGTCCCAGTTTATTTAACTTAACAAGAGTATCAAAGGAAACGTGACCCAATCGGGAATGCCAAACTTCAAAAGAGGCTTTACCTGGTGCAGTGGAAGCAAAAAAAGCATAAGCATTCGGTTGCAAGATGTAAAGACCATCATCACATTTGCCTTGGGCAAGAACCTGCTGAGTTTGACTATCCTGAATAAAAAAATGAGGGTAAGATAGAAGGACATCAACTTGGTTATCTTTGGTGAGTTTACTAACAGACAAAAGATTTTTGGTGAGATGAGGGACAACCAATACTTCTTTTAATAACAGGTTTGGTGAAATAGAAGCATGACCCTTATGAGAAATTGATAGGCGATGACCATTCCCAAAGGTAACCGAGCCAGTACCTGGAGTGGAGGAAACGTTGGAGATAGTGTCTGGGGAAGCGGTCATGTGGTCCGTGGCACCAGAGTCGACGAACCAGTCAGGGCCAGAAGAAGAAACACGACACTGAGTCAAAAAGGCGGAAGCCATGGCATCATCACGGGAGCTCGCTCGGGAGGCATGGGACGCAAGGTCAGGGCAAACAGAGGAATAATCCCCATTAGTACGACAGAGTTGGCAGTGGGGTGACCGACGGCCACGACCACGTCCGCGAGAGGGGGAGAACCACGAGAGGAGAAGCGACCACCCCTCCCACGAGAGTTTGGCAAGGTTTCAGCGGAAAAAGCGACAGGAGGTGATGAGGAGCCATGAAGGGCCTGGAGAAATAAAGCATGGCCTTCCGCCCTGGCAAGTAAATCAGAAAATGATGGGGTGGGGCAAGAGGAATAGACAGCCGTAGAAAAAGTTTCAAATGACGGCCCGAGGCCATAGAGAAACCAGTGAAGTTGATAACTAGCATCAACCGGGTGTCCTATTGCGGACAGTTGGTCACATAAGCCCTTGAAAAAACGCCCATATTCAGCCACAGTTTTGGATCCTTTGAGAGATTGGCGAAGTTGATCACGGAGGTTGTGAACACGTTCAACAAAGGAATTGCCGAAGGCAGCCTCCAATTGCAGACCAGATTTCACGACCCGAGGAGAGACCAACAATCACAGTGACAGCTTCTTCGGATAAAGAGGCGTGAAGGATGATGGTGGTTTTCTGATCATCAGTAACCCACGAGACATATTCGGGGTTATCAATAGATTTTCCGTCAGGTTGAGATAGAAGAGAGGGGGTGCGACAGCAGATCCATCAACATGAGAAAGGAGTTTTTATAAGATAGGATGGGTAGCAAGAGATTTTTCCATAGCAAGTAGTTGGAGGAGGATAATTTGATAGTAAGCATGTGGAGGAGGGTATTGAGAGGGATGGCTCCATCAGGAGAGGAAGAAGACGCCATGGAGAAGGAGGAGGGGAGATCAACTAGGCTGATACCATATAATGAATTCAATCTAATGATGTGATTACAAGAAAAAATACACGTATATATAGGTACAACAAAGGAAAGCCAAAGGGCAAAAATTAAGTAACAGTGAATGTAACTGATAAACTATAAATGAGGTGGAGTAATAATAGCTATAAAGATTACACCACAAAATGTACCTCAAAAACACATTTCATCTTTTCTCTCTTATACTTAATTCTTTCCTTTTTTTTCTTTATCTCTGTAAACACTACGAATTATAGTGAATTGGTTCTTGGCTTCCTCTGCCCGTGGTTTTTCCCGATTTGGGTTTCCAAGTAAATATCTTGTGTTCTTTCTTTTTACCGTTCGATCTATTCTTGGTTGATTATTCAATAGTTTTATATTCCGTTGAATCATTATCGTGATATTTGGGTTTTATACTTCGATCTTGAAATTAATCGATTATTTATTGTAGTCGATTTTGTCTACACTTTACATGGTGGTATTAGCCCACATCTGACTCCCGGTTGAACTCGTCGGAGAAACCTTGCACCGACATACCATCACCGACGACAAAAGGAATCCGCCAAAAAACACACATACACACACTGGGATCATGAAATTGCTACAGAGAATCCTCCAGATTTCTCATCCCATAAATGATAAATGGACAATGCATTGTCCCTTTGTAAAATTACTAAAATGCCCTTTACTCATTTGTGTTGCATTTTTTATGAAATTATGAAAATACCCTTCTAGAAATCCAAGAATTTATTAAAACATGCCAATACTAATATAATGGCATTTAATATAAAAAAACAATTTAATTATTTTTAATAATGATTTTTGTTACTTGCATAGTTAATTTCTATTGCAAAATTACCAAATTTCCTTCTAGATCAATATGGATAACCAAAATGCCAATACGCTACATTGTGTTTAAAATCTTATTAAAACAGTATTTAATCATGTATTTGTGTAAAATAGCAATCTCTATATAACTGACTTCGGAAACATGAATTGCTTTTGAAAATAATTTATTTATTTATGCTAAATAAAATTTTGAAATTCTTTTGGTCTATAATTTATTTTTTCAATTTAACCTAAAATATATCAGGCCCAAAACTCAGATATTAGACAACTACTCTCAAACCCAAACCAATCTCAAAGTCCAACTTAGCAAATGTCTAAGTTTCAGGCGTATGTATTGTAACGAACCAAATTATACACCACTGAAATACAAAGAAATTTGTGATCAACGGAATACAGTCCTATTTTTTTCTAAATATATACATAGTTTGGTAAACAATCGGGTGTCACAACAGATGTGCGAGAGTCATGACAAACATCCCTTCAATGTCAGTGACTCTAGAAAGTCTTCTAATCTGATTCTCACACTTACTACACCGGGTCTACAATACCTATATACATGTCACAAACCAAACACATAATAGAGTGGTCAGACTTATGTATGGTGAATACATAATACGGCAATAGTATACTACAATTTCAGGAAGCATGTTCCCTAAATCAACCATACATCCATACCTTTGCGTTTATGGGAAACATTTTCTCTTAATCTACCATTTGTTCATGTTTTACGGGTATGAGGTGCACATTCCGCATTTTGATTTCACTATTAGTAATCTATAATGGTGGAGTGTACATTCTCCGAGCTATTTCAATTTGTAAAGCCTTTGACCAGGTACCTAATTTAGTTATTTCATTTAATAGGAAAATTATGAGAAAATGGGGAAAACCCACATTAGAGGCGCTAATGTGGTGGTTAGCGTCGCTAACCTTTCAAAGCACGGAACCCTCGCGAAGCCAGCCTAGAACGTGTTGGCCATGCACGATTGACTATTAGCACCGCTAACATGTCTAGAGAGGCTTTTAAGCTCATAATCGTGTTTTAGGCCATACTTAAGCTTACTAACCCTAGTGTGGCCGTCATTTCTCACCTTAGACCTCAGAGAAACCTTAAAATAGTCTCTCAAAGCTTCTTTTGGTGTTTTGGATCTTAATATTGATGTTTTGAAGGTTTTGGAGGAAGAGGAAGGAGCTAAGGAGCTAGGAAGGCTTGGGAGGAGGTTAAGATCAGATTGCTCATCTTATTAGACCCTTGTAAGTGTGTTAAATCCCTGCCTTTTTTAGTTCTTAAGTTTGTATTGAAGTTATGAGACTCTTATGAGTTCCATGAGACAATGATGGCTTTTATAATGGATTAAAGAGTGGATTTAAGGTTGAAAGGATGATTTTGTTCTCCTTTTTGCTCCTAGATCCTTGGCCTAGCCTAGTCTCAACATCATTTTGGTTTAAGTTTGGGCATATTAACCACCTTTTTGGGTGTAGATCTTCACCACGAGCTTGTTTAGCTATGATTGGTTGATAAAGTTTACATTTTTATGAGTCAATGGATTGTTGGGATCATTCCTGAAAAGTTAGGGCTTATGACGTAATGCATTAAGCACTTTAGAACAAGAAGGATGTGGACAGAATGATTAGCACCGCTAATATTGGACAGTGTGATTTAGGTTGACTTTTTGTTTACCAGATGACTTGGACCTTTGGATAGTTGACTTCTAAGCTAGATTATGGGAAAACCCCTTGAATTAGAGTCTAATTAGGGTTTTTTGGTTAGAAAAGTTAATTGATGAGTTGTTTTAATTTAGGAAGCTCGGGGAGGACTTTTACCGACTTTCCTTTTATTTATCTTTAGTTACGGATCAGGTGAGTCTTCTCACTTTCTTGTTTATAATGATTATAATGATGATATGGAATTGGACAAGATCGGGGCAAGCTCTTGAGTCGACGAATTGGGCAAGATCTGGGCAAGCTCGTGAGCCAATGGAATGGGACAAGATCGGGGCAAGCCCGTGAGTCAAGGAATGGGACAAGATCGGGGCAAGCCTGTGAGTCAAAGAATAGGACAAGATCGGGGCAAGCCCGTGAGTCAAGGAATGGAATATTAAATGAAATGATAAATGATATGAAAATTTCGGAAACTCACTAAGCAATATGCTTACAGTTTTATGTTTAACGTTTCAGGTACATCGGGAGATCGCGAGAAGGGTCCGACTTGGCTACATGACGCCTATATCTATGTTTAGCTTCCGCTGTTATCTTTATCTTTTTATGTTTGAACAACTTATTTTGATGGAACAAATGTTTTGGGAGATTTTTATAATATATCAGACTTGGTGACTTTTGTTTTTAAAAGAAAAAAATTGGACTTGAATTTATGGGACGTTACAGTTGGTATCAGAGCCAAGGTTTGAGCAAATTGGTGGAACCGGGAAACCAAACTCAAACCAAGGACTGAGAACCGTTTTTGAAAATTAAGGATTTTAATTGGAAAAATATTTTCTTAAATAGAAGAAGGCGGGGCATGTAGTTCGGCAAGACCCATGTAAGTACCGTGAATCCCAAGTTTCCATATGATTTATAGTTATAAATGTTATATGTAAATGCTAGTTATTCAGGGAGCATGCTAGAAATTGCTTTTCTAGGATGCCTTAAGAAAAAAGAAAATGATTACTGTCTGTTTTGCTTGGTAGTACAGTAGTGTGTGATACAGGTGCCAATTCACATAGAATAGGGTGTGATAGCCTTAGAATTTTCGATCCGGCTTTTTAGGCTGTTCCTTGTCTGGTTTTGCCTTTAGATTAGGGATTATATATACTCGAATGTCTATCGTGTCACTGTCTTGTGTCTTGGGTATCTATAAAACTACTATGAGTGTTAGTTAAGTAGATTAGGTGGGATGGGTAGTAAAACATCTAGCCGAGCTAGAGGAGAGTAAGCACTAAGGTGTTGAGCCGTATAGGTGACATATGTGTGCTCGAGTGAGGAATGAAGTAGGGATAGAAGGATTTCTGTTATGTTAAGTACGAATAGGTGTGGAAGGTAGTACCTGGCCAGTACTACTGGAAACACAAGATTCGTATCTAATATAATAATGATATTTGGGTTAAAGGGATTTTTTAGGGAAAAGTCCCTTCTGTAAATAATTAGTGTGAGGAAGCGTTCTAATGGTTTTCAGATAAATTTCAGGATAATGGTCATCACTAGACAGTGTGGAGCGGGTGGATCGGGATCGGGATCCGGGTCGGGGTTCGGGAATCGTGGGAATGAGGCCAGGATGGATGATGAGCTGAGACAGTTAATTGCTGAGGAGGTAGCCCGGGAGGAGACTGCGTTTGTATCACAATATTTTGGATCTATGAAGACGGAGCTCTTCGTGATGATTGAGGAGAAGCTTGCTGCGTTTCAGCGACCTAGGCCGGTGACTTATAGGGATTTTTCCGCATGCCAACCGCCGATGTTTTCGGGGGAGAAAGACCCCATTTCCAGCATGCGTTGGATCACTGCTATCGAGGGTGCATTATGTACCTGTTTCTGCCTGGAAGAATCGAAGGTTTTCTTCGTAGTAAACCATTTGAGATAAGGAGCCCAAGACTGGTAGGGCATCGTGACACAGCCCCTTACCGCGACACAGCAGGAGGAGATGACTTGGGCAGAGTTCATCGCCAAATTTCACGAGGAGTATGTTCCGGCGATCGAGATGGAGAGACTGGCAGCTGAGTACATGACTATGACACAAACGACGGAGATGGTGAACGTGATCACCAAGAGGTTTATGGAGCGGGCGTTGTTTTACCCTGAGTACGTAGCCACATAGAAGATGCAGATGTCACACTATTTATCTATGTTGAGGATCGATATTCGTGAGTTTGTTTCTGCCGCTTGCCATCAGACTTTAGTGGATGTGGTATCGGCCGCGAGGGCCCAAGAGATTGAGCTGGAGATTCAGAATAGGCAGAAAAGGCCGACACCGACCACTACCCCACCGGCGACTAAGAAGTTTAGGGGCAATGATTCGAGGTCTGGGGGAGCGAAGGAAAAGACTCGGTGTGGGAAGTGCCACAAATGGCATAGGGGTCCGTGTCGAGCTAGGGGACCGGGATGTCATCGATGCGGCAATAAGGGCCATTTCAGCAGGGATTGTCCACAGGCACTGAAGGTTTGTTACGGCTGCAATCAGGTGGGACACGTGTGAGTCGAGTGTCCAGCGGTGAAGACAAGAGGGGTGCAAGCCCCAGCACCCACTACTTTAAGGATTACTGATGGCTGCCAGGGCAAGGCGGATGCCCTAGGCCCAAGCGCCGAGCATTTCAATTGACGGCAGAGGAGGCACGAGAGGCACCGGACGTGGTGACTGGTATTAATTCTTTCCTTTATGTTTATTCTTTTTTTTCGTTCATATTATCATACGGTTATGGAACTGTTTAGGTGCCTTTTTAGTCAACTCTATCTCTACATTTGTATTATTCGATTCGGGGGTGACCCATTCGTTTGTATCATTGGCTCTTGGTTCGAGACTTGGGGTCGTATTAGAGGATCTCAATAGTTCTTTGGAGGTAGAGATAGCTGATGATCGAGTAGTTATGGTTTCTCGTGTTTATCGGGGGTGTGTTATTGAGATCCTCGGGGAGAGGTTTGCAGTAGATCTTATTCCTATTCCATTAAGTGATGATAGGGTTATTATTGGCATGGATTGGCTTAGTCGGTAGGGAACATGGATCGACTGTAGAGGCAAGCGAGTGTTTGTTCGGTCTCCTGGTGGAGAAGTTCTAATTATCTTGGGGAGGGGAGAAGGTCTAGTACGCCGTTTTGTTCGCCGGCATACGCTCGGAGGCACCTTCAACACGACGAATCTAGGTTTGTTGCTTACGTGTCAGATGCGTGGGAGAGTAAAAAGAAGAACGTTGATAATGTGTCGATCGTTTGCGAGTTTCCTGATGTATTTCCAGATGATTTGTCGGGAATATCTCCGGAAAGGCAGGTGGAGTTTCGTATTGATTTGATTCCTGGTGCGGCTCCGATATCCAAGGCTCCATATCGTCTTGCTCCACCCAAGATGCTCGAGTTATTTACACAGCTTCAGGAGTTATTAGAGAAGGGGTTTATTTGGCCAAGTAGCTCTCCCTGAGGAGCTCTGATTTTATTTGTAAAGAAAAATGATGGGTCTCATCGTATGTGTATCGATTATCGGGAGTTGAATAAGCTCACAGTCAAGAATAGGTATCCTCTTCCTAGAATTGATGATTTGTTCGACCAGCTTCAGAGAGCGTCTTGGTTCTCTAAGATTGATTTGCGCTCCGGGTATCACCAGGTGAGAGTCAGGGAGGAAGATGTGCAGAAAACCGCTTTCCGTACGAGATATGGCCATTATGAGTTCGTCGTCATGCCTTTCGTACTTACTAATGCACCGATAGCATTTATGGATTTGATGAACCTAGTCTACAGGCCTATGTTCGATAGGTCGGTGATTGTCTTTATCGATGATATTTTGATCTACTCCCGTAGTAGAGAGATCCATGAAGTTCATTTGAGGGAAGTCCTCAAAACTTTAAGAAGGGAAAAGTTGTATGCGAAGTTTTCGAAGTGTGATTTCTGGTTGAGAGAGGTTTAATTTCTTGGTCACGTGGTTAATAAAGATGGAATCATGGTAGACCCGGCGAAAGTGGAGGCAGTGATGAAATGGGATGTTCCAAAGACTCCTTCCGAGATTCGAAGTTTTCTGGGGTTGGCTGGTTATTACAGGAGGTTTATTCAGGATTTCACCAAAGTGGTTGTGCCATTGACTCGTTTGACAAGGAAAAATGTGACATTTAAATGGGGTGAGGATCAGCAGGTGGCGTTCGAGACTCTGAGACAGAGATTGTGCGAGACTCCGGTTCTGACTTTACCCGATGGCATGGAGGATTTGATAGTTTATTGTGACGCGTCAATCACCGGATTAGGGGCCATTCCTGTCACACCCCGATCCTTGGCGGAATCGATCAAGGCGTGATATATTGTTCAAAGTCTCATGACAACTATGTTATAATATGATTAGATTCAATTAAGTACTAAGTAGGCAAACAAGTCCACAACATACAAATACAAATTCAAATACAAACAACATTTATTACATCAAATTTAAAAAGTCTTGTGGGTTTCTAAGGTATACCCTACTTTTCATCAACTTCATTCTTCAAATATGCATCATGGGTAAAAACAGGTCAACTACGAGAGTTGGTGAGTAATCTAGTTTTATTAAAGAAAATTGTGAGTTTGAAATATTTATAATTTGAAACTTGTTTTCTTTGGAAGTCGACAAGCAAGTATTATTGAGATAACGGTTTATAAATCAAAATTTGATTAACAAATGATAACAACAACAATAAGTCCTCACCCTATATATACATATATATGTATATATATATATAGGATGGAGCATCTAATCATCATACACACTCAACCACGTGCAATCAATCACCTTAGCGTCCCAAGGCAGGGTGGTCAACCCAATAGCGCTATTATTGTCCATAACGTACCTCAAGAATACGGGCATAGTCATGGAGATTAGACTAAAAATGGTAATGCACTACAAGTACATGTAGCGTAAACAAACAATAATTATACAAATAATGATTCATGTATAAATGTCCCAACAATGTCTCAATTGTGAAAAAATAATAAAATGAAGTTGGAACATATTAGAACCACATGATACACCCCAAAAGTATTGAAAATTATAAAATATGGGGTATATTACTCACATTAGGCCAAATGGAATACGCGTGTTGTACGATAGACGGCTCGGGTCAAAACGACGTGGAACCTATTATAATTAATAGTTTTGGTTTAGGAACTACTAAACGGGAATATAGTATTAATAAAAATAATTAGACACATATTCTTATATTAGATGAATTAACAATAATCCAAATTTTGTTTTGAATATTAATGTATTCATATGTTAAATAAATTTTAAATTGAATTAATTACTTTGCTTAATTAATTTATATTTTCACTTTAGGCAAGATTATAATAATTTCTTATTAAAATAATAACTAGTCAAATTATAAGTATTTACAGATTTTATATATTATAAACAATTATTTATATGAAATAATCATTAAAAATGCATTTTTACATGCTTAGATATTTAGGAAAATGGTTTTAAATACTAAACAGTAATGATACATTCTGAAATTATCCGAAAATCATTATTTCATAAAATAATAATTACTGTAAAATTGTCATATTTTTCTTAACTGCTTTAGTATTTATTTAGTATTTTAATAATTAAACTACAACAAAATTCGGGAAAAATAATAAATTATTCCCAAAAATTCTGGATATTTAACCATAGTTTTCTAACATTATATTGAGCCTACTGTAAATGTTTTGGATATTTTTGACTAAGGGAAGTATTTATTATGTTTTTCATTATTAACTAATCAATAAAATCATAATTAATAGGAAAATATTAAGATAAATTCATTAAACTTTTTATTTATGATTAACATGTTATATATTGTATTCAGATAAGTTTTATAATTTTTGGACATGTGTAGCTAGTTATTATCTATTTAAACCATTAAATAATCATTAAATCAAGAAAAATAAGCAAACATTCTTACTAAAATCTGTAAATTTTTTCATGGAGTCTTTAAAATGTTAATAAGGTGCAAAAAATATAAAATCTAGTTTTTAACATACATAACTATATTTTGAAATTTATTTATCTACAACAAAATAAAATACAAAATAAGCATCAAACAGTAATATAAATGCATGAAACTTCATAAATCCACTTTACTCAATATATGGGTTGTTCCAAAATGTTCCTAGAATTTATTGACGGCAAAAAGCATTTTATGTGAATTATTGCCCTATTTTATTGCAATAATTATAGTAATTCAATAAAAATAATTTATTTTCTGAAAATTTCCAGAACTTCTTATTTTATTGATGGGATCCTGAGAAAAATCGGGTTTATGCATAAAATGAGTTTTACATAGTTTGGTGGATTTAATTTGTTTCATTCATGAATTTGAGACTTTTAACAACATACATTGATGAATGCTTCAAGAGGGATGAATATTTGAGTACAATGGAGTGTTCTTGGCTGAAAAATGAAGATTTCTTGGAGGAATTTCGAGCTTGAGGGTGAGAGAAAGAATAGAGAGGGTTTGAGTGGTGATGAGAATAATGTGTTGGGATAAAAATGAAAGGAAAGATGATGGGAGGTGTGAGTGGGAGACAATGGGAATAAACTTTTACTTTTAGTGGTTTTCATAATTCCCCACTAACACAAGCATCTTAAGAGTTTTATAAAATTTAATGTAGTGTTTATAAAAATAGAGTTTTATAAAAAAATAGGTTATTATTTGATTATAACAATCTACTTTGATTTGAAGTTTAATTATAGCATTCAAGTTTGATTCTTTTAATTTAATTAGAGCATCATACTTTGATTTAATTTTAATATGGTATCATAATTTAATATGATTATAGTTATAACGTTATACTATGTTATATTGCTATTAATGTCAATTTATATCGTAGTGTTTGGGTTTTGATCCTATTAGTGTCAAGTAATCTTGAGTAGGGTTTATTAAATTTCCAATTGGGTTGGGTTGACCCGAATCCATTTTAGGCGGATGTCACAGTCTCCCCTACTTTAGGAAATTTCGTCCCGAAATTTAAGAAGAGAGTACCTTAAGAGGAAAGTTGCGGGTATTTGTTACGCATTTGATCCTCACGCTCCCATGTATACTCAGGTCCACGTGCTAACTGTCACCTGACCTTGACTAGGGGAATGCGACTTCTTTTGAGTTGCTTTTCCTTTCGGTCGGCAATTTCCAAGGGTTTCTAGATAAATTGCATTGTCTCGTCGATTTGGATATCCTCGAGAGGAACATGAAGGTTCTCGTCTGCTAAACACTTCTTGAGGTTGGCTATATGAAATACTGGATGAACTTTATTAAGCTCTATTGGTAGATCCAACTCGTAGGCTACTGGTCCGATCCTTTTCAGGATTTTGAACGGGCCTACATAGCGTGGTGCTAATTTACCCTTGCGTCCAAATCGAACCACACCTTTCCATGGGGACACTTTTAACATGACCATGTCACCCACGGTAAATTCAAGCGGTTTGCGTCGCTTGTCGGCGTAACTCTTTTGTCGGCTACGAGTTGCGAGAAGGTTATTGTGAATCTGAGTGATTTTGTCGGTTGTTTCCTGGATAAGCTCAGGACCAACGATTGGAGAATCCACTATTACGCGAATCACGTGGGACTCGCCAATTTCATGCCAGCAAATAGGAGATCGGCATTTATGGCCATACAATGCCTCAAATGGTGGCATCTTGATGCTAGAATGATAACTGTTATTATAGGAGAATTCAACCAACGGTAAATGAGAGTCCCAGTTTCCTCCGAAATCTAAGACATACGCCCTCAACATATCTTCGAGTGTTTGAATTGTTCTCTCAGATTGACCATCGGTTTGAGGATGATAGGCGGTACTGAGATCGAGGCGGGTTTCCATGGCTGCTTGAAGTGATTGCCAAAACCGAGAGAGAAATCTCCCATCACGATCTGAAATGATGCTGAGAGGGATGCCATGCCGACTAACTATCTCGTCGATGTAAATTCGAGCAAGTTGTTCGACCTTGAAATGTTCACGGATGGGAAGGAAATGATCGGATTTGGTCAAACGGTCAATGATTACCCAAAGGCTGTCGTGTCCCTTGGTGGTACGGGGAAGTTTGGTTACGAAATCCATGGCGATCGCTTCCCATTTCCACTCGGGAATTACCAGTTGGACCAATAGTCCAGAGGGTCGTTGATGTTCTGCTTTGATCCTGGAACATGTAAGACATTTGGCCACGAATAAAGCAATATCCTTTTTCATTCCCGACCACCAATAATTGGTTCTCAGGCCATGATACATCTTGTCAGCGCCAGGATGAATGGAATATCGAGTTTTATGGATTTCTTCCATCAGGAAGGTACGAAGATTGTCGCGATCTGGGATCCAGATGCGATCTTGATAATAGAAAATGCCATCAGATTTACTTTCCAACTCCCCATCAATTCCCGTGGGCATGTCATTTTCGGTAATTGCCGAGTGTTGGGCTCCTCGAATTCGGTCGCTGAGATTGGACAAGATAGGAGAACATATTAGATGAAATGCTTTGGCATGTTCTTTTCGGCTTAACGCGTCGGCTACCACGTTTGCCTTGCCCGGATGATAGCGTATTTCACACTCGTAATCATTTAGGAGTTCGACCCATCGTGTTTGTCTCATATTGAGTTCCTTTTGATTAAGAATATGTTGCAAGCTCTTATGGTCGGTGAAAGTTTCGCATCTAGTGCCGTAAATGTAATGCCTCCAAATTTTAAGAGCGAAAACCACGACACCGAGCTCCAAATCATGAGTCGTATAATTCCTTTCATGGATTTTGAATTGTCGCGATGCGTAAGCTATAACCTTTCCCCTTTGCATCAAAACACAACCTAGACCGAGATTGGAGGCATCGCAGTATACCACGAAATCTTCGGATCCTTCAGGGAGTGTAAGAATCGGAGCGTCACATAATCTTTGTTTAAGGGTTTGGAAAGCGTCTTCCTGCTTGGGTCCCCAATCAAATGGCGTACCCTTGCAAGTGAGAAAAGTAAGCGGTAAAGCGATCTTTGAGAAATTTGAAATGAAACGCTGGTAATAGCCAGCTAAATCGAGGAATGGCCGAATTTCCTTTGGGGTACGTGGGGCTTTCCAATTCTTAACTGCTTCAACTTTTGCGGGATCGACTAAAATACCCTTGTCACTTACAACATGACCGAGGAATTGTACCTTATTTAACCAAAACTCGCATTTCGAAAATTTGGCATAGAGCTGATTTCCTTGCAATGTTTGGAGAGTTAGACGAAGGTGTATTTCATGGTCTGCCTTTGCCTTGGAGTAAATGAGGATGTCATCAATAAAGACGATAACAAAAAGGTCGAGATAAGGTTTAAATACCCGATTCATCAAGTCCATGAATGCGGCAGGGGCATTCGTTAGGCCAAAAGGCATAACGGTGAACTCGTAATGACCATAGCGGGTTCGAAAGCGGTTTTGGGGATGTCTACTTCCCGTACTCGAAGTTGGTGATAACCCGAGCGGAGGTTGATTTTTGAGAAGCATGAAGCTCCTTGAAGCTGATCAAAAAGGTCGTCGATCCGAGGTAACGGATATCGGTTCTTGATGGTCAATTTATTTAACTCCCGATAATCGATACACATACGAAACGAACCATCTTTCTTTTTGATGAAAAGAACCGGGGCTCCCCAAGGTGAAGTATTAGGGCGGATATATCCCTTATCGGTCAATTCTTGGAGCTGACTTGCCAATTCTTGCATCTCGGTTGGAGCCAACCGATATGGAGACTTGGCTATGGGAGCAGTCCCAAGAACGAGATCGATGCGGAACTCTAGCTCAGGTACTGGAGGGAGTCCAGATACGTCATCGGGAAAGATGTTGGGAAAGTCTCGTACAATCGGAATATCTTCGATCTTCTTTTCATTGACCTTTGTTTCCACCACATGGGCTAAGAAAGCCATGTATTCTTTACGTAGATATGATCGAGCTTGAGTACATGACATAAGACTAAGATATTTTGAACGAGTCTCGCCATAAATACGAAGACTTTGACCGTCGGCGAGAGGAATACGAATAAACTTCTCGTAACATACTATTTCAGCATGGTTTTGGGATAGCCAATCCATTCCTACGATGATGTCGAAGCTACCAAGTTCCATAGGAACTAAATTGACGGAAAATTTATGACCGCAGAAATCGAAAGTGCAATCTTGGATGACTGCATTGAGTGAAATGTATTTTCCATTGGCGACTTCTACGGTAAAGTGTTCATCAAGAATCGTGCGAGGTGTGTGAAGTATGGGTTCAAATTCCAAAGACACAAAACTTTTATCGGCACCTGAATCAAAAAGTACTGACGCGTAGCAGTCATTTATGAGAAACGTACAATTTACAACCTTGTTATCGGTATGTGCTTGGGTTGCGGTAATGACAAATGCTCGGCCTTTGGGAGCTGGAACCTGCATTGTTGGATTTGCCTGGGCTTGAGTGTTAATGATATTGACAAGCCTAGGACACGTGTTTCTGAAATGGGTGGGGTCACCACAGTTGAAGCATGTTCTAGTTGGATACCGGGTTTGTGTTTGCTGATTTGAGGGTAGAGCGAATGGTCGCTGAGTTTATGGTGAACGGCATGTGTCCGCCAAGTGGCCATAGCGACCACAAGTCGTACAAAGGCGACACGGGCTGGTGGACATATGGTGATAGTTACAATGGTTACAGAGGGGGTCGTAATGCCATCTATGAGAAACACGCATATGGACTTGTGAGTTATTTGTAAATTAAGTTTGTAGACATTGTTGGGTAAAATGATTGTAAAACACTTGTTGGGCCATGGTTAGGAGTGTTGGGCACCTTTTGGGCTTTCCATGGGTACTAAATGTGAAGCATGTAGCAATTGCGTGGGCCCCCACAATACTAAGTTTTCACATGTTTTTCCCACTTCAAGGCCCATTAGGGAACTTAATAGTCCAATGATTTGGCCATTTTGGAGTGTATCCTTTCAGATACGTTTGATAAGGTCGGGTAGTTTGATGGCTCAAAAGTAATGTGAATGACGCGCTTTGGCCTATAGGTTTGGGAACTCTCGCCTTTGGTCCCCAGGTAAGCAAACTGGTCCCTCGGTTGATTGGGATGTATACGAATGCTTACCTAGTCAGGACTTTCAGGCTACCGGCACCTCCCCCTTCCAGTTACTACGCGTCCATTACTTTGATCCTACCCAACTAGAGTGGATGACTTTTAATTTCCTATGAGCTCTAAGGAATATATATGTATATAAAATTTTATTTTGAAACCATTTGAGTAGGTGTGTGATTTTAAGAGAAATAGGAGAAAATTCACAAGTGTATGCACACATATAAGTGTCGGGAATAATACGTAAGCACATAAGGGAGCAATTAGCACACAAAGGTATTCCTAGGATTTTCTAAGTGCGAATTGCATGCAGTTGTGTGTGCATTTTATAAACTAGCATACGAGAGGACCCTAGTTGCTATAGACTAGGTCAAGGAAATTAACCTAATTCCCTATAGTCAAGGGCTCTGATACTAGTCTGTCACACCCTGATTCTTGGCGGAATCGATCAAGGCGTGATATATTGTTCAAAGTCTCATGACAACTATGTTATAATATGATTAGATTCAATTAAGTACTAAGTAGGCAAACAAGATCCACAACATACAAATACAATTTCAAATACAAACAACATTTATTACATCAAATTTAAATAGTCTTGTGGGTTTCTAAGGTATACCCTACTTTTCATCAACTTTATTCTTCAAATCTGCATCATGGGTAAAAACAGGTCAACTACGAGAGTTGGTGAGTAATCTAGTTTTATTAAAGAAAATTGTGAGTTTGAAATATTTATAATTTGAAACTTGTTTTCTTTGGAAGTCGACAAGCAAATATTATTGAGATAACGGTTTATAAATCAAAATTTGATTAACAAATGATAACAACAACAATAAGTCCTCACCCTATATATATATATATATATATATATATATATATATATATATATATATATATATATATATATATATATATATATATATATATATATATATATATATATATATATATATATAGGATGGAGCATCTAATCATCATACACACTCAACCACGTGCAATCAATCACCTTAGCGTCCCAAGGCAGGGTGGTTAACCCAATAGCGCTATTATTGTCCATAACGTACCTCAAGAATACGGGCATAGTCATGGAGATTAGACTAAAAATGGTAATGCACTACAAGTACATGTAGCGTAAACAAACAATAATTATACAAATAATAATTCATGTATAAATGTCCCAACAATGTCTCAATCGTGAACAAATAATAAAATGAAGTTGGAACATATTAGAACCACATGATACACCCCAAAAGTATTGAAAATTATAAAATATGGGGTAGATTACTCACATTAGTCCAAACGAAATACGCGTGTTGTACGATAGACGGCTCGGGTCAAAACGACGTGGAACCTATTATAATTAATAGTTTTGGTTTAGGAACTACTAAACGGGAATATAGTATTAATAAACAATTATTTATATGAAATAATCATTAAAAATGCATTTTTACCTGGTTAGATATTTAGGAAAATGGTTTTAAATACTAAACAGTAATGATACATTCTGAAATTATCAGAAAATCATTATTTCATAAAATAGTAATTACTGTAAAATTGTCATATTTTTCTTAACTGCTTTAGTATTTATTTAGTATTTTAATAATTAAACCACAACAAAATTCGGGAAAAATAATAAATTATTCCCAAAATTTCTGGAAAATTAACCATAATTTTCTAACATTATATTGAGCCTACTGTAAATGTTTTGGATATTTTTAACTATGGGAAGTATTTATTATGTTTTTCATTATTAACTAATCAATAAAATCATAAATAATAGGAAAATATTAAGCTAAATTCATTAAACTTTTTATTTATGATTAACATGTTATATATTATATTCTGATAAGGTTTTATAATTTTTGGACATGTGTAGCTAGTTATTATCAATTTAAACCATTAAATAATCATTAAATCAGGAAAAATAAGAAACAATTCTTACTAAAATCTGTAAATTTTGTCATGGAGTCTTTAAAATGTTAATAAGGTGCAAAAAATATAAAATCTAGTTTTTAACATACATAACTATATTTTGAAATTTATTTATCTACAACAAAATAAAATACAAAATAAGCATCAAACAGTAATATAAATGCATGAAACTTCATAAATCTACTTTACTCAATATATGAGTTGTTCCAAAATTTTCCCAGAATTTATTAACTGCAAAAAGCAGTTTATGTGAATTATTGCCCTATTTTATTGCAATAATTATAGTAATTCAATAAAAATAAGTTATTTTCTGAAAATTTTTAGAACTTCTTATTTTATTGATGGGATCCTGAGAAAAATCAGGTTTATGCATAAAATGAGTTTTACATAGTTTGGTGGATTTAATTTGTTTCATTCATGAATTTGAGACTTTTAACAACATACATTGATGAATGTTTCAAGAGGGATGAAGATTTGAGTATAATGGAGTGTTCTTGGCTGAAAAATGAAGATTTCTTGGAGGAATTTCGAGCTTGAGGGTGAGAGAAAGAATAGAGAGGGTTTGAGTGGTGATGAGAATAATGTGTTCGAAGAAAAATGAAAGGAAAGATGATGGGAGGTGTGAGTGGGAGACAATGGGAATAAACTTTTACTTTTGGTGGTCTTCATAATTCCCCACTAACAAAAGCATCTTAAGAGTTTTATAAAATTTAATGTAGTGTTTATAAAAATAGAGTTTTATAAAAAATAGGTTATTATTTGATTATAACAATCCACTTTGATTTGAAGTTTAATTATAGCATTCAAGTTTGATTCTTTTAATTTAATTAGAGCATCATACTTTGATTTAATTTTAATATGGTATCATAATTTAATATGATTATAGTTATAACGTTATACTATGCTATATTGCTATTAACGTCAATTTATATCGTAGTGTATGGGTTTTGATCCTATTAGCGTCAAGTAATCTTGAGTAGGGTTTATTAAATTTCCAATTGGGTTGGGTTGACCCGAATCCATTTTAGGCGGATGTCACAATTCCTATGCAGCGAAGGCGGGTAATTGCATATGCGTCAAGGCAGTTGAAATCTCGTGAATTTAATTATCCGACACACGATTTAGAGTTGGGGGCGGTGGTGTTTGCTCTCAAGATTTGGAGACATTATCTTTATAGGGTGCGATGTACGATTTATATTGATCACAAGAGTATGAAATATCTGATGGATCAACTCAACTTGAGCATGCGTCAAAGGAGGTGGTTGGATGTGGTAAAGGATAAAGACTGTGAGATTCTATATCACCCGGGTAAAGCCAACGTGGTGGCTGATACCCTTAGCAGAAAAGCGTCCAGTTCGTCCATGAAGGGTATGTGTCTGAGAATGATCGTGGTTACTCCTTTATTGGAAAAGATTTGGGAATCGCAGGTTATTGCTAGTCGAGAAGAAAATGTGATAGGAGAACGGGTGGTGGGTATTTTACCTAGTATGGTAGGGGATACTCGTGGTTTGTTAACCCATTTGGATCGGGTTTGGGTTCCAAAAGCGGGTGAGGCTCGTCAAGTGTCGCTAGATGAGCTCATAAGTCAAAGTTCTCCATTCATCCGGGGCAACAAAGATGTACAGGGATCTCAGGGAGGATTATTGGTGGCCGGGAATGAAGCGAGATATAGCATGGCACGTGGAAAAATGCTTAGCCTGTAGGAGAGTAAAAGCGGAGCATCAAAGGCCACATGGGAAGTTGCAACCACTGGAAATTCCCGAGTGGATGTGGGAGCACATTACTATGGATTTTATCACAAAGTTATCGTGGATGCGATGTAATGAGGATACTATTTGGGTTATTGTGGATCGGCTAACCAAGAGTGCGCATTTCATACCGATTCAAGAGACTTTTCAGCCCGACAATTGGCTAAGACACATGTGGATGAGGTAATATCACTTCATGGTATCCCTATTTCTATAGTCTCGGACAGAGATGTTTGGTTCACCTCTCATTTTTGGAAGAAGTATCATGAAGAATTAGGGACGCGACTTCTCTTCAGTATGGCATATCATCCCCAGACGGACGGTCAGAGTGAGAGGAAGATTCAGACATTAGAGGATATGTTACGGGCGTGTGTGATCGATTTTGGTGGGAGTTGGGATTCGTATCTACCATTGGCTGAGTTTTCGTACAACAACAGTTATCATTCGAGCATCGGGATGCCTCCTTTTGAGGCATTGTATGGGAGGAAGTGTAGGACCCCGATTTGTTGGGGTGAGGTTGGGCAGTGAGTTTTGGGTAGAACGGAGATAGTGCTCAAGACGACCGAGCTCATCCGGAAGACGAGATGAGGAAGCATCATCCAAAGTTATTCGTAGGAGTGGATTTCGGGGACGAAATCACGTCAAGTGGGAGAGAGTTGTAAAGCCCTTGACCAGGTACGTAATTTATTTATTTCATTTAAGAGGAAAATTATGAGAAAATGGGGAAAACCCACATTAGCGGCGCTAATGTGGTGTTAGCGTTGCTAACCTTTCATAGCACGAAACATTCGCGAAGCCAGCCTGGAACGTGTTGGCCATGCACAATTGACTATTAGCGATGCTAATAGGTATATTAGCGCCGCTAACATATCTGGAGAGGCTTTTATGCCCATAATCGTGTTTTAGGCCATACTTAAGCTTGCTAACCCTAGTGTGGCCGTCATTTCTTACCTTAGACCTTAGAGAAACCCTAAAATACTCTCTCAAAGCTTCTTTTGGTGTTTTGGATCTTAATATTGAGGTTTTGAAGGTTTTGGAGGAAGAGGAAGGAGCTAAGGAGCTAGAAGGCTTGGGAGGAGGTTAAGATCATATTGCTCATCTTATTGGACCCTTGTAAGTGTGTTAAATCCTTGTCTTTTTGAGTTCTTAAGTTTTTATTGAAGTTATGAGACTCTTATGAGCCCCATGAGACAATGATGGCTACTATAATGGATTAAAGAGTGGATTTAGGGATGAAAGGATGATTTGTTCTCCTTTTTGCTCCTAGATCCTTGGTATGAACCCTAGCCCAGTCTCAACATCATTTTGGTTTAAGTTTGGGCATGTTAACCACCTTTTTGGGTGTAGATCTTCACCATGAGGTTGTTTAGCTATGATTGGTTGATAAAGTTTACATTTTTATGAGTCAATGGACTATTGGGATCATTCCTGGAAAGTTAGGGCTTATGACTTAATGCATTAAGCACTTTAGAACAAGAAGGATGTAGACAGAAGGATTAGCGCCGCAAATCCGTAGAGATTATCCATAGATATTAGTGTTGAAGAATATTTGTGATGAAGTGCCACTTTATCCGAAGACCTGTACCTGACCTCCGAGTCATGCTTTTGATAAGAAGACCACGAAGTCTTAGGACTCCGAAGGGTACATCCTGGAGACTCCGAAGACTTGTCCTTGTAACAACTTTTGGTGCACGCGTGTCTGCTACTACGTGGTGCATGAATCTTGAATCCTATTGGCTAGTACACTGATAGGATATTCTCTGTAATGAATTGTACTATGTCTATCACTGATCACGTTGTTGAGAAATTTTGTGATGAAGTGCTGATATATCCGAAGTCCTACCCATAAGAAACCCCGAAGTGAATAAACAAGAGGAGACACCGAAGTCTGAAGACTCCGAAGTGCTATGCATAAAAGATCCGAAGACTTCACAGCCTGTCCTCTTGTCTTTTGTGTGCACGCGTATAGTACAATACGTGTTGCATGAATCTTCTATCCTATTGGCTAGTACACTGATAGGATATTCTCTGTAAAAGTTGTACTATTGGTATCACTGATTCAGTATAAATATCAGTGAAACCATACCGTGTAGAATGAGAGATTACAAGATTAACTTACGAGAATTGTATGTCTCCAAGATAGAAAACCCAATTGTAAAACCAAAGTTTTAATCAAACATTCGGCACATGTTATTCATATCACATTGTTCAATTAGCTTTGTTGCATTATCATTGTGTGATTGATTGTGTGATTGATTGTGTAATTGATTCAATATCTATATTAGTTCATCTATTCTCATATTTCAACACCCAACAAGTGGTATCAGAGCAAGTCAGCTCAAAAACCTGTTGATAGAGTTCGAATTCGTTTGCTTCAGCTCCAAATCTGAATCGATTCTCAGATTTAGTCTTCCGCAACTGTTGCAAATCTCTACCACCCGTTTTTACTGAAAAGATCCTGTTGAAATACATCAAGATGACTGATTCCACAGCAACTTATGCCAATATGCTTAACTATGCAAACCTCATCGGTTCTGCAACAAAGGCCCCTGTTCTAGTAACTTCTTATTATGATTATTGGGCTGGTCGAATGAAAGATTACCTTATAGGACTGGACAAAGATCTATGGAGGTCTGTGACTGAAGGTCCACACACAGACATTGCTGCTTGATTCGTTGTTCCTGACGGAGAAGAAGCCGTTGTTCTTAATGCTGCAGATATGAAGAAACTTGAAAACGACGAGAGGGCCATGCGTGAACTGAGAAGTGGCTTGGGTCCTGATGTCAGCCACCACATTGCTGATGCGAAATCTGCAAAGGAGATGTGGGACAATCTCGAACTCCGCTTCGGAGGAGATAAAATCCTCCATACTAGCATAGTTTAAGAAATCCTTGCAGACTTCAGAAACTTTAAGCAAGAAGAAAATGAGTCCTTAGAAGCCTGTTATGAATGTTTGAGTAACATGATTTACACACTCGACAAGTATGGGGAAACAAGAAGCCAACAAGAGATAAATATCAAATTTCTCTACAGTCTTCGCAAGGAATGGAGACCAATCATGCTCATGGTCAAATCATATGAGAATATTGAGAAATACAAGCTGGCTGCCCTATACAATCTATTAAAATCACATGAACCTGATGTAGTAGGTCGAAGAAGTGAAATGGCTAGTTCTGGACCACTAGCCCTCGTGTCAAAAGAAGAGGAAGAATCAAGTGATGAAGACATTGCGGCCTACATGGTAGATGATCATGGAGATACTGTTGCTCTCTATGCCGCCAACAATCGAAGATTCAAGAAACCATTCTTCAAAAACAACTCTGGAAAACCATTTGTGAAAAACTTTAACAAATCAAACTTCAACTCCAAGCCCAAACCTGAAATGTACACTCCAAAGGAGGATAACTTGAAACTGTCAACCCCAAAGCCATCTGAAAAACCGGCTTCGGAGTTATCCAAAGAGATGTCAGAAGAGAAGAAAATCTCAGGTGATTCTGGCTATGATTGCAATTATTGTCATGGCAAGAATCATTTTGCTAAAGAATGCATGCTTCGGAAGCAAAACGAAAAGAAACCACAAGTAAAGGACGAAGCCTATTACGCAAGAAAAATGGAGGAAGTTAGAGTAAGGACCAAAGACCTAGCCTTAATGGCTGCTGATGATCGTCAAGGATCATATCAAGTTTAGTCTTCGGATTCAGATGATGACGAAGTGAGAAAGCCATCTCATAGTGCTTTCATGGCCTATGATGTCGATAAGAGCTTTCTACAAGACACTTCGGAGAAGTTGAATGAAGAGGAACTGATGAAGGTTGAAGCGACTGCGGGTCTTGGGTTTGTGACTTCGGAGGGACTGAAAATAACTGCTGTTGATGCTCCGAAGACTTGGTTTGAAGACTCTTCGGATGATGATGAGGAAGTGTGCTTGATGGCAAATGACAATCGTTTGACAATCCCAGAACAGGTATCAAAACTTCTTTCATCTTTTAAAATTCCTATTTCTCAATCTGCTCCTATTATAAGTGAAATAACTCGTGATTGCTCTGTCATGCATAAATTACTCATTGATGCTAAAAATAGGGAAATACTCAGTGAGCAGGAGCTTCTAAGCTTGAGGGGGAGAGTAGAGAACCTGAAGCTAGCATTAGAGAAATCTAATCTTAGAATCTCCTTGTTAGAAGAAAATAGAGAAAATTTTTTAAACAATCATGATGTAATCTTAAGACAGAGAAACATATTTTGTGAAACAGCCAAACGATTATATGCGCATATTACAAGAATTTATCATTCAGCCGATGTTTGTAATGTCAAGCATAGACAACTATTGCCTTTTATTGAGTTTAAATCAAAGGAAGTCGATAGTATATCTTATGAATGCGAATCTATAGTATCAGGCTCCGAAGTTACTAATCCATCATATAAACATGGCCTGATATCTGTGGAAAAACATCTAACTGCTGATAAATTGTTGAAAATATTGCCTCAAGAAATTCCAATCCTGAATAAGGCTGTACCTCAAATTGAAACAGAAGAAAAAGAAATTGCCAATAACATGTCTGAAAGAATTCTGAAAGTGATTCGGACATGGAGGAGATTGACTGTTCCTCTTTGATTTTGTTAAAGTCATCCTTAATATCCGAATCGACCTCCGAAGACATCTCACAAATGTCTTCGGTGGACAAAGGAAAAACAAAAGAATTGTGAAACAAAAATTCTTGAAACCAAAGAAAGTTCAAAATTTAAACTTCAAATCACAGATGAATCTGTCTCTTACGATCAATATCTAAAGGATAATTCAAAAAGGCTAGTCCATTTGGCATGTATCTATCCTAAGGTTTCTTACTTCAAAAACACAATTTTTGTAAAACCCGGTGGATTATCCCTAATTGATAATGAATTGCAAAAACTTCTTGAAAAGGATAACTCCACAGTTACAAATGAAGGATTTTACTCATCATCCAAAATGGTCGAGAATGAATTAAATGAGAAACTGGAAGTAAAAATAAATATAAGGAAACAAGAACTATACGGCCACAATGTGTATAATCGTCTTTGTTTTGAAAAAGAGAAAGTACCCGAAAATATGTCACACTTACTAAATCTCAAGAACGACGATCACATTTACATTAATCGAAACTACAAACAAATTCAGGTTGTGGAAAAACCCACAGTTCCGAAGATGGATGTATTGGAATTAATGGAATCTTGTGAATGTGTTCCTTTTTCACACAATCCTGAAAATGAAATTTCAAAATCAAAAGTTTCAATTCACAAAACTACACAACAAGTTCTACAAAACCCAAAATCAGCAGTGGTGATTTCAAAACCAACTCAAAAACCCACTGTTGAGAATTCAAAAACCAAGCAAATCCTAAATCTTGTGAAAAGAAAAACTCCTTTTAGAGATTTGAAACAAAATAAAGCAATTGCCTCCACTTCTGGTACAAAACCTGTTTGCTCAAAAATCTCAGATGTTAAAAGTCGAAATGAAAAACCAACTTTTACACCAACGAAACCTAACTTTCCAAATCCTAAATTTCGAAAACCGACGAAGAAAACATTTTCAAAAGGAAACAATCTGATAGATACATTCCACAAATGGCTGGACAACAATTTGGAAATGTTCAAGGATAAGGATCTCTCATTAAATGACTTTAAATTGGCATACGAAGAGTATCTTTGTACCTCTACGTTGTGTAGCTCAATTTCAACAAAGTCAAAAATAGAAATACCTAAACAAAATTGGAAAAGAAATGATCTTAAAGAAAACTTAACTGCAAAAACAAAGACCTCAAAATCTTCAAAATCCTCCAAATCAAAATTTTCCATTCAAAAATAGGTTCCGAAGTCTGTCACTCTGTCAGTCACTTCGGACTCATTAATTTTAACTACAAACTCTTCTGAATCCTGCTCAAACACTTCGGAATCATGTTCACTACATGAGGCTTCGGAGAATTTGATTAATTTAAATGCAAATGAAATCTCTGAAGAGGCCGTAGAAAAATGGATTCAAGAATCCTTTGCTTACCCTGAGGACCCAAGATTGATTGGATACCAACTCCTTCTTGATTAATTGCAGGTTATGTCTGATGAGCGGTATGATTCAAAATGGTACATGGACAGTGGCTGCTCAAGACATATGACGGGGAGAAAGGAATATCTCATGGATTATAGGAATTTAGATAATGCTGGAAACGTACGCTTTGGTAATAATGAAACATGTCCAATTCGGGGATATGGAAAAATAACAAATGGCCAATTTACTATCAATCGAGTGGCATTTGTTGAAGGATTAAAACATAATCTTGTGAGTATATCTCAATTGGTGGTTGGAACGGGAAATGCTGTAACTTTCAACAACCAAGGGAGTATAATCACCAAAGAAGCAACAAACGAAGTCTTACTGAAATCAGAAAGGAAGGGATCTATGTTTCCCTTAAATCTAAAGCCAGTGACCGGTGGGCAATCTCTATGTCTTCTCTCCAAAGCCAACTCCGATGTCAGCTGGTTATGGCACCGAAGACTTGCCCATCTGAACTTCAAAGATCTGAACAAGTTGGTGGCCATGGATTTGGTTCGAGGTATGCCAGCTCTCAAATTTGACAATGATTCCCTCTGCTCTGCTTGTGAACATGGCAAGCAGACAAAACAAAGACATCCTACAGTGATCAACCCCAAAATCACCGAACCCCTTTCTGTTCTATACATAGATTTGTGTGGACCATCTACAATAGAATCAATAGGAAAGAAGAAGTACATTCTGGTTATAGTTGATGACTATTCAAGGTTTACTTGGGTGCTGTTCCTACGAAACAAATCCGATGCAGCTGAAGAAATCATCAACTTTATAAAGAAAATGGAATTAATGCTCAACAAGAAAGTCCGAACTTTGCACAGTGACAACGGTTCGGAGTTCAAAAATCAGACTCTTGATGGATTCTTGAAAACAAAGGGGATTAACCACAATTTCTCGGCACCTTACACTCCTCAACAAAACGGTGTTGTAGAAAGAAGAAATCACTCCTTGTGTGAAGCTGCAAGAACAATGCTCAACTTTGTAAATTTGCCCATGTACTTCTTGGCCGAAGCAATTTCTACTACATGCTTTACTCAAAACAGATCCTACATTCACAAAAGAAGTCTAAGGTTTGATGATTACTACATCAAGAAGTCTCTGCACCCATTTCCTATGTCTTCTATCTTTCCAAAGCTTGCTGTAGATGCTGCTCAAATCTCAACATTCGACACAGACTTCTCACTTTTATTTGATCAACCTGTGAGAGCTGCGGACTCCGAAGTCAGAGCAGCAGATAACCATGAGTCCGAACTCTCAAAGCTCACAGACGGACCCGATGACTCCTCTACAAGCAGCATACAAGGACCATCTTATATTGAGGGGGAGCCATCCAACCAGAGTATGGAAAATGCAAGTGTTGAAGGGGAGCCATCAAACCGAAGTACCAGCAATACAAGTACTAATGGGGAATCAAACACTCTTATCTCTACACCCCAGTCAATCTCAAATATCATATCCTTGTATCCAATAATCCAGGGGGAGCCAGAGATTGCCACTCCGAATTCAGTCACAACAATCGCTTCGGACAAAGCTACAACCTCCTCAACACCAACAAATGTTCAAGGGGAGCACATATCAAACTCAACTTCACAAATACACACACCACAAACCAACACAAATTCTAATAATCACTTGCTAATGGATGATTTTCCTTCCAATTCGGGATATCCCTCAGACATTGAGGACATCGATGCTGAAGGACCTCCTGATTTTGATCCAAACTATCCTCTTTTGGACAAATGGACGAAAAATCATCCTCCATCACTTGTCATTGGTGATGTTCGAGATAAAGTACTAACTCGTGCACAACTTCAACAAAAGTAATCAGATCTTAACAAAAATTCTGAGTTGTGCATGTTCAATGTCTTCATCTCTAAGGTAGAAGCTAAGAACGTCAAAGATGCATTTGATCACTCAGACTGGATTGAAGCAATGCAGTTGGAATTAGAAGAATTTGAAAGAAACAAAGTCTGGAGGCTAATTCCAAAACCTGCAAATGCCTCAATTGTCGGTCTTAAATGGGTGTACCGTAACAAACTAGACACCGAAGGCAACATAGTTCGGAACAAAGCTAGATTGGTTGTCAAGGGTTACTGTCAACAGGAGGGAATTGATTATGAAGAAACTTTTGCTCCTGTTGCCAGACTCGAATCAGTTCGGATATTTTTAGCTTATGCTGCACAAAAAAAAATTTGATGTCTATCAAATGGATGTTAAATGTGCCTTTCTGAATGGTGATCTCGAGGAAACCGTTTTTGTTGAACAACCACCTGGCTTTGAAAGTAAAACACATCCGAGCCATTGCTATGTGCTAGACAAAGCGGTCTATGGTTTAAAACAAGCCCCACGTGCTTGGTATGAGACCTTGACCAAATTTTTGAAAGAATCAAACTTTAAACAGGGATCAGTGGACCCAACACTTTTTAGAAAGAAAGTTGGATCTCACTTGATGTTAGTCCAAATTTATGTGGATGACATAATCTTTGGATCAACTGACCCCAATTTGTCAAAAGACTTTGAAAAACTGATGAAAAGCAAATTTCAAATGAGTATGATGGGAAGGATAAACTTCTTTCTTGGTTTACAAATCAAACAATCTAAGGAGGGGATATTCATCAATCAACAAAAATATACGAAGAGTCTGCTTGAACGCTTCGGAATAACTAACTGCTCCAAAGCAAAAGTTCCTTTGCCTGCAGGTACAAGGTTAAATCCATCATTGGACAAACCAAAGACCGACATACAACAATACCGAAGCATGATTGGATCATTGCTCTATCTTACAGCCAGTCGTCCTGACATCATGTTTGCAGTCTGCAATTGTGCAAGATATCAGGCTGATCCAAGGGAACCTCACTTGGCTGCTGTTAAGACAATATTCTGATATCTTCATGGAACTACTGCTTATGGTCTATGGTATCCAGCAAACTCTGGTTTCTACATTCAAGCATACTCAGACTCTGATCTTGGTGGATGCTCTATTGATCGCAAGAGCACTTCAGGGGGTTGTCAATTCTTAGATGGAAAACTTATCAGCTGGCAATCCAAGAAACAAACTTGTGTCTCTATCTCCACTGCAGAGGCTGAATATGTAGCAGCTGCAGCATGCACTTCGCAGATCATTTGGATTCAAAGTCAATTGAAAGACTATGCCATTAATATGAGAAAAATTCCTTTGTTCTGTGACTCTCAAAGTGCAATTCGTATATGCCACAATCCAGTTCAACATTCCAAGACGAAGCATATAGCTCTTCGCTACCACTTCATCAAAAGTCATGTTGAGGAGGGGAATATTGGGGTGCACTTTGTTCACACTACAGAACAATTGACAGATATCTTCACAAAGGCTCTAAATGAAGAAGCATTCACAAGAATTGTTCGGGGACTTGGAATGATAGATGGATCAACTCTTCAATAAACTCCAGATTTGTTCACTCTTACTCTGTTCAGAAAATTTACAAAAAGAATAATCTCCGCAGAACCCCGAAGTCAATTTTGACTTCGGAGCTCATCGGAGAAATACTAGCAGTTCTGAAAATTTATAAAAAGAACAAACTCCACGATCCCCGAAGTCAATTTTGACTTCGGAGAAAATCAAAAGAACTTGTTACCTTGAAAAGATACAAAAACAACAAACTTAGCAGAACTCCGAAGTCAATTTTGACTTCGGAGGTCATCGGAGAGAAACAAGCAAAAACACTTGCTACTTCACCGCAGTATTCCGAAGTAAAATATCACTTCGGAGGTCTGCGGTACAAACTTTTCTTCAAAATAAACCCTTCAAATTTGAAAATCACTTGAACAAATGTTGACTTCATCCTTTAAAGATAAAAATTTAGAGTTGTTTAAGTCAAAGGAAATTCAAAAACAAGAAAATCCATACCAAACAAAAGGAAAATTCTGATGCACAATGACAAAGTTTAACTTTTCTCTCATGAATTAACCAATTAAAGGACAAAACTTTGATTTTATATTCTGAAAATCATACCTTATTGCACTAAAAGGTATTTGGGAATCGACTTGAAACATTGGTAAGAAAACAGACTTCGAAGTGAGGTCAAGGCTATTTTACAATTTGAAGACTTGTTTGATTTCAATAACCTTAACATATTGTCTATTTCTAACCACCCTTCGAAACTTGACTCGCTTCAACTTCAAACTAATCATGTAGCTTCAAAACTACACAGGATAATTCAAGTGCTCCGAAGTTTTCATCAAAAATAGAACCAACATCGTTTGATAAGTAAATTTAAATCTCTTTTCATTAAATGATACAAAATTGAACTATATGAAGATTTTCACTCACAGGGATTGTTTAAACCAAAAACAAAATGCCCAAAGAAAGAAAACATATGGTGATGTTCTATATCTTCGGATAAGGAAATTCAAAATAGAAAACAAGAAAGAAAGAGAAAAATAGAAAACAATTGTCAAAAGAAACAAAAATCAAAAGATAATCAAGGGAATACAAAAGAAAAATCAGCATTCAAAAGCCTATTCTTCTGTTTTAAATAACGGTACAAGGAGCTCCTATAACATAGTCGAGTACCTTGTAGAGGAATATGAACATTTCAAGTAGTCTGTCTTAAATGATAAAGTTGGAGTGGTGTACGAAGCTCAAAGGCTTGTCATCTGAGCTTAGTATCCAAACACTTCAACTGATGAAATGGAATAAATTTTTCAAACGAATCTTCAAAACAATCCAATCATACCTTCTGAAACACTTCTGATGTTCAATTCATGAATGAAAACCTTTTTAAATCTCAAATGCAAAGGATGTTATCTTTATTATATTTGAAAAGTTTGAGGCACATAAGCACAACTACAAACATGTTTCCTAATGCGAAATCAAGTCAGTGATGGGGTGATTAGACTTATAAATTCATGACCGATATTGAATCAAACAACCTTCCAACTGAAAAATGGACTTCCAACATGATTCGAACGACTCTGAACATTAACTCGAATAAATCATCTTTTCATAATATTCATGAAAACTAAGCTTAAACGACATACTGCATCAGTCAAAAGAAAAATCAAAAACTTATAGAAAAACAAAGAGAAAAACATATGGACTTCGGTACATTGATGAACACTTTGCAATCCTTTGTCAATCACTGAAGTGATCTAACACTCTTTGGTGTCCATAGCAAATGCACCGAAGTGAGGAACTTTATGCTTCGAAGTGTATGGTCATAATTTTTCATAACTGCGAAGTCAATTAAATGTTCAAATGATTTCCACATTTATGATAATTCACAGAGACAAACATTCCTTGAGTTTTAACTGTTTGCTTACAGCTGTCAATAAGAATTAAATGAAAAACATTAATCATAATGACGTCTCAAAAGATAACGGTTCAAATTTTGAATCATTGTTACTGACAGCCGTATATTTCTCTTTTTTGCAGAGAAAGTGGGACGAGCAGGTGATGAGGTGTCTTCTTTCTACTGGACCATTTCAAACGTGTATTAAATGGCCTAGGGACCACGAATACAATATAAACCTTCCACCTCATCCATCTCACTCTTTACGCTAACACAACTCTTGTTTCTCATTGCAAACTTACTCTCGAATTCTCTCTGCAAACACAACTTACTTCATCTTCTTCATTTTCATCAAACGACCAACAATGGCAACAGAAGGATCTTCTCAGACCACTGAAGCTATTTCAGTACCTGTTCTCAAAAGCCAGTCTGCAAATCTGGTACTACGCAACAACCTACAACTTTACCCTAAACCGATCGATGCTCTTGTCGAATGCTTGAAGAGATCGATTCTTGGCTATGCCCTAACCTGCACACCATCGATTCTAGCAACACTTGTTCACAGGGCACACTACACCTCGAATGCTCTGTTCGACACGAACAATCATGTGAAATCTGTATATTTTGAAGCCATTGATGTAAATGGAAAAACCAAGAAAGTCCAACTAACCAAGGAGAAATTTGCTGAAGCTCTTCATCTTCCCATCTATGATCCCAAGGAGATCGTAACTCCTTCTGCTGAGCAACTCGTTGATATGTTCAACGAAATGGGGTACTTTCCTCAACTCGAGAAGATCAGCATGTTTAAAAAGAACCAACTGCCAGATCTGTGGAGATACTACTTCAGTATCTTCCTCAGATGTCTTTCAGTAAGAACTTCAGGGCTAGATTCAGCAAGTGTGGCTTTTCAGAGCCTGCTCTTCGGAATCTACTATGATGTCAAAGTTGATTACGCCTCGATTCTATGGGCTGACTTCTGTTCACATATCAATCACAGTCTGAAGGGGACTGAAATTTCAAATGCAAGGTTCTGGGCAATTGTTGTTCATGCCCATTATCAAAAGACTGGATATGTGGCAGACCCCTCTCTCCCCGAAATGAGGTACACTCCAATCACTGTATCTCCATTGGATGATGAACCTGCAGTCTACTGTGCACAAATACCTATAGCCATGCTCTCTAAGGTTCCCATGGAATGTAATGAAGTGAGCTCTTACCACAACACTTTGGTGATCCCTTATCCTACTCGTGATTTGAGCAAGGAGACATCTGTTTTAGAAATTCCCAAGGGAAAAGGGAAAAAGAAGATAACTGGTGGACCAAGTGGTCTAAAGAAAGAAGAAAAGAAACGAAAGGCTTCGGTGAAAACCACACCGAAGAGAAAACAACAGAAAAGACAGAGGAAACTGATTCCTGTGGATGAGTCTTCGGACTCTAAAAGGACTCCATCCACAGTCCAAGAAGAACAATAACAAGAAGAAGAACATATTGTAAACCAACCTCCTCCATCTCCATTAAGAACATCCAAACCACCAACACCACCGCCAACAACTATCCCTCCATCACCACCAAAATCAACCAGACCTGACACACCTCCACATACAATTCCTCCTCCACCACCACCAACAACTGCTCCTCCAACTTCCGAAATACCTGTCTCTGGTATCGATTTCTCATTACCAGAGTTTGACACACCCATATCACCATCAAGACAAAACCCCACTTCGGCAGCCCTCTTCGAAGCCTTCCACATGGCTCCCTTGAATGTTGAAGGAGCATCAGAAGAAGACCTACCGGATGAAGGCTTTGTACTAATGAAACAATACAAAGTCCTCAACTCCAAGCTTGACACTCTCATTCAAGCTCAAACAGGATTTGACCCCTCAAAACCAACCATTGGTGACATCACCGAAGAGATAGAGTCTTTGGAGTTCACTCTATCCAAAGAAATAAAAGAGTCTGTGGATCATCTTGAGAAGAAGCTCTTGGATGAACAAAATGAGATCCAATCTTCCTTAGAAAAGAAGTTGAAATCCGCTGTCACCTCCATCAACAAAAAGGTTGATGCTCTCACTGAGAAGACCGATAAAACAAACTCCGAAGTCATGAAAACCTTGCAAGGACTTTGGAGTGAAATCTAGCAAAGTACCAAGCTTGAAAAACAGCTTGATGAGGCCAGATCAAAAATTGAAGAGCTCACTGCCGCCCAAACCACTTCGGATGTCACTAAATTTACAGAGGAACTGCAACGAACAAATGCAGCTCTCACAAAAGATTTGATTACAAAGTTGAGAGCTGCACTTCAACCTCTGATAAATTTCTCTGACAGATTGTCTAGGCCACAAGGCATGCCTAGACAGATCCCTGCAGCCACAGCAGGTCCTACAACCTCAACCATCACAACCACTGGCATGGGTGCTAGTGGATCGGCTGGAGCTGGAAGCTCAACAGACCGATCACTAGAAAATATAATTGCCCCACACATGGAAGAAATATACAAGGCCAGGAGAGCAGATTACAACCTGATGATCAAGATAAACGAATTTGCTCGAACTAATGGTGAATGGACTATTGAAGCAATCAAGCAATTTGGATTCCAAAATCCAAATGTACTTAATAGACTTCCTCTTCGAAGTTTTGCAATCGTTGACTCCGAAGACATCCAGCTTGATATTCCATTCAATCCGAAGACCTTCGCTTTCCTTCAATTCGCCTCTTCGGTGCCAGAGGATCAGAAAGCAAGTTTTTGGACGAACAAAATAAACTTTCATGCCAAATACATTCAACGGCAGAACTATGTTTGGAGCCTAAACAAGATAAAGAAAATCATTTCAATTAAAGAAGCTGAAGTCTATTTGGGCTTCAGAAATTATGAATTTCTGGTTCTTAGGGGGGCAGACGAAGTTGAATCCAGGTTCTCAATTGCAGACTTCCCCATCATGAATCCTATGGACTTCATCCAGATTCTGGATCTTCTACGAAGCGGGGGTGCTGCTCATGCTGAAATGTCCTCCATTGCCATCAAAAACCACCTACTGGGCTTTCTTAACAATTATCTTCTCCGATTTTCAAAACAAGACCTAGAGCTATGTTCCTACTATAGAAAACCCTTGAATACTCCTCCTGTTGTAGTTCGGAACATAGCTACATTCAAGAATGGAGAGATCTTAGACGAACCATATGGCATAGTTTTCAAAGGACTTCGAAATGAAACCGAAGTCACAATCAAGTTCTTTGAAATAGACTACATAGGCCTCCATCCCTCCTCTTTCATCACAGGGATGATCTCTCATGTCAACGCCTGTCATGCAAATACCATCGAGAAAAAGAAGAAGTTCATAGATCATATGAACTGGTATCTAGCAGTGAGAAAGACTCTGAAGCGGGCATACAAGAGAAACTTTCGAGTATAGGCTTCGGATGCACTTCACATAAAGGGGGAGATTGTTGAGAAATTTTGTGATGAAGTGCTGATATATCCGAAGTCCTACCCATAAGAAACCCCGAAGTGAATAAACAAGAGGAGACACCGAAGTCTGAAGACTCCGAAGTGCTATGCATAAAAGATCCGAAGACTTCACAGCCTGTCCTCTTGTCTTTTGTGTGCACTCGTATAGTACAATACGTGTTGCATGAATCTTCTATCCTATTGGCTAGTACACTGATAGGATATTCTCTGTAAAAGTTGTACTATTGGTATCACTGATTCAGTATAAATATCAGTGAAACCATACCGTGTAGAATGAGAGATTACAAGATTAACTTACGAGAATTGTATGTCTCCAAGATAGAAAACCCAATTGTAAAACCAAAGTTTTAATCAAACATTCGGCACATGTTATTCATATCACATTGTTCAATTAGCTTTGTTGCATTATCATTGTGTGATTGATTGTGTAATTGATTCAATATCTATATTAGTTCATCTATTCTCATATTTCAACACCCAACAAGTGGTATCAGAGCAAGTCAGCTCAAAAACCTGTTGATAGAGTTCGAATTCGTTTGCTTCAGCTCCAAATCTGAATCGATTCTCAGATTTAGTCTTCCGCAACTGTTGCAAATCTCTACCACCCGTTTTTACTGAAAAGATCCTGTTGAAATACATCAAGATGACTGATTCCACAGCAACTTATGCCAATATGCTTAACTATGCAAACCTCATCGGTTCTGCAACAAAGGCCCCTGTTCTAGTAACTTCTTATTATGATTACAAGATTAACTTACGAGAATTGTATGTCTCCAAGATAGAAAACCCAATTGTAAAACCAAAGTTCTAATCAAACATTCGGCACATGTTATTCATATCACATTGTTCAATTAGCTTTGTTGCATTATCATTGTGTTATTGATTGTGTAATTGATTCAATATCTATATTAGTTCATCTATTCTCATATTTCAACACCCAACACACGTATAAATATCAGTGATACCATACCGTGTCGGGTGCGAGATTGTATCTTCCCTATTGTAAAACCCTATCAATCAATTAAAGCATTCGACACACGTTATCCAATTCCACTGTGTTCTTTATTGTTCTTACTTGCATTTTCCTATGTGAATTGCTTAGTACAACATATATATTGTTAGAATATTAGTCATATCTTATTGTTTGATCAATTTCAACACCCAACAAGTGGTATCAGAGCAGGACAACTCGAAAACCTATTCTTAGAGCTTCATTTCTTTGTTACAGTTCTAGATCTGAATTGGTTCTCAGATCTAGCATTACGCAACTGATAACTGTCTCTATAACTCGTTTTTCTGCAAAAGTTCCTGTTGAAATTCGTTCAAAATGATTGATTCTACTGCTTCTTATGCTAATATGCTCAACTATGCCAATCTGATTGGTTCCTCCACCAAAGCTCTTGTTCTTGTTCCAACCTACTACGATTACTGGGCTGATCGTGTGAGGGATTATCTTGAAGGTCTTGATGAAGCAAAGGACATTTGGAGATCTGTAAGAGATGGTCCTCACACTAACATTGAAGAACGTTTCATTGATATGGATGATGATGATACTGTTGGTGTTCTGAATGCAGTAGACATAAGGAAGGTTAAAAATGATGAAATAGCTATGAGAGAACTTCGAAGTGGACTTGGACCTGATGTTCGACATCACATATCTGGAGCAAAATCTGCAAAAGAAATTTGGAATCGGTTGGCTGTTCGTTTTGCTGGTGATAATACATTGCAATCAAGTGTTGTTCAAGAAGTTCTTGCTGACTTTAGTAACTTCAAACAACAAGAGAATGAAACCTTGGAGCTAGCTTATGAAAGATATAACAAAATGGTATATGAACTGGAAACGTATGGTGAAACTCGAAGTCAACAAGATGTAAATATCAAGTTTCTCTACAGCTTAAGGCCTGAATAGAGACCCATTATGCTGATGATTAAATCTTATGAGAACATCAACACATACTCACTAGCTGCTCTCTATAATCTCATCAAATCCCACAAGCCTGGCATCTGTGGAAGAAGAAGTGAGAAGGCTGCTGCTAGTTCTAGTTCATTGGCCCTTATGTCAAATGTTGAAGAAGAAGAAGACAATGATGAACCAGATGGCTACTTAGAAGGAGAAAACGGAGAAATGATTGCTTTGTATGCTGCAAACAATCGTAGGTTCAGAAAACCCTTTGTGAACAAGTCAAATCCAGCAAAACTGTTAGTGAAAAAGCTTCAACAAAAACTCTTTCACTCTGAAGCCAAAACCTGAGATTTACAGACCCAAAGAGGAAACAACAAAACCCTTAACTCCGAAGACTGTTGAATCTAACACTTCGGAGTCCCAAAAGGCTAAATCTGATGATAAGAAAGTTGCTGGTGACTCAGGTTTTGATTGCAATTACTGTCATGGTAAGAATCACTTTGCAAAAGACTGCATGCTTCCTAAACGCAATGAGAAACAAACTCAAGTGAAGGATGAAGCCTACTATGCAAGAAAGATGGAGGAAGTAAGAGAAAAGACCAAGGACTTAGCCGTGATGGCTGCTGAAGATTATCCCGGAACATATCAAGTCTGGTCATCTGAGTCTGAAGATGAAGAAGTAAGAAATCCAACTCATAGTGCTTTCATGGCCTATGATGACGGTAAGTGTTTTCCGAATATCACTTCTGAGGAGATTGAAAGTAGAGATGAATGGGGATATGTAGAATCTGTTGGTCTTGGTTATGTGAATTCGGAGCAGAAGATTTCAACAGATGCTGAGAATCCGAAGTTTTGGTCTGATAACTCTTCGGATGAAGATGAAGAGGTCTGCTTGATGGCTAAGGATACACGCATGACCATCCCTGAATAGGTATCAAAACTACTCTTAACTTTTAAAATTCATGTTTCTAAATCTACTCCTATCATTGATGAAATAACTTGTGATTGTTCTGTGATGCATAAACTACTTGTTGATGCGAAAAATAGGGAGAACATCAATGAGCAGGAGATTCTCAACTTGAGGGGGAGAGTAGAAAGTATGAAGTTCTCACTAGAAAAGGCCAATTTAAGAATCACAATGCTAGAGGAGAATAGAGAGAAACATTTGAATAACCAAGATGTAATTTTGAGACAACGTAATATTTTATGTGAAACTGCAAAACGTTTATATGCTCATATTACCCGCATCTATCATTCTGCTGATGTGTGTAATGTTCAACATATATAACGGTTGCCTTTTATTGAGTTTAAGCTTAAGGAAGTTGATAGTATATCTTATGAATGTGAATCGATAGTATCTGGCTCCGAAGTCACCAACCCTTCGTATAAGCATGGTTTAATCTCTGTAGAAAAACATTTGACTGCTGATGATCTGTTGAAATTATTGCCACAAGAAATTCCAATCTTGAAAAAGGATGTTCCTCAAATTGAAAATAATGATATAGTCACTGTTGAAACTGAATCTGAAAATGATTCTGAATGTGATTCGGATATGGAGGAAATCGATTGCTCTTCTTTAACCATATTAAAATCATCCTCTGCATCCACATCACCCTCCGAAGACACATCACAATTGTCTTCGGTTAACAAAGGAAAAGCGAAAATTGATTGTGAAAATGAAACTTCTGAAAACAAGGAAATTGTGAAATCTAAAATACAAATTTCTGATGAATATCTCCTACGATCAATATCTCAAAGACAATTCAAAAAGACTAGTCCATGTTGCTTGTATCTATCCGAAAATCTCTTATTTCAAAAACTCCATTTTTGTGAAGCCTGGTGGCATGCTTCTAATTGACAATGATTTGAAAAATATTTGTGAGGAGGATAATGCCACTGTTAGTAAGGAAGTATTCTTCTCATCTTAAAAAATGGTTTAAAATGAAATGAATGAAAGAATGGAAGTAAAAATCAACGTGAGAAAACAAGATTTGTATGGGCATAACATTTACAATCGACTTTGTTATGAAAAATAAAAGATTCCCAAAAACATGTCTCATCTTTTAAATGTCAAAAATGATAATCACATTTACGCTAACAGAAATTACAAACAAATTCAAGGTATGGAGAAACCCGTAGCTCCGAAGATGGATGTTTTCCAGTTAATGGAATCTTGTGAGAGTGTACCGCTTTCATAATCTTTTGAAAATGCCATCACAAAACCAAAGATTGTTGTTTCCAAACATTCGGTACAAAAACCATAAACTTTGAAAAGACCTCAAATTCTCACAAAGCCACAAGTTCATAACATTGCTTCAACTTCCAAAACAAAAGCTGCTGTTGTAATCTCCAAATCAATACCAAAACCAACAATTGAGAAGTTTAAAACAAAGCAAATACAAAATCTTGTTAAAAGAAAAACATCCTTCGGAGTTTCAAAACCAACCATTACGATAGCCTCAACTTCAGGAACAAAAGCAATGGATTCAAAAATTTCAAAAGATAAAATCCAATTTTCCAAACCATCCTTTGAACCTTCGAAACCAAACTTTCCAAATCCCAAATTTCAAAAAACAATCAAAGAAAACATTTTCAAAAGGAAACAATTTGATAGATACATTCGATCAATGGCTAGACAAAAATTTGGATTTGTTTAAAGATAAGAATCTTTCACTAAATGATTTCAAATTGGCATACGAAGAGTACCTTTGTACATCTATGTTATGTAGTTCAATATCAAGGAAATCGACAATTGAAAATTCTAAACAAAATTGTAAAAGAAATGATTTGAAAGAAAATCTCACTGCAAAAACTAAATCTTCAAAGTTATCGGATTGTTCAATACACTCAAGTACTAAGAAAAAGTCAAAAACCTCAAAATCCAACTCATCCAAACAAATATAGGTTTCGAAGACTACCATTGTTTGAGTCACTTCGGACTCATCAATCTTAACTAATAGCTCTTCGGAATCATGTTCTGACTCATCTTATTCTTCACATGAGATTTCGGAGAATATGATTAATCTAAATGCTAATGAAATATCCGAAGAGGTCGTGGAAAAGTGGATTCAATAACCCTTCGCTTACCCTGAGGACCCAAGATTGATTGGGTACCAACTCCTTCTTGATTAATTGCAGGTCATGACAAATGAGCGGTACGATGCAAAATGGTACATGGATAGTGGCTGCTCAAGACAAATGGCAGGGAAGAGGGAGTATCTCAGGGATTATAGAACATTGGATGATGCAGGAAATGTTCGCTTCGGTAATAATGAAACATGTCTTATTCGGGGTTATGGCTAACCCTATAAGGATTTGCAAATCCCATAAGATTAATCATTTATTTAGGAATATGTGAAACCGCAATGCTATCCCATTCAAACTAGGTTCTATAGAGCTATCCTAAGAACCACTCAATGGGTAGCTAACCTCCTTGTGCAATGTGAATTTTATATAAAAAACAACTCACCCAAGCTATACTTTTTCCCAATATGGATATTCGTGAGTGGCACTCAAAGTCATAATCGATGCTATATGTATGCACAAGTAGGATGTTCAAAACATATTTACATTAAATATATTAAAAATAAGTTTGTAAGAAATCCAATAAAAATATGTAAAATAAACACATAGCATGTAAGTAATATATGTCATAAAATAACTCAAAAATGTTTCAGAGTAGATATAGAGAACAAGTAGTTTTAAGTACAACTCACCTTAAGTAGTAGTAGTTACCAACTTCTAACTCTAACATGTCCATATTCAACCCATAACATAAGTTTATATTTGTTACAAAGCACGTTCATAATGGGTTCAACCCTTGATACATCAATTTTTTGCATTAGATAAGCTTGGTATGTCATTTGAGCAGTAATGGAAGCAGTTTGAGGTCAAACGAGTCATACAAGCAACACTTACAAAATTTTGGTAGATTTCCAGGCGGCTTAAATGACCCATTTTTTCAAATTAAGAAAAACATGGCGTGTGTGTTTGTGATGAACATAATATTTTGGCCAAGAAATGTGTTCTAAGGCATTATATTTTGATGCCTTTTACTATAACCATAATTAATCCCATCTGGTGACTTCAAAGAATGTATTAACACTTAGTAATAAGATTTACTACATTTTAACAACTTAATTCCACCGTATCATAATGTCTATAATAAATTAATGTATTAAGGAGCTTAATAGAAATATTAGAAGTCATCAAACTCTCAAAATAAGTCATAAGTTTCAAATGATCTTATTGATTCATCTAGGCTGATTCTAATTGCACAATAAGTTAAAACGGTGTCATAGCATGTTTAAAAACATAAACACACAAGGATTAAGACACATTGATGATTATCTAGATATTTGAATCACAAACACTTGATTTAGTTCCATACACATCATATCATCTTCAAAAAAACGCAAATCTTTTAATAACCCTAAGTCATCATCAAGTCTGCTTCTAGCTTACATAAAGAATTAAATTCATAACATTCCGAATAGTTTTAATGAACCAAAAGCTTATTCAAGCCATAATTGGTGCTTGGAACCTCTATTGAAGAATTAGTTGAACTTGAAAACTCAACATAGGTTAATAACAACATTTACCATTCAATGATGGATTCCAAGGTTCAAATGAACTTTAATAAACCTAAAATGTGTTTACCCTATAAGCAAATCCATAGAAAATGTTAAAAAATAGGAATCCACTCTTAGTGGAACTTGAAGCTTCAAAATCTAAATATCATAATATATGAGTCATTTAAGTATGTAGTAGTGATCTACTGGACAAATCTAAGCTTGAAATTCACTAACATCTACTAAAACATCAACAATTTCATATTTGGGGATGATCCCAAACCCTAGGTGGAATTCTAAATAAAGATGTATACATTCCAATGCTTAATCTAGATGTTTCAAACTTCAAATTCTGCAAAACACTCCAAATTCTACGGGTCTTACCTTTAATGTATGAAGATCGTCATTCTTCTTCTATCCTCTTCAAAATTCGTTGTCTAGTTCAAATAGGGAGTGAAGCCTATTTGTTTTTAAAGTCGGTAATAAGGCACTTTAACCCTCAAGTTTTTGTTTCTTCTTAAATGACCATAAATAAAGTCTAAGATCATCTCCAGTCTAACTCTATTTTTTACTCTATTTTGAAGTAAAAAATGGTGTAAAAAATGGACCATCTCCAACCCATCTCTATTTGTCATACTATTTTTACTTTAAAAGGTATATTCCTAGCATATTCTTTTTTCTTCATTTACAAAAATTGTGAAAATCTCTCATTCTATTTATTAACTTTTAACATATAATTACTCTATCTTTTTATTGTAATAATGTTCTAAATTATGTTATCAAAACGTTAATAACAAAATAATATATTCGTATATAATTAATTTGAAGAAATTATGATTTTATTAATATAAAATTATTAAATCATAAAAATACATTTATAATACACTCTTAAATAAATATTATACATGCATTTATAAAAATATTACACATACATTTGAAAAGTTAAAAAATATTTATGCGGTCGAATAAATTTCTCATAAATGGTCGACTAACGCATTCCAAATATTGAAGTGAATTTTTTTTTATTTTTAATACATTTATATCGAGCAAGAAATTGTTGGAATCGACCATCATCATCTATCGTCATGTCAACGGTCAACATCTATCGGCGACACTTCTCTTGCTACTTCAATTGGTGCGTCAAAATCACGTTCATCCTCATATATGAATTCGATATATTATATTCAATTTAGATAACTATAATTAATTAATATCATTTAATATATAATATGATGGTAAATATTTGTTATGATATTTAAATAAACTAGAAATGTATAAAAATAAAAACTAGAGGACTAAAAATGAAAAGTAAAACATCAACTCTATATTTGGTGTAAATGAATAGTGATACTCTATATTTGAAGTAATACTATTCAAATACTCAAATATAAAGTTGGTTATAGAATGAGGCCGAAGCAAAATGAATAGTAAAAAATAGAGTAGCTCTATTTTTAGAATAAGGTTGGAGATGCCCTAAGCACTTAGTCAAAGTTTCTATTCTACAAAAACCTCCAACTAAATATAATATCTATTATTTTAGTCGTAAAGTATGTCTAGCACTAGACAAATGCTAGGTTCATCGATGCCATTTTTTCCCTCAACCTACACTTTTCATTTAACTTAATGTTTACTTTCCAAATTAAATATAATCACTTACATTTGTAGATATTGATTTATTTGTTATATTTTTTTATTTATTATTTATTTAACTTGTAATTAATTATTTTAACTGAATTTTAAAAGACAAAATGACACTATAGCCTAACGGCAATTTAGCTACCACTTTTAAAGGTCTCTAATGTTTTTTTCTTTGTAAGAGAATGAACTCGATGGTTTAGGGTTTAAAACACCCCTCACCCCAAAATGAAGGGGTCATCTGGTTAAACTTCTTAGTCAACTACTACGTCATGTCTACTCGGCATCCAAGTCATGCATAATCAACACACATATCATTGAGTATAATAAGAAGAAAAATTCTGAGTTCGAACCACAAAGACGATATTTTTTACAACAACCCAATTAACATACCAATCAATATGATATTTGTTTGGCTAATCTTTTTCACTGCCATGCATATGTCTGTTTTGATTTCGAAGCTTGTTCGTTGGTTGCTTTACTCTGTCTATTTTGTTGGATTGGTAGTGGAAGGTAAGTTTTACCATCATTTTATTGTGAAACCGATTTGGGTTTTGCTTATATCTTTAATCCAAGTGGTCTGATTCATGAGTTGTCAATCAAAGTTACGATATTGACGATGAATTTGATTTCGGATTCTCTTATTCTATCAAACTATGTAAATTAATATTTGTTTACGTTGAATTAAGATACCAAATCATGCCAATTTTGCCCTAATTGTTGAAAAGTAGGTTGTTCTTGCTGTGCCATTGGTTTCCACACATGGTTTGATCATCCGATGATCCGACAGGGATGGTGGTCTCGTTAAGCTTTCTCGGATTCATTGCTTTGATCAAAGAAGGAACCACTGCCACAACTAGGATAACATAGAACATAGTTTGAAAGGTTCTGTCATGTCTTAGGGCGACAACCACCACCAGAAAAGGGCTGAAAACAAAAATTGATGTTTGAGTTTGCTTGAATTTAACACTTTATTGGGCCAAAAATGATTATAATCTAGCCGAAGATGAGAGAGTGAACCGAAAAACTGAGAGAAATATGAAATGTGTCCTCCAAAAATAGCCACAATGGAAATGACAATGCATTTTTTTTATTAAATGATGTGGAAGAGAAACTGGATTCATTGGGTTAAGGGACTAAAGTAGCAGTTAAAATCATTCTTTATGTTGAGTCATAAATGAAGATTGAGTCAAAGATGCTGATCGGATTTTTCGCCATATCTAATGCCTTTATTTTAGCTATCAGTTATGGAATGGGTCTGTCCTTCCATACTTAGTTTTTGTATAAATAGCATGCACGTACACTAATTAGGGTTAACTTTTGTAATCTTTTCTACAACACTCATACAGAATAGTTCACATCGAATTGTTCTTGAGTTGCATATTAATCATTCGACATCAGTTCTTCATATTGTCTGTTCTTGATCTTGTTTAGTTTTATTATTCTGCATTATTTGAATCTCGATCCAACTCTTATGTTACAACAATTGGTATCAAAGCAGGAGTTAGTGTTATTCACAGATCTGTTCTTGAATATCCTCATCGTTTTGATCGATTTTTGGATAATCAGACTTTGATCTTTAGGTTAGATTCTTCTTTTGATCTTTTCTTACACTTCTGATTCAAACCATAAACAAGTTTTAATGGCTTTTGACGACTCTCATACTCAGTCATTCAATCTCTCAAGCAGCATTGGATCCACCACTAGAACCCCAATCCTCTTTACACAGGAATATGAGGTTTGGGCGTTGCATTTTGAAGATTATGTTTTTGGCATTGAAGAACATGGAGCAACGATTTGGCAAGCTATTACTGAAGAAACTCATGTCCACACGGCCTCAAGGAGGGTTATTAAAACTTTAAAAGAATACAACAATCTGCTTGTTACTCACACAGATATTCCTCAAGACGAAAAAGATAAACTAATGTGCAACATTAAAGCATTCAGAATTATCAGATTCGCTCTCCAAGCAGACACTCTTCGCCTGGTTAGTTCATGCGAGACGGCTAAAGAGATCTGGGATAGACTTAAGGAATTGTACTCTGGAGATGCTGACCTTGAGCACTCAATTCAGACCACTCTTCTTTCCGATTTCGGATCTTTTGTACAAGGTCCGGAAGAAACTCTAACCCAGACATTCAATCGCTACAACCATCTTCTTAGTCGGTTGTTAAAGTACAAAATTGCTCGGACTGTAATTGAGCAAAAGGTCACTTTTCTAGATGGTCTTCGTTCCGAATGGAAGGCCATTGTTTCAACAATAAAAGCGCATGAACAGTTTAAAACTTACACTCTGGCTAAAGTTGTGGGAATACTTAAGTCCCATGAAAAGGAAGTTACTTCGGAAGCTAAAGCGACTGTTGGCCTTGGTTCGCTTGCTTTAGTTGCCGCCGGGAAGAAATCTACTGAAATCGATTCTGATTCAGATTTCTCCGACGATGATCTAACCAGAGAAGATAAAGCTTTGATGGTCTCAAATCCCAAGAAGTTCTTCAAGAAAAACTTCTCTAAATTTAAAAACCGAAGCCGACAGGGAGGTTTTAATTCCGAAAAGATATCAGAAGAAAACCAAAAAAAGAAAGGTGATGAAGAAAAGAAGCTCGTTGGTGACTCAGGTTATGATTGCCATTACTGCAAAGGAAAGAACCACTTCATAAAAGACTGCTTGCTCCGAAAGTAAATTGAGAAGAAGGAGCAGGTAAACGATGAAGCATATTACGCAAAGAAGATTGAGGAACTGAAAAAGAACGATGCTTCAACTACCAAAGCAGCCTTTGTGGTCAAGGAGGATAGCGAGTTTGGCGCAGTTGAGGTCTGGTCAACGGACTCGGAAGATGAGGAGGTGAGAAATCTGACGCATGGCCGATGTTTGATGGTGAAGGCTGATCATTCCGACAGCAGTGGGTACTCTACAGATGGGTGCCAAACCTCAGCAAGTTGTTTTGCTGCGAAACTTGTTTCTGAACAGGTAGAGGAATGTGAGGCTGTGGTCAATAAGGTACGCTCTATCCTTAAATCTTTAAATATCTGCTTTTCTAGTTATGATACTGAATTAGATGATCTTAGATTCACTGTCTCTAGTTTGAGTGATAGCTTAAAAAGAACACGTCTAACCAATTCTAACCTAAATGATCAATTGAGCAGGGTATCAAATAAGAACGAGGAGAGGCGAATGAGAATCGAGGCGTTGGATAGTGAGTTAGTTAGAGCACGAGATGATATCATTTATGTCAAAAGGGATAATTTAGTTCTTGTCAAACAGAGGAATATTTTTGTTTAATTGCAAAGCGTATTTACAATAATATTACTCAATTGCATCTTGACTGTGATATAGGCACGGGTTTACACAAAATGATTTTGCCCTTTCTTGAATTGAAAGAGGATGAAATCGATGCTGAATGCTACAGGTGTGAAACCATTGTTTCATCCGATGAGGTTTCGGAAGCTTATCGAATCGGACTTGATAAAATTGAAAGTTATATTCAGTCCAAAGAACATAAAAATATGGTTAAAGAATATTTTTCAGAAAATGATCATGTGGAAATTAAAACAGCAATCTTGAAAAATTTTCACTCACTATGCTCTAAATTAAATTCTGATAATACTCCCATTAATGAGAATATTTCTGATTTGATGAAAGTGATATGAGTGAGATATCCGTTGAGGATGAAATTGACTGTTCGGAATTCATAACCAATTCTACTGAAACTAAGAAAAATCTCATTTCTGAAAATTCAGTCGCCTTTGCGAGAATTGTTGAAAATAAAGGATCACACACTTTAAACGAACAGGCCACTGTTTTTCCAAAAATTCAGACAGTACCAAATCAAGTTTTTGTTAAACCAGGTCTTAATTCTAAAGATGTAACTGAACTTAAAGTCCTGGTTGATAACGATAATTCTGATATCTGTGACACTTTCTTTTGGTCGGAACCAATTGACAATTCGGATGAAACCAAAGGTCTTTCCGAAATGACCTCCTGGAACTCTCGTGGTAACTACATTTCTGGATCGTTGAATTGTAAAAATTCAGTTTCGCAAAATGGTTCATGGGGTACAAAGAATTTGAAATTCGATTCTTCAAACTCTAAAACAAGTACTTTCAAATCTAACTCTAACCACTGCTCAACATCTTGTATTCATAAGTCTCCTGAAGAGCTGATAGCCAAAAGGAAACAAATGAATGCCAGGTACAAAAAGAATTTGAAAGAAAGAAAACAGTTTTGGAGAAACAAAAATGACTTAAACATAACCCAGAAAGTCAATCCAATTCCGATTCTGAAATCTGTGAAAACTCCAAAATCTGAGCAAAATCCAATCCCTATTCATAAAGCCTCAAATTCAACAAAAACAAAGAATCCCACTCATATTCTCAGCTCAAGTGATTCAAAAGGGAAGGCCAAGCTCTATCCTGAAACCAGTCCGAAAACCCATTATTATCAAGTATCCAACACGTTCACTCCTACGAAATCTCGTTTTGCTAGAGTACAATGGCAATCCACAAAAATGAAAGTGTTCCGAATTGATAATAAGAAAAATCAACCATCTGTGCAAAAATCATTTTGGGTTGAAAAATCATGCATTTTTCCTATCTCTTATAAATTCTCACATGGGTCCCACATTGGTTTGGGTTCCTAAATCTCTCTAACTTGTGCAGGTTCTACGTGACGAACAGTATGATCCAGAATGGTACATTGATAGCGGCTGTTCACGTCACATGACAGGGAGGAAGGAGGAATTACGAGAATATCGCTCGCTAATGAATGGAGGAAAAGTTAGCTATGGAAACAATGCAACCGGAAAAATCAAAGGCTATGGCATGATCACAAATGGTGAAATTTCGATCCGAAAAGTGGCATATGTTGAAGGACTTCAGCACAACCTAATCAGCGTTTTGCAACTTGTTGTTGGAACTGGTCTCAGAGTTTCATTTGATGAAGATGGTTCCGAACTAGTTGAAAAGGAATCTAAAAAGCTCGTTCTGAAGTCAAAATGAAAAGGAGAGATGTTTCCTTTGGACATGAGACCCATTCAAGGAAAACCCGCCATCTGCTTACTCACAAAAGCTATGAATGATGATAGTTGGTTATGGCATAGGCGTTTATCTCACATGAACTTTCGTGATATTAATAAACTGGTGCTGGGTGATCTTGTGCGAGGATTACCGCTACTCAAGTATGACAAAGACCGACTGTGTGATGCATGTGAGCTGGGAAAACAAAGCCGAAAGAGTCATTCTACAATCATCAACACAAAGATCATTGATCCATTGGAACTTCTGCACATTGATCTTTGTGGTCCGTCTGCCATCGAAAGCGTTGCTCACAACAAATACATTCTGGTTGTGGTAGATGACTTCTCTCGCTTCACATGGGTGTTCTTTCTCAAGCAAAAATCTGAAGCAGCGATCAACATGATTAACTTCATCAAGCAGATAGAAACTCTTCTCTGAAAGCAAGTTCGGATGGTAAGAAGTGATAACGGCACAGAATTCAAAAATAAAGTTCTAGATGATTTTCTTGTCCATAAAGGAATCTCGCATAACTTCTATGCCCCCTATACTCCTCAACAAAATGGAGTGGTAGAAAGACAAAATCGTTCTCTTTGTGAAGCTACTCGCACAATGCTCTCTTTTGCGAAACTTCCTCTCTACTTCTGGGCCGATGCCATCGCAACTGCATGCTTCACCCAGAACCGTTCGAATATCAACAAACGCTTTCACCTCACTCCATATGAAATAATCAACAAAAGAAAACCAAACGTGAAATTCTTTCATGTTTTTGGATCTAAGTGTTTCATTTTTAACTCAAAAGAAAAACGAGTTAAATGGGATGAAAAGGCTGATGAAGGTATTTTTCTTGGGTACTCTCTTACTTCAAAGGCCTATCGCGTTTTGAACAAACGATCTCGGAAAATTGAAGAATCGTACTACATCACCTTCGATGACAGCTACAATTCAAGAGCAAAGCAACCTACTACGAAGCCTCAAGAAATCTTTCCAGAATCAAATAGAACGACTATTCCTCTTATGGATCTATATGAGGAATTCATGAATTTGTTTGATGAACCAGAAAACGCAAAGTCAGCAGAAGCAAAAGCAAGAGACAACCAAGGGGATGAGCTGTTAAAAATAATAGACAGTGCCGTCAGTGAAAATGAAACTTCACCTAACAACTCCACATATGTTCCGATTGCGAACACAGCTTCCAGTTTTGATGCTCCCACTCCAACTCCCATTTCCGATGCACCAGTCAAGGGGGAGCATTCTGCATCTATCCAGGGGGAGAATTCGTCATCCTTTCGGAGGGAGGATTCTTCTTCTGACTCAGCGACAAGCATACCTTCAGTTGAAGAAGGCAGCTCCAATCTTGTTCATGCAGGAAACGATGCAAACTTCCAGGGGGAGAATGAAATTGAAAACAATGACCTTCACACAGTCAGAGGCACAATCGGAAGCTGAAGAAATTATTCCAGAGATTACTCCTGAATATGATCCAAATTATCCTCTAATGATAAAATGGACGAGAGATCATCCAAAATCTCAAATCATCGGAGCGACATCTGCTGGAGTTCTCACTCGAGCTCAAGCTAAAGAAAAGCAAGCTGCATTATTTTCAAAAGTGGAATTTTGCATGTTTCATTCATTCATCTCCAAGATCGAACCTAAAACAGTTAAAGTAGCACTCGATCATGCTGACTGGGTCCAAGCAATGCAAGATGAACTAAATGAATTTGAACGCAACAGGGTCTGGAGATTAGTTCTGACTCTAGAGAAGGCATAAGTTCTCGGAATAAAATGGGTATTCCGAAACAAATTAGACAAAGAAGGGAATGTCATTCGGAACAAAGCAAGACTGGTAGTTAAAGGCTACTGTCAAGAAGAAGGATCGATTATGAAGAAACGTTTGCACCAGTGGCCAGACTGGAGTCCGTTCGGATTTTTCTTGCTTATGCAGCACACAAGGGTTTCGATGTCTATCAGATGGATGTTAAGTGTGCATTTCTGAATGGTGAATTAGAAGAAACAGTCTATGTTGAACAACCACCAGGCTTTGTGAGCAGTAAACATCCTGATCATTGCTACGTGTTAGATAAAGCTGTTTACGGTTTAAAGCAAGCTCCAAGAGCTTGGTATGAAACTTTAACTCGGTTTCTCAAGCAATCCAAGTTCAAGCAAGGTTCTGTCAACCCAACTTTCTTTCGCAAAAAGGAAGGAAGTCACCTGATGATTATTCAAATCTATGTCGATGACATCATTTTCGGGTCTACTCATCCAAGCCTAACGGCTGAATTCCGAAAACTGATGGAGACAAAATTTGAAATGAGCTCGATGGGTAAAATCAATTTCTTTCTAGGCCTTAATATCAGACAAAGTTCGGAAGGCATTTTCATCAATCAAGAAGCTTATACCAAGTCTCTCTTAGAGAAATTCGGAATGAAGGGAGATTCTAAAGTCAAAGTTCCGATGGCCTTCGGAACCAAACTCACTCCTTCACTAGACAAACCTGCAGCAGATATCACTCTTTACCGTCAGATGATAGGTTCACTTCTCTACCTTACTTCAAGTAGACCTGACATCATGTTTGCTGTATGTTATTGTGCTAGATATCAGGCTAATCCCAGAGAGCCACATCACAATGCTGTGAAGAACATATTCTGATATCTCAAAACAACTACATCTCTTAGGCTATGGTATCCGTCAGGATCTGGGTTCTTCGTTCAAGCATTTTCTGATGCTGATCTTGGTGGTTGTGGATTGGATCGCAAAAGCACTTCAGGAGGATGTCAACTTCTCGATGGAAAACTCGTAAGCTGGCAATCTAGGAAACAGACTTGTGTGTCACTCTCAACAGCTGAAGCTGAGTACATTGCTGCTGCTTCATGCACCTCTCAGATAATATGGATTCAAAACCAACTGAGAGACTATGGAGTCAGTATGAAACGTATTCCACTTTACTGTGATTCCGAAAGTGCGATTCGGATCTGTCACAATCGAGTGCAACATTCAAAGACTAAACACATTGCACTTAGATATCACTTTATCAAAGATCATGTTGAAGACGGCAATATCGAGATTCATTTTGTTCGCTCAAATGATCAACTGGCAGAAATTTTCACCAAGGCACTTCCAGAGCTAGCATTTAACAGAATTCTTCAAGGCCTCGGAATGATGGAAGCTGAATCTGTTCCGAAATCCAACTAATTATCTGATTGATTCCGAAATTCGGAATGCCTCGGAATCGGACTTTAGACAAGAATGAATAGGAGCGAATGTATCCTTTCTGTATATTTATTTTCCTCTATTTTCCTCTATTTTTTTTTTCATCTATTTTCTTTTTCTATTTACCTCTAATTTTTTTTTTCAAAAATATCAAAAATATTTTCTAGTTCTTTAAAAAACAATTTGTATGTTGTGTGTTTTATTTTGTTTTTTTTTATTTTACCTTAAGTTTTTAATTCTTATTTTTTTGTTGTTTTGTTCTTCTTGCTGTCAACTGTACTTGAGAATGCAGATACAGAATCCAAAAAGAAATCCATAAACAAAAGCAAGTCACTTTTTATTTAAACTGAAGGACGGTAGTTCAGTACATCAAAAGGAAAAACAAAAACTACTTCATCCTACAACTTATAATCGTGCCACATCGGATGATCACCAAGGTGGAAGGCTTGATGGATTCGCACCTCACACTCATCCACGAAGAGACGACTCTCATCCGCCAGTCCCACCAAGAACTGGTTGTGAGGAGTTGTCCGGATGATCACCGCCGGCCACCACCCTCTCTTGTGCCAGACCTCCACGAGGTCGAACTGTTTATACTCCACCAAGATCTTTGGTGGGACAGGCTGCAAGTAGGGATAACTGGTATGGATCGTCATGGGACCACCACCATCACTATCCTTGAGCGTGGTCATCTTGACCTCATACCAATGGTTCCAAACCGCCATGATGACTCCACCATAAGTGCCACCTGCGTATTCACCTTCACGCATTTTCACCTCGACCTTGTCACCACGGTTGTAAGGACGTTGAGCCATTTGATGAACCGTCTGAAGGTAATCTTTCATGAGTGTGTGCTGTTTCTGCTAACAATATTTTCCTTTTATAGGCAAACAGGACACCGATTAGGCTTTCCAATAGTGGATATTAAATTACTTTTTGGGAGTAATGATGCAAGTCTGTTGTAATTATTACGTGTCATCAAAGCAGAGACGGCCGATTAGCATCTGATTGGACGTTTTCCACTCTTTTCGCCTGAGCATTTAATGAGTTCTCATGATGACTTTATTCCTCAGCAGTATTTCTCAGTAAATTTCTCTCTCTTTCCACCTGTCTAACTATCTAATGAATATCTATGATTATTGAAATAAAAACCAATTTCAATATATGATTTCGAAAAGTCTAGTCAAAGATCGCAACTCATTTTCACCATGAGAAGCTGTGAGACTCAAACAACCTCTCTCGACCCTTCTATCAATTCTCCACACTTAATACATTTCCATATAACTGTAACCCTTATGAAGGCTTTTAGCATTACCACTGAAAACTGATGGTTACACAAAATCTGTGTTCATGATTTCGGAATTGTTTCTACCACAGTTTCGAATGAAACCCAAAAATCCGAACACACTAAGGAATTGACGAAAACTTCAAAGGAAATCTCAATCTTTTATTTTTGCATGATCTTTATGAAATCTACTCCACCAAAGTAATTTCTATCCAAAGAGATCCAGTTTTTCATTTTTTTTTTTGAGATTTCAAAATATTTCCTAAGTCAGACAAAATTCTCCTTACACTCACTTGTTCTTATGACTACACTGGTCAAACAAGTCCTTTCTTCCGATTTCGGACATTTCTCACATTTTCGGAATTCAAAAGAAAGTTCAACCCACCCCATAAAGCTAAAAACTAAAAGATACATTTCAATGATTCTTATCAATCAATTGATCGTAATTCAACGGGAAACCACAAAAACACTTCCGAATCTCTCTTGATTCCGAAGGAAGAGATCCTTGCCCGGGATCATATAGTTTTATGTCGATCCGACATCACATATTCCCAGATAAACTTTGATTTTCTTCATTATCTTTGGCACACTCCTGCACGAAAATCACTCTTGGATTTTCTAACTCGGGTGGATTTTGTGATAAGGATTCAGATTGATGACCTGACATTTTCTCACTCATCATTTTTTTTTTTGAAATTTTGGATGAGGTAATTAAGATGTGGCAGTTACAACGTCATCTCAACAACAGCTACTTTCTCGCTTTTCACGCGCCTGCAATGCGACTCTTGGGGGCCACTCATGATATTTGAAGCGGGATTTCCTCTTTTCAATTGGATTCCAAAAGATATTTGAAGGGTTTCTTGGGTTTCTTTTTCTCTTCTCCGTATTTTATCTCTCACGCAAGAACACTAAACCCTCAAAGTACTCTTCCTCTCCTAAATTCTCACGCTCTCTCCCATGGCTGGTTCATCTTCTGCAAACGACAACACCTCTTCAACACTGATTTTGAAGATCAAAGCAAATCAAAACTTGATTATCGATCTCAACTCCTCTCACTACAGTGAATCCATTCGGCCTATGATCGAGTGTTTGAAGTACTCCCCAATCGCAACCGCCCTGACTGCATCTGCTACGGTACCCATCTCGCTTCTCTCCGCCGCTTACTCCACCGCCTTCTACAACAAAGCGGAGGAGTTTGTTTCTTTTGAAGTGGGTTCTGTCAAGACGAAAATTTCAAAATCAAGATTCAGTAAACTTCTAGGGTTTACTGAAACCGGAGACCTAATTGACCCAGAGATGCTTCAACCTGTAACCCTTCTCCGTCTGTTCTATCAAATGGATTACAAAGGCGATATTACCCATCTGTCTAAATTTACCAAGAAAGGTTTACCACCACAATGGAATGCCCTTTTCACCATTCTCTTCAAAAGCTTCTCAGAACGAACTACTGGAACTGACAGTGCGAGTAAGCTCTTTTACTCCTTTTTCTATGGTCTTTACAATGCTGTCAATCTTGACTATGGGTCAATACTTTGGAGTCAATTTGTCGAAAGTGTGAACTACAGACTCCGACATTAAGAAATCTCATGTGCTCGATTTTGGTCCCTCGTTGTTCAACGAACAATCGAGAAGCATGCTATTCATATCATGACGGATTCTGTGATGTCCGTTATTCCAACCTTGCCAACAGCAACCTTCGTCACCAGCAAGGCTGAGGACTTCGATTTTATTGGTGCCATTCTGATGGCAATGCTCGATCGTGTTCCGAAAGATGTTAACTGCATTGTTGATTACTGCAAAAAGACGACTTTCGCTGTTCGGGACTTGGACGACAAAATTCAACTAGCTTTTGACAAGCTTGTGAATCCAAGGAAAGTAACCAAGAGGAAGGGCAGGGGTGCCGCTTCCGACACCGAAAAACAATCAAAGCGATCCCGAAGGCTTCGGAGAATGGTCATACAACCTCAATCGGAGGATGAAAACTCCGACGAACATATTGTCACAAATCCTCTAGATGACGATCTGGCTGAAAATGAAGGACCAAATCCAAGGCCTCCAACACCTACTACCGAAACCACTCCAAAACCCACACCTCCTGTCTCTCCAAAACATCAAACACCACCAAAATCACCACAACGTAAATCTCCAAAACATCAAACACCACCAAAATCACCACCACCTAAATCTCCAACTCTCAATCAAACACCACCAAAATCTCCAACACCTACATCTCCACCCCAACAACAGACACCACCAAACTCTGCATCACAGAAATCCCCTCCACGAAAATCCCCAACACCAGATGCCACTACCCACAACTCTCCGAAAATCCAAGAGCCAACTTCCGAACAGGAAGATGAAGACGTCCTGATTTACGATGATCAGGATGACCTGCCCGATTACATTGAGTCTCCTTTCAATGTACACTTTCATGATTCGGATCCTTCTGCTCCTATGACTCAGGAGCAATTTCAAGAATTGTCTACGAAATTGGACAAACTTCTTGAAACACAGCAGGGCCCCTCCACTTCCGACTGGCAATCCCAGTTGGACACTCACAAAACTCAAGTAGAGACATTAATTTCGGCAAATGTCAAACTTGTGGAAGAATTCTCTACCAAAATGGAGAAGGCTAATGGCAGCATGGAGGAGAATGCCAAAAAGGTTGCGACCTTGGAATCAGAAATTCTGGATTTTATTAAGGCCTACAATGAATCCACTCAGTCCTAAAATGATAAAATGCAAAAGGTCATTCATGGGTTTGCGGAGACCCTAAAAGCTGAAAAGGAAGCGATTGCGACGCTTCGCTCCGATCTCCAGAAAGAAAATTTCGATCTGGCGTCTGCCTTACAGTCTAAGATTGATAAGCTGCGAGACGATCTGGCATCGGAAAACGAGTTGATGGATCTCGTGGCAACTAAAACTACGAAGATCCAACTCCTGAAGGCTGAACTGAAGAACACTACAGCGGTCTTGTCATCGGCTGTCTCTCAAACACAGGCAGTTCGTAACTGTGTCACCAAGATTGACACATATATTCGACGACTGGTAGAAGAAGACGATCCAGTCCTAACTCCTTACCTTCGTAGTCACATCACGAATAAACTCCATCCGGTCCTTTTGTTGCTAAGCAAAATCCAAGGTGTTTCGGAAGACGTTGCCATTCTGAAACAAGGGGAGATGAGGACAAAGCGGATAAATCCGATGACAATGATGGAGATGATGGGCCCGAAAAGTCAAATGAAAAAGAAAAAGAGAAGGAGAATAGAGACGATACTGCTGATGTCTCTAAAAACGACAAGGGCGAAGGAACGAAAAAGGCCGCAGAAAGCCCAGTTCAAAAACCAAAATTCTCTACGATCACTAACCTGAAGAAACCAGGGACTCAAGAGTCTGCTGATGGCATTCAAAAACCAAAAGCTGATTGGTTTGAGAAGATGAATGTTGGTAATACATCTGCCGGTCCTTCGAAACGAAAGGGCAAGAAGATCGGTGAAGATGATGTAGATGAAAATCTGGACATGTCGGAGGATGCCAAACTGGCCAGAGCTACAAGGGAAAAAGAACTTGATGAAATTATTCAGATCACCAAACAGCTTGATGCCGAAGATGCAGCCAAACGACAAGCGGAACTTGATATGAAAGCTCGTAAGTCTCTATTTCCTGATTGGGACTACGAAACCATGAAGTCGGAAGCTATCACACAAACCATAGAAAATTGGTTGCAGCCAATTTGCTCTTACGATGTCGGAAATCATGTCGACTCTCAAATGGACTTTCCGATTACAGCAAGAGTATTTCTTATCCGCTCCTTCGATGAACTGAAATCGAACACAGAACCACGGGCCGTGGTCAATGATAAGCTGTTCAACTTCTACTTGGAGCACTCCAAACTGCAGTACATGTCTTGGAGCCTGAAAAAGATTGTGAAGCTCACTCCAAGAATGCCTCATGTGACTTCTCCGTTCCGAAACGCTATCTTTCTTGCTCGCAGAGGGTCAGATAATGAGAAAGATGAATTCACCTTGGCTGATCTTCCCTTCATGAACCCATTGGACTGGGTGTCTCTGTTTAACATCCTTTCAAGGAGGGAAGACCATGAGATTCTTCATGAGCATCTCAATAAACTTCTCACTGGCTATATTATGGAAGTGTCCAATCTTGATGTTGATGTGGCTTCTATTCTGAACTCCGTTCCGAAATGTTCAGCTGAAAAACCTCCTTCTGATCTGAAGAGACGTCGTCTCGGAAAGATCAAAAAGGGTGACTGGAATGTGGCGTATCCATCCAAGGAGGGAAAGGACTCGGTGAAAAAGATCTTCTATCTGCGAGACAAACATCTTTACCGAACTCCCGCATTGAAGAAAATTCTCGATCTCATCAACAAAACGAAACTGAATACTGAGAATGGTAAGAGATGCTTCAATGATATGCTGACCTGGTACATAGCCTTTCGGAAAAGAATCCTGCTCTTAATTCCGAAAGTGTTTGAGAAAGAGCTGAAAGTTGTGAAACCTGAACCTGAAGAATGAAGACTGGTCGCATTTTGACTCAAAGGGGGAGATTGTTGAGTCATAAATGAAGATTGAGTCAAAGATGCTGATCGGATTTTTCGCCATATCTAGTGCCTTTATTTTAGCTATCAGTTATGGAATGGGTCTGTCCTTCCATACTTAGTTTTTGTATAAATAGCATGCACGTACCCTAATTAGGGTTAACTTTTGTAATCTTTTCTACGGCATTCATACAGAATAGTTCACATCGAATTGTTCTTGAGTTGCATATTAATCATTCGACATCAGTTCTCCATATTGTCTATTCTTGATCTTGTTTAGTTTTATTATTCCGCATTATTTGAATCTCGATCCAACTCTTATGTTACAACACTTTATACCCTTACAAAGCCAAAAGAATATGTTATGTAAGAACCCGAAAATAGTGGTAAAACTATAAAATAAACATATGTAAAATTTGGGTTTGAACGATGCTGTAATAGTAGAAATTGGTAAAAAAGGGCAAAACAATCATTTGGCACACAATTGACTTTTATGTAAAGAAAATATATTGTGGGGCAAGAATGAAATAAAATAAAACTTATAATGTTATAAAAAGAGTTTTTGTGCCATTTTGGAAAAGATGGAACTTAAGGGGTTGATTTGTCATTAGGGCAAAGTTAGGTGGAATAAATAGAGAAATATCTTCTCCCATCTCATAGGATACGGGAAATCAGTTATAGAGTGATCCAGAGAGAGGAGCCGAGAGAAGTCTAGAAGGAGAAGCAGTGGAAGTGAAGATTAAGCTTTGAGTTCAAGATCCCCAAGCCAAATCAAGGTAAGAACACTTGTTCTTGACTTTTTACACATGGGTTCTTCATGGGATGACTTAAAAACAAAAAGTTCAGTTGCAATCCAAGATGTTCCGATGATTCTTTTCATGTAAACAAGCTCAAATCATCAAGTAAACACACCTAAATCAAGAGGTGATGTTGAATTTTGAAAATATTATTTTTGAATCAAGAACCCTAGCTCACGGGTTCTTGTGATCAAAGATGATTCTAGTGACTAAAGTGAGTTCAACATGTTAGAATAGATGTAAGAAACTAGTATTGATAGTTAATTTTGAAGTAATTTCAGATTTTGAGCAAAATGAGAAAACAAGATTTTTATGAGCATAAGTTGGAATTAGTGATTCCATGGGTTAAAACCCTGATGTAAACTGAAGGTTTTAGTCATCGAATGATTATATATTGATTAAGTTAAGTATTAAGAACTTAATAGACGAAAACAGTGAGCTGCAGCACAAAAATCGGGCAAAAACTCGCACCTGCAGCACGGGCACGAGTCGTGCCCTATTTGTACTGGGCTTAGCACGAGTCGTGCCACCCCAGTAGAAGCCAGAAAAGGCATCCTACAATGAGCACAAGTCATGCTCCTTCATGAATAAAATGTGCACGAGTCGTGCTCCAAGTCAGGGGGTTTTGGACATTGAAATTTGATGTTAGGCCCATCCGTTTGGTATCCAATTGATACCATAAGGTTAATATGATATGAATACATGAAGAATAAAGTTAAGTTGAGTGTGTGACTTTCCAAGGGTAATAATGGTCAATAATATACCATGTAAATGATAACTGAAAGTAGCAAAGAATAGAATAATTTAACTATTGAATATCCCAAACATGTTGTGATATGAGTTTTGTATAATAAGGGAACATTGGTCATTGTGTGTTGCTAATTCATATAGCATGTACTAAACAGAATGTGAATAAACTCCTTAGGCACTTAAGGAGTAAAAGATCAATGAATAGGAGGGACGAGGAAGGAAATAGTCCTAGTTAGACTTCTATAACTAGTCAAGGTGAGTAGTGTGCGGATTTTCTGGAGTACATAGCAAAACAAGTTTTATATGAAATGTTTTGGAGTCAAAATGGTTTTATGAAATTGAAAATGTTACCATGAAATTGTATGTATAATGTGCATAAAAGTTAAATGAGAAATGTAGGAAATCAATGAAGTGATAGAGCCATGATTGTATAATGAGAAGTATCCGGATAAAGATCATGCCTGCTGTGGTAGGGGTGGTCAAAATACATTACTGGGATGGTACCTCCCGTCGCGAAGTAGTTGTCTCAAGGGTACCTTGATGGATGAATTCGTTTCATGCTATCAAGGGAGGAGTTATACGGGTGCGCTCGTATAAAAATTCCTACGGGGACGCTCGGAGGGACATGCTATCAAAGGAGGGAATACGCGGGTGCGCTCGTGTAAGAATACCTATGGGTGCGCTCATAGGTATTCAATATTATGGAAAATTGTAAAGCTTGAAATATGAAAATTGTTTTGGGGTCTAAAACCCATCTTACTCACGAGACATTATGTCTTACATATTTTTTTTAAATGTTATGTACTCAGAAGATGAAGGAAGGGGTTAGAAGAGTCGAGTGTGGGACAATACCTTTCGTTGTGTAAAACATGTACAAAGATGTTTAAATTGTGGTAATGGTACGAGATGGTGACACCCTGTCTACTTGTAAAACTTTTTGTAACAAATTTTGATATATTGGAATAAATTTTTGTATAAGAGATAGGGTGTTACAATTTGGTATCAGAGCCATAGTTTAAGCGAACTAGGTGTCAAAACTTGAACCTAGACTTAAACTGTGTAAGGGTTAAGTAGGATGCATACTTTAATATACGGTTGTAAATAAGAAGAAGTGAGGATTAACCTGAAACAGTGGAACATGAGTCCTGGTGGTGAAGCTGGAAGCAAATATGTATAGGTGTATGTGGGTAGTAAGAAAGAATGAGGGAAATGGTAATTTCAGAGAAAATAAAAGTGGATATAAGAAGTTAGTAAGTAAAAGCTAATTAAAGACCAATGATACCTACCTTTCTATAAGGAGGTAGATGAGTCACGATTGGTATCTAAATTAGTAATATGAAATGACTAACATAATTGTCAAGCTAAGCAAGCTGAAAGAATATAAAAGAAGGAAAAAATGTATGAAAAATAAAGTTTTGTGAATGCAAGATAAGTCTAAATGGTAAAGAAGAATGTTATTCTAAAAGACTGGTTAGAACATCATGAGAAGTGTAATAAGTATGAAAACATAGATTATCATACACAAAATGTATGAGATTTGATATGTCACTTGAAAAATTAAATCAATCATGGTAAACAATTAAAAGGCCGGTGGAAAAAGAGTAAGTAGGAGATAAAGTGCTAAACTAAGCACTAGTGTGAGAAATAAGAACTGTAAGAAAGTACTAAAACATAAAGTATTAATATGAGAATGGTACACGGGGTACCCAAAAAGATGAGAAGTGTACTTATAAAAGTGTTGTAAGAAAATTGAAGAAAGAAAAAGACATGATTATATTAGTAAGTATAATGAGTAAGTGAGACCGAGATCTCATAAATAATAAATGAGGGTGAAAGAAGTATCTAGGTTGCTAATATGTTGAATTATAAAAGTATTATAAGTAAAAGTGATATAATACATGTATTACTGAAAGTAATACATATAATGTACACGAAATAAGTGAGATCACTATAGAGTATGGAAATGAGTAAGAAGTATGTGAAAATGAGATTTCATAAATTACGAATTAAGAATGAAAGTAATGATTAAGTTATTAATAAATGTTATGATGTGAAAGTAGTATATGTACAAAATGATACGAGACATGTATTTATAGAAAGTAATACATGTAGATTACAGAGTAGAAAAGATAATAATTTACTGCGAATGTATGGAAGCTAGTAGGGAGTAAAAAGAAGTATATAATTTCGTAATATAAGTGTGAAGAGTAGAAAATAAGGAAGCTGACAGAAATAATAGGTCAACTTCAATAGTAAAACTGTACAAATCCAAAGACCAAAAATTATGTATTATACATAAAAAGAAACCTACTGATGTCTAGTTTCTAAAACAAAGAGCGGTACGTCGTTTTGACTTTTCTAGAGTGAAATATGCAGATCCTCGTGCAAGGTACACTGTTTCGACAGATTCTGTCCCAAACGGGAATGTGAGGATGTAAAATATAAAGAAATGAATAAAATTCATTCGTTATATATAGAAATGAAGCGAAAGTCGTTAGAAATGATAAAGAATAAATGTGTAGTCGAAAAGACTCAAAGAATGAAATATATAAAAGATAAGAAGTTGTAAAACTTCTATAAGGAAGGAATATTAGTAAATTATTTACATAACAATGAATGAGTAGAGGAATGAGAAAAAGATAAGATTGAGAATAAATAAGTAATATTATAAGTGAAGAATGAAAAGAATGTGGAGGTGTTATAAAAAAAGATAGACTTGAGCAGTTATATATACAAACTACCAAAAGAATGTGGAGGTGTTATAAAAAAGATAGACTTGAGCAGTTGTAAAACCTAAAGAATAAGGGAAAAATTAAAAGTATGTAAGGAAAATGCAACTTCATGTTTTTTGTTATAAGTAAGAATTATGAGTAGAATTGAAATATAAAAAAAATTTGTTCAAGTAAAATGTCCGTTAAGGGACAGAATTTTGCAAAGAAAAAATTTAGTGTATTTTATGAATTTTGTTTAAATACATATTATGTTTGAATATACTTGGAAAAGTTTTATAACTAAAGAACATGATGAGTATAACCTTATGGGTTTTAATGAAGATATAAGAAGAAATGCAAAGTATATTGCTATTTTTGATAAATACATAGAAGTATGAAACTATTTTGTAGAATAAGAGTTTGAAGGATTGAAAGTCAAAGAAAATAAGTTTTATTAAGTTAAATGAAGAGTACAAAGTACAAGACCAACAACTTAATGAGTAAAAAGGTATGAAAATGCAAATCACAATGTGAAAATTTTCATAAAAGTCATAAGTGGAAAGAAATGACTTCAAAATGGACTACATTGGGAAGTAAGAAACAAGAGATTAATTAATAAGTAAGTACTCATAATTGAGTAAAAAAGGGATTTTGTAAATTACCATTATGAAATGAAGAGATTTGTATATGACCGAAATGAAGTAAATAGGAGTGCAATTTAAACATGAAATATGAGTAAGAGGATAATAAAGTCAAAGGGAAATTGATAAAATGACTAAAAGGGTATTTTAGTCACTTAATAAAAGTATTACATATGTTGTTATAAGGAAAAGTGGGTAAAATGACTAAAAATATATTTTGGTTATTTGGATAGATGTAAAGTTTTAAAGAAATATTCGTATGCAAGAGTATATCTATTATAAGGAGAAAGTCTAGAAGATGGATAACCTCTAAAACCACAAATTTCTGAAAAATTTAACTAAAAAGACTCGTGTATTAAATAAGAGATTAAAAGTTGAGGGAATAAAAGCTTATTTCCTCAAAGATAAAAAAGTATAAGTAAAGAAAATATATTCATACTATGTAAACTACGAAAAGATTCCGGGAACGGAATCCTCTTAAGGAGGGGTGATTGTAAGAACCTGAAAATAGTGGTAAAAACTATAAAATAAACATATGTAAAATTTGGGTTTGAACGATGTCGTAATAGTAGAAATTGGTAAAAAAAAGGGCAAAACGGTCATTTGGCACACAAATGACTTTTATGTAAAGAAAATATATTGTGGGGCAAGAATGAAATAAAATAAAACTTATAATGTTATAAAAAGAGTTTTTGTGCCATTTTGGAAAAGATGGAACTTAAGGGGTTGATTTGTCATTAAGGCAAAGTTAGGTGGTATAAATAGAGAAATATCTTCTCCCATGTCATAGGATACGGGAAATCAGTTCTAGAGTGATCCAGAGAGAGGAGCCGAGAGAAGTCTAAAAGGAGAAGCAGTGGAAGTGAAGATTAAGCTTTGCGTTCAAGATTCCCAAGCCAAATCAAGGTAAGAACACTTGTTCTTGACTTCTTACACACGGGTTCTTCATGGGATGACTTGGAAACTAAAAGTTCAGTTGCAATACAAGATGTTCCGATGATACATCCCGTCACGAAGTAGTTGTCTCAAGGGTACCTTGTAAGACCCTTATCCTGATTATAACATATAATTAAAATAAGAGTGTTATTAATTCTATGATTTTTGATAGTTATAAAGGTAAGAAAAACTTTAGTAACAATTTCATATGAAAATCAGCATTTTGTGCCGTTTTTGGAAAAATCATAATTAATTCTAGGAAAAACGTTTGGACCTCAAACCAGTGCACAAAGTTTACAAATTGAGTCTAGTACAATTATGAAAAATAATAATAAGCTTGAAAATAACATTATCTATAGTGAAAAATGCAATCTTCACTGATTAGTTCGAAATTGACAGATTAGATAGTCTGTTTTCAAAAATTCATAGTAAATCATAGAAAAATTGTATAAATACATACAATACGTCCCTGAAAAGGTATTGAGATGAATTTTCAGAATATCAGATAAAATCCCGAATTTAATGGATTTAAGATTGGCTAAACTAGTCTTAAATTTCAACAATATATTAATAAACTCTTTTGTCAAAAGTGGCAAGTAATTGTTAATTCAAGAATTCAAGTATAAATACCCCCCAAACCATCTCATAAACCACACAAATAAATATCAAACCAATATATGGAGGTTTCTAAGCACTAGAATGTAAGCAAGTGAGCGGAGGAAGCTCGAAAGCCTAACGAAGGAGTTATAGATCCCGACGAATGGTCATAAGGTAACTACAAACCTTTCTATAGCTTAATTAGGTATTGTAAAATAATTTATGTTAAGAAGTAGAATATTTAATAAGTATAACATATATACTCATTTCCAACAATAGTAAACAAAAACCTTAAAAAGTCGTTATTATAACAGTTCGTAATTTCCAAAAATAATACTGATTTATTTACTTATGAGGACGGTGACTAGGCCGATTACTTGGGATCTGGTTGTTGGATTTTCCAAAAGGCTAAAATGCTGAAAGGATCCTGCCACCTTATCTAATCTTCTACATGGCCGTTCTTAACTTGAAGAATCATGGAGTATCATATTGGAATTAATAAAGGATTTAAGTTGTTCAGTAGTATGACATATGTTGGTACTATAGTAATTAAGACTTAATGATATTAACAATTGGAAGAAGAAGTCTTAAGATGTAGAATATCCGGAAAGAACTATACTCAGGTGAGTAACATAATCTCGTTGCTACACATTGTCTACTTGTTGTTGTGTAATGTATAAATGTCATGTAAACTCATGGACTGTATGGGTCCTATAATGAGATTGTGTGGATCTCTACGACATGGACTGCATGGGTCCTATAATGAGATTGTGTGGATCTCTACTACATGGATTGTATGGGTCCTATAATGAGATTGTATGGATCTCTACTTGCTGAACTGTATGGGTTCTACTATGAGATTGTATGGATCTCAATTACTTGGACTGTGTGGGTCCTATTTACTCAGTATCTCTATGATGAAATGTTGTTATATGAAACTGTTTTGTTGATGTTACTCACTAAGCTTAAATAGCTTACCCGTAGTATGTTGAATCGACTTTCAGGTCCTAGTGGTTCAGGAAACGGTAAGGAGATGCGTGAGGATTAAGAATTGAAGAATATGGATTGTCTTTTGGTAATAAAATGCAATACCCGGCTTGATCTTGGGAAAATTCTGTATTGAATAAGATCTATTGATAACTACTTGTATTCCGTTTGTTTAATATAAATGTACCCCTACTTTTGTATGAAAATTTTTGGGTGTAATTTGTGTTAAAAATCCAGGTGTTACATACCTTGATGGATGAATTCGTTTCATGCTATCAAGGGAGGAGTTATACGAGTGCGCTCGTATAAAAATTCCTACGGGGACGCTCTTAAGGACATGCTATCAAAGGAGGAAATATGCGGGTGCGCTCGTGTAAGAATACCTATGGGTGCGCTCATAGGAAATTAAATATTATGGAAAATTGTAAAGCTTGAAATATGAAAACTGTTTTGGGGTCTAAAACCCATATTACTCACGAGACATTATGTATTACGTATTTTTTTTAAAATGTTATGTACTCAGGTGATGAAGGAAGGGGTTAGAAGAGTCGAGTGTGGGACAATAGCTTTCGTTGTGTAAAACATGTACAAAGATGTTTAAATTGTGGTAATGGTACGAGATGGTGACACCCTGTCTACTTGTAAAACTTTTTGTAACAAATTTTGCTTGTGATATATATTGTAATAAGTTTTTGTATAAGAGATGGGGTGTTACAATTTGGTATCAGAGACATAGTTTAAGTGAACTAGGTGTCAAAACTTGAACCTAGACTTAAACTGTGTAAGGGTTAAGTAGGATGCATACTTTAATATACGGTTCTAAATAAGAAGAAGTAAGGATTAATCTGAAACAGTGGAACATGAGTCCTGGTGGTGAAGCTGGAAGCAAATATGTATAGGTAGTTGTAATAATATGGGACCGTTCTATTATAATCACAGGATATATATTTGAGTTTGGTGGAACCACAAAGGAATCATGTAAATCTGTAAGGGATGAGTGTAGGAGGTGTGAGGGCATAGGTTCGGTATACCTATGTAATAAAATCAAGTATGACAGAAAATGTTTGTCACACCCCCAAACCACGATGGCGGAATCGTCTGAGGGCGGAACGGGACATAGCATCACAACCGTTGCATACATTGAAACATAAGTAGATAACAACCATCATACATTATAATTGGAAAGTTACATTATTCGAACGGTATTGTTTCAACCCAATTACAGTATGATAATGAAATAAATAAAAGAGACGTCTTCGCGTCCCATTTCAAAAGGTTAGTCGGACCTGACTAATTGTTACCTGAGAATACAAGTAATTTGAAAGAGTGTCAACATTACGTTGGTGAGTTCATAAGATTTTTGTATGAGAAAATCCATAATCGTTTTTCCTTGTAAAGAGATAATGTTTGAAACCAGAAAATCCAATATTTTCTTATAAATGAGTCGTAGTCTTAAAAACCCAAAGACCGAAAAATGTATAAGTGTTCTGTACTTGAAATTTGTATTACGTAGTCTTATTCTAGTATGAAACCATGTAAATACATGTTTATTCGTAGATTAACTGTAGATCTAATTCCGTAGAACCTTTACGTAGGTAAAATCGTACTCTTATTTATATCTTGATAAAATGTAGTTTTAATTTCCATAAAACTTGTATGTATGAGTAAAACTATACTTATATTTGTGACTTGTTCGAGTATAGTTTTAATACCATAAAACTCGTATGTATAAGTAAAACCATACTTATATTTGTATCTTGATAAAATGTGGTTTTAATCCCATAAAACCCGTATGTATAAGTAAATGCCATACTTATATTTAGTGTAGAGCAACATGTAGTTTTATATTTATATAAAACCATTTGAAGAATGTTTTTCCCCAAACTAAGGATATTCGTTGTCGTTCATGTGAGTTATTATAACCTTGCTGTGACTAGTATGTAGGCCTGCCACGACGTTCTTCAGGCGTCGTAATGTTAAGACATTTGTCACCCCAGACCTGTCGGTCTAGCTGTAGCTAGCAGCTTAGGTGCGGGATTGTCAGTCCCGTATAGATCTATACACAACTATCTCGCTCATGAATGATTAAGGTTATAATCCAGGACTTAATGCGTACATCTTTCAGTACTGTGAAGAAATGTCTCACATAACCACCCAACGTGATGTCTTATCCTAGTTCGTACTGAAATGAAAATCCTTTTGTATTTGTAATTATCAAAATATACTCATGATAATTATAGTGTAAAACCTTGCTTGTAAATGTAGTGAAAACCCTTTGTATTCGTAATTATCAATTTGTCCATGATAATTATAGTATGTAAATGTACTGAAAACTCCTTTACGTTTGTAATTATCAAAATATACTCATGATAATTATAGTGTAAAACCTTGCTTGTAAATGTAGTGAAAACCCTTTGTATTCGTAATTATCAATTTGTCCATGATAATTATAGTATGTAAACGTACTGAAAACTCATTTACGTTTGTAATTATCAAATTGTCCATGATAATTATAGTATGTAAATGTACTGAAACTCCTTTACGTTTGTAATTATCAAATTGTCCATGATAATTATAATATGTAATAATTATATAATTATATAATTATCTTTCGTATTTTATGTCGTACCTTTGTCGTTCGTTCCATAAATTATACCCATTATAATTTATATAAATGTTTTCGCGGTGTTAACGTATTTAAGCCTAAAAGATGTCAATGAGTTGAAAATTATAATTTCTTCATCTAAGGCACTAAATATGCTAATAAGATAGATTTAAAGTTTATAAACATGTCATGGCAAATAATTTGTTTTAGTCATCTTACATAAGTGATGACAAATAATTTTGTCAAAATGATGGTAATCTTTCCAAATTGTCATTTTTGTTTAAAATGTCAATTTCCTTGTAAAAAATATCATTTCCCATGATAATGTAGTAATGTTTAATAATTATATAATTTTATATAATTATTTTTGTCATGTTCAAACGTCATAATAACCTTGTGTTCATAAACTATTCCAATAATAGTCTATTTTTAGTATTCCGTCGTAATAATCGTCTTTTTGTGAATAATAACGAAGTAACTTATTCAAATGATTATAAATATCATCTTTTAAGATATTTCTCACAAAAATTGTGTAATCACTTGGTTATAACCATTTTTGCTAGAAAATAGTACTTTTGTTTTTAAAAACGTAGTTTTTACTAGTTTTCGTTTTTATAACGTTTTTATCCAAGATCTAATATTTTTGTACACTTTATTTGTAGTTTTGTAACTTTTACACAACTTAATATATCATAGTGTTTATAATATATGGATCTATCCATATTTCATGTCAAGAATATTTTTACACAACAACTAGTTTTATAAACTTGTGTAAAACATCTCTTATAGCATTTAATCACATATAAACTTGTATAAAACAACATTTATAGTAAATGAACTTGTATTCTCCCCCAAAAAGGTTTGAAAATATGAAAATGAGGGGTATGAACTCACCCTTGATGCGTGCTTTACTTAAAAACAAGGTTGTCCTTGCGGGATTTACGGTAGAAGACAAGATCTAAGCTTCGGAGCTCGAATGACCCTTGGACAAAGCTATTATCCAACGGGTTTTACGTAGATGTTAGTGTGTGTAAATGAGATAAAAGTGGTGTAATAAGGTTTAAAATCACTAAAGGAAGCTAACTTACCAAAAATATTTGAAAAACACTTGAAAACGAAGAACGGTGGTGGTGGAAGGTGGTGGCCGGCGATGGTTTGTGGTGGTGGCGGGTGGTTGAGAGGTGGTGGAGTGGTGGTGGTGTGGCGAAAGTTAGAGAGAAGGAGAAGAGTTGGGAGAAGTTTCATGTTTCAAATGAAGATATATCACCTTTTAAATAGATATGGAAGATATGATTTTCTATTTGTTTAATACTAGTATCATCTTATAGCCATAAGGGCTAGATCATGAATAGTTGCATGAAGATATGGTGTGATGTTTGAGGATCATAGCAGCCGATTTGGTGAGGGGAGGGGTAGGGGTGGGTTGGTCTTTTATAATTTATACAAATAACTTATAAAAATGAGCGTTTTTATAAAATACGTAAAACGTTTTAGCGTAATTTTATACGTTTTTGAGGAAATGATGTTCTAAATAAATATTATGTATAAAAACATTGCTAAAAATTTATTTAGATTGAATCATAACTCATTAGACGATGAAATACGCGTTTAAGCGCAGTGTTTAAGGCACTTTTGATGTTTCGTTATCCCATTTTTGATGTTTAAGGCACCTCATTTTGTATTTTAGGTCTAAACCCTGTGTACATTTATCCGTTAACAGTGGTTTAACTGTTGTAACTTTCTCATACGAACTCCGTTTTCGACGTTCTATATATCCACAGGTTCGTATTTACGAATACATCGTTTTATGAATATTATTATTCTCAAAATAATAATTGTACAATTATCGAATTTTTACGCTATAGTAGTTTAATATCCGTATTTTCGGCGTTTACTCGATAACTGTTTTGAATAGCGTACGTAGTATTATAATATCTAATAATACATCGTAAAATTATGGAAAAATTACTTTTCAATATAAGGATTAACGTACGCTTTGTTTGACTACAGTTGACTTTCGTTGACCAGAATTTACAATTGTCACATCATCTACCCGTTAGAAAGAATTTCGTCCCGAAATTTAGCACTTGAGTACATCCTCAAGGGTTTGGGAATGGATGTGGGTATTTCATTTTCATATGGTCCTTACGTTCCCAAGTAGATTCAGGTCCACGCTTGGTGCTCCAGCAGGCCTTCACTATCGGTAAGCGGCTTAGTTTCGTTATTTTGATTTCTTTGTCCATGATCTCCACGGGTTCTTCAACGAAGTAGAGATTTTCATTTACTCCAATCTTGTCAAGCGAAATGATGAGAGTCTCATCGGACAGACACGTTTTCAGGGTTGACACGTGGAAAGTGGGGGTGTACATTGTTGATGTTATTGTGGTAGTTGGAGTCTGTAGGCTACCGGGCCGATCTTAGCAAGGATCTTGAATGGCCCGATGTACCTTGGATTTAGTTTTCCGATGCTTCTCAAGCGTAACATTCCCTTCCAGGGTGAGACCTTTAACGAAGCATGGTTTCCAACCTGGAATTCTAAGGGCTTGCGTCGTTTATCCGAGTAGTTCTTTTGTCGGTCACGAGATGCTTTCAATCGTTCACGGATCTGAATGATTTTCTCTGTCATATCTCTTATGATCTCGAGACCGGTGAGAGTGCAGTTAAGTACTTGTCCTCTGGTTAAATGGGTGTCGCCTACCTTGGCCTAGTACAGGGTGGATCTGCACTTGCAATCCGTATAAGGCTTCAAACGGAGCAACTTTAATGCTCGTGTGACAACTTTCGTTGTATGAAAACTCGACGAGCGATAAGTAGGTGTCCCACGACTTGCCGAAATCTATCATGTTAGCTCTCAACATGTCTTCCAGCGTTTCGATAGTTCTTTCACTTTTCTCGTTGGTTTGTGGATGGTAAGCTATACTCATGTTGAGTCTGGTACCCAATGTCTTTTGCAATGATTGCCAAAAAACGTGACGTAAATCGACTATCTCTGTCTGAGATAATGGATATCGGCGCACCATGTAATCGTACAATCTATTTGATGTATGACCTTGTCAATTTCTCCATTTTTTTCTGTCTCTTTTATTGGTAGGGAGTGTGCGGACTTGGTTAACTTATCGACAATTACCCATATGGTGTTCAGCTCACCAGTTGCCTTGGGTAATTAAGTTATGAAGTCCATGGTTATCCGCTCCCACTTCCACTCGGGTATTTCTGATTATTGTAGTAAACCCGAGGGCTTTTGATATTCTACCCTGACCTTGGCACAAGTCAAACACTTGCCCATATAAGTAGCAATCTTTGCTTTCATGTTTGGCTATTAGTACACTTTTTCTTGCAAGTCTCTTCCAGGACTAACTCCCTGAAGTCACCAAACTTTGGTGTCTGCATTCAGTCCATGAAACATCGTCGGGGCATTGGTCAACTGAATAGTTATCATGACCAATTTTACAGTGTCCATATTGGGTCCTAAATGATGTTTTTGGAATGTCCTCATCCTGAACTCTAAGTTGATGGTACCCAGCTTTCAAATCGATCTTTGAAAAGTAGTTGGATCCCTATAACTAGTCGAACATGTCATCGATTCTGGGAAATGGGTATCTGTTCTTGATAGTCAACTTGTTCAGTCCTCTATAGTCAATACACATTCTAAAGGATCCATCCTTCTTTTTCATAAATAAACCAGTGCTCCCCAAGGCGAGAAGCTCGGTCTAATGGATCCCTTTTCTAGTAGTTCGTATAGTTGACTAGCTATCTCCTGTATCTCTGCTAGGGCTAGTCTGTATGGAGACTTTGCTAGGCAGCCGCTCCCAGGATCAAGTCGATTTTGAACACGATCTATCATGTTGGGGGTATCCCCGAAAGATCTTCTGGAAGCAAATCAGGAAAGCCACAGACTTTTGGTATGTCAGTGATTTCCTTCCTTGATCGCATCCTGACTGGACCCCTTTGCCTTCGGGCAGTCTCTCTAGAAGTGCTTGGTTTCATCATACCCAAAACAAGTGCGACTCAAACCCAAGTTGGACGCTTGATTGGTTTCCCAATGCCAGAGTCTTGCAAAAGCGGGCTGTATGTCCCTTCTGCTTGCAGTCATAGCAGATCATCTCTCTGTAGGCACCAGTATGATGAAAATGGCATTTGTTGCGCCTTGGGAGATTCACTGAATATTGTTTTGATAAATTTCCTAATGGGTACGTACTAAGGATAGGCAGCGAAATTTTGATATGTCTCAAATGTAAAGACTATTCAAATGCTGTGCACAAAACAGTTTATGAAATGATCGAGGAATCGAGGATTTTTGGAGCCACAATTTCTGTTGCGAGTACTCTCACCCTAATAGAACCATATTCGATGAATATGTTTAGGGAGTCATTGTCTCTAATGGAGGCGGTGAATGTTCATGATAGATTAATCCGCATGATCTAGGTGATGTTAGAAGGGTTTAGAACGATAAGTAACTTCACTGTTATTAAAGTGCGTTACAACTTCGGGTGAATGAAGATGTTCACATTGTAACTAAACGAGGTAGCTAGAGAATGAAGAAAATTCTTATGATAAATCGTCAATGAGGGAACTCATATAGAACTATTTTGGTTACTGATTTTCATGAATTATTCAACTGTTTAAGTCGTGCCAATTGCAAATTTGCAAGGGGTCGGAAAAATGAGTTTAGGAGTTAGGAACTATTTGAAATTGTAAAGGTAGCGTGCTACTTTGAAGGGAGGCGTAAAAGTATCGATCATTGAGAATGAGTACATTCTCAACTTAGTGATTCTAAGAAAGTAATCCTTTAGAGGATATAGAATTACAACATTAAAAACCTTTCTCTCCTCAAAATGAAGGACTTGGCAAATTGTTTGTACAACGTTTCATGGTGTGAATGCAGTTCCGTACCTTTTATAGAGTCATTGGTTAAGCTATAGGTTTGACGTGTGGAATAAGGGGATTTAATCATTGATAACAATAAGAATGCCAGTAATGCCAGAGGGACTCAAAACGATGTATGAAACGATATGGGTCGAAGGATAACTCAAAGTTATAAGAAATTTACGTGTGTCGACGAGGTGCGAAGTTGAACCAGGAATGAAAAGCATAAGGTCGAAGTTTGTTCCAGAAACATGTGAATAATTTGGAAAGTGTAAGTCGATGGTACACTTGATAATATCACTTGTGTTTCTAGGGGCCATGAACTAAAACTTAGAAATTTTTGACATAAGGGGAAGCGGTTTGTGCATTAAATTACAATACACGAAGTAAAAATGGTCGGGTATGCATCCCCAAAGAGAAGGTTTAGAATCAAGAGATATCCTAGCTTACGTCTTAAGCTCAAGATTGAAACAATCCTAAGGCTAAAATCGTAGCGCAAAAGGAAGGTCTCACATATTGGTCAACTATAGGTTAAACTTCTGTGTCTCCTCGGGAGTCATATCGGGAATCCTCACCAATGGTTTTCAAGTCGTGACTACTCATGGCGACTCAACTGTCCCTTAATGTGTAGCTCCTGTTGTCGCCCTTGTCGGCATCGGAACCCTTTTCTTAGTCGTAACTCAGGTTCGCAGACGATAAAGAAGTATCGAGATAATATTGATATTAGTGTCAACTTAGAATTGTCAGTAGTGTCTCTTAATAATAATAATAATACTATCAAAGTATTTATGTTAAGTGTTGACGTGGTTACTAAGTGTTTTAGGATTCTCGAGTTTTTACTCCGTTGCCCATTATGCTCACACTTAGTTATATGTCGGTCAAACACTAGTCAAACGTAGTTGATCAGGCTACGTTTCCCCATGGTTTGATAACATATTATACTAAGTCTAATTATAATGTTCAACTTAAACTCTAATGTTCTTGGATTGTTGTATTGTGATACTATCTTTGTTTGTATGCATATACTTTTATATAAATATCATTGTATTTTAAAGTATACTTGTGTGAAACGTTTTGGAGAGTTTTAGTCCCATTGTATTTATAGTTGTATATCTTAAATGGGTTGATATACTTAGTTCACTATAAACAATGCTCTGATACCAATCTGTCACACCCCCAAACCACGATGGCGGAATCGTCTGAGGGCGGAACGGGACATAGCATCACAACCGTTGCATACATTGAAACATAAGTAGATAACAACCATCATACATTATAATTGGAAAGTTACATTATTCGAACGGTATTGTTTCAACCCAATTACAATATGATAATGAAATAAATAAAAGAGACGTCTTCGCGTCCCATTCCAAAAGGTTAGTCGGACCTGACTAATTGTTACCTGAGAATACAAGTAATTTGAAAGAGTGTCAACATTACGTTGGTGAGTTCATAAGATTTTTGTATGAGAAAATCCATAATCGTTTTTCCTTGTAAAGAGATAAAGTTTGAAACCAGAAAATCCAATATTTTCTTATAAATGAGTCGTAGTCTTAAAAACCCAAAGACCGAAAAATGTATAAGTGTTCTGTACTTGAAATTTGTATTACGTAGTCTTATTCTTGTATGAAACCATGTAAATACATCTTTATTCGTAGATTAATTGTAGATCTAATTCCGTAGAACCTTTACGTAGGTAAAATCGTACTCTTATTTATATCTTGATAAAATGTAGTTTTAATTTCCATAAAACTTGTATGTATGAGTAAAACCATACTTATATTTGTGACTTGTTCGAGTGTAGTTTTAATACCATAAAACTCGTATGTATAAGTAAAACCATACTTATATTTGTATCTTGATAAAATATGGTTTTAATCCCATAAAACCCGTATGTATAAGTAAATGACATACTTATATTTAGTGTAGAGCAACATGTAGTTTTATATTTATATAAAACCATTTGAAGAATGTTTTTCCCCAAACTAAGGATAATCGTTGTCGTTCATGTGAGTTATTATAACCTTGCTGTGACTAGTATGTAGGCCTGCCACGACGTTCTTCAGGCGTCGTAATGTTAAGACATTTGTCACCCCAGACCTGCCGGTCTAGCTGTAGCTAGCAGCTTAGGTGCGGGATTGTCAGTCCCGTATAGATCTATACACAACTATCTTGCTCATGAATGATTAAGGTTATAATCCAGGACTTAATGCGTACATCTTTCAGTACTGTGAAGAAATGTCTCACATTACCACCCAACGTGATGTCTTATCCTAGTTCGTACTGAAATGAAAATCCTTTTGTATTTGTAATTATCAAAATATACTCATGAGAATTATAGTGTAAAACCTTGCTTGTAAATGTAGTGAAAACCCTTTGTATTCGTAATTATCAATTTGTCCATGATAATTATAGTATGTAAATGTACTGAAAACTCCTTTACGTTTGTAATTATCAAAATATACTCATGATAATTATAGTGTAAAACCTTGCTTGTAAATGTAGTGAAAACCCTTTGTATTCGTAATTATCAATTTGTGCATGATAATTATAGTATGTAAATGTACTGAAAAGTCATTTACGTTTGTAATTATCAAATTGTCCATGATAATTATAGTATGTAAATGTACTGAAAACTCCTTTACGTTTGTAATTATCAAATTGTACATGATAATTATAGTATGTAATAATTATATAATTATATAATTATCTTTCGTATTTATGTCGTACATTTGTCGTTCGTTCCATAAATTATACCCATTATTATTTATATAAATGTTTTCGCGGTGTTAACGTATTTAAGCCTAAATGATGTCAATGAGTTGAAAATTATAATTTCTTCATCTAAGGCACTAAATATGCTAATAAGATAGATTTAAAGTTTATAAACATGTCATGGCAAATAATTTGTTTTAGTCATCTTACATAAGTGATGACAAATAATTTTGTCAAAATGATGGTAATTTTTCCAAATGGTCATTTTTGTTTAAAATGCCAATTTCCTTGTAAAAAATATCAGTTCCCATGATAATGTAGGAATGTTTAATAATTATATAATTTTATATAATTATTTTTGTCAAATTCAAACGTCATAATAACCTTGTGTTAATAAACTATTACAATAATAGTCTATTTTTAGTATTTCGTCGTAATAATCGTCTTTTTGTGAATAATAATGAAGTAACTTATGCAAATGATTATAAATATCATCTTTTAAGATATTTCTCACAAAAATGGTGTAATAACTTGGTTATAACCATTTTTGCTAGAAAATAGTACTTTTGTTTATAAAAACGTAGTTTTTACTAGTTTTCGTTTTTATAACGTTTTTATCCAAGATCTAGTATTTTTGTACACTTTATTTGTAGTTTTGTAACTTTTACACAACTTAATATATCATAGTGTTTATAATATATGGATCTATCCATATTTCATGTCAAGAATATTTTTACACAACAACTAGTTTTATAAACTTGTGTAAAACATCCCTTATAGCATTTAAGCACATATAAACTTGTATAAAACAACATTTATAGTAAATGAACTTGTATTCTCTCCCAAAAAGATTTGAAAATATGAAAATGAGGGGTATGAACTCACCCTTGATGCGTGCTTTACTTAAAAACAAGGTTGTTCTTGCGGGATTTACGGTAGAAGACAATATCTAAGCTTCGGAGCTCGAATGACCCTTGGACAAAGCTATTATCCACCGGGTTTTACGTAGATGTTAGTGTGTGTAAATGAGATAAAAGTGGTGTAATAAGGTTTAAAATCACTAAAGGAAGCTAACTTACCAAAAAGATTTGAAAAACACTTGAAAACGAAGAACGATGGTGGTGGAAGGTGGTGGCCGACGATGGTTTGTGGTGGTGGCGGGTGGTTGAGAGGTGGTGGAGTGGTGGTGGTGTGGCGAAAGTTAGAGAGAAGGAGAAGAGTTGGGAGAAGTTTCATGTTTCAAATGAAGATATATCACCTTTTAAATAGATATGGAAGATATGATTTTCTATTTGTTTAATACTAGTATCATCTTATAGCCATAAGGGCTAGATCATGAATAGTTGCATGAAGATATGGTGTGATGTTTGAGGATCATAGCAGCCGATTTGGTGAGGGGAGGGGTAGGGGTGGGTTGGTCTTTTATAATTTATACAAGTAACTTATAAAAATGAGCGTTTTTATAAAATACGTAAAACGTTTTAGCGTAATTTTATACGTTTTTGAGAAAATGATGTTCTAAATAAATATTATGTATAAAAACATTGCTAAAAATTTATTTAGATTGAATCATAACTCGTTAGACGATGAAATACGCGTTTAAGCGCAGTGTTCTTCCGATTACGCGATTTTCAGCATTTTACCGAAAATTGTATTTGGCTATGAAATTAAATACTAGACAATAATACGATTCATAATATATGTTTCTTTATCCCATTTTTGATGTTTAAGGCACCTCATTTTGTATTTTAGGTCTAAACCCTGTGTACATTTATCCGTTAACAGTGGTTTAACTGTTGTAACTTTCTCATACGAACTCCGTTTTCGACGTTCTATATATCCACAGGTTCGTATTTACGAATACATCGTTTTATGAATATTATTATTCTCAAAATAATAATTGTACAATTATCGAATTTTTACGCTATAGTAGTTTAATATCCGTATTTTCGGCGTTTACTCGATAACTATTTTGAATAGCGTACGTAGTATTATAATCTAATAATACATCGTAAAATTATGGAAAAATTACTTTTCAATATAAGGATTAACGTACGCTTCGTTTGACTACAGTTGACTTTCGTTGACCAGAATTTACAATTGTCACAATGTTAAAGTATAATTGAAAAGTATTAAAGATTAGATAACAAGTATGAGGTATGTAGTAGGGAAAAACCTCATACCTGAAAGGTTTTAAGCAAATCTATGAACTAAAACCCTAAGTTCACATGAAACCTATAAGGATCTATGTTTTCTTCTAATTGAACATATAACAAATTCCTAAAGGTCATATGAAAATCAACTAAAAGAATAAATCAGAAAAAACTAACCTTTAAGATTTTTCGTGAAGCTGAGCAGCATAAGTGTCCTGCCTCAAATGAGATCACACCCAAGAGCTAGGGAGATAAGCCATGAAATTTATAGAGGGAATAGGTCAAAATTGGCGCAGAAAACAATGGGTCTGAGGCTCCCTATTTATAGCCTCTAGCAGATAACCAGATAAGCCTTTAGAGATAAACCTTTTGAATTCAAATCAAGATAAACCTTTATCTTTAATTCAAATCTATTTATCCTAACTTATTATAATCGAAATTATATATTATTATATATATAATTTCGCTGGTTATTATCCTGCCAAAATTGTCACTCACTCAACTGTTGAATAATTACAATTTCAGTCCCTGCACCTTTAATTAGTTAAATTAATCACCAAATTAAATCCAATTAATTCCAGATTAATTTCTAATTAATTAATATAGTTTCTAATTAATATATTATCACTTTAATATATTAATAAACTATTTATTTTATTTCTATTGATTTATTAATCATATAATAAATCAATCTTTCTCTCTCCTGGACTTTCTACCAAACCTCCAGCTATGAGGGCAACCCAAATGGAGTTTGCTACTATTAATTAGGTAAATACCAATTATTAGTCATGGCTTAGACACGTAATCCAAAAGTCTCCCACTTGGATAAGTCTATGACTATAATTACCCATTTAACCTCTAATTAATCAACAAACTGTAGCTTCGTAGAAACTGCTGCCGAACTCTGGCCCAGTTAGTTCTGTCCATAGATAAGTGATCATATGATCCTCCGTTCAACAATATATTTTCAGACATGAGACATGGATTGAGATCAACCTCTGTCCGATATTCTGTTTCTCGATTTCCAATTTGCATATGACATATGACTTCTAATTGAACAACTCAATTCAGTCCTGGCTGGCCAGCACTTTAGTCAACTTCAAATCATCGAGAGGCCTACAGATATCTGTTTCCCATCAGTGTCAATGAACGAATAAGCTTTGACTCATATGCTTGTATCTTTTACCAGTCAAATCATTCACAACAATACGTTTTATAACATCGAGTTACTGATGCGTTTTCGTATTATCAATGAACAACTGCCTTGTAAATTACAACTCATATCTCTCCACGTCAAGATCATAAGATATTATCGTCTCAACATTGCTTGTGATATAATCCATGAAGAAATCTATTGAGTGTGGGTTTATTCAATACTTAAATCTCTATTTCTAAGTACTCATGAATGTTGTAGCAATCCTATTGCTATGTCTAACTCCTTAGACAATCTACAAACCAATTCATGACAGTCTTGATTCAATACTCACTTCCCAAAGTATGAGAGACTGTGGACCTTTCTGAATAATTAAAATATACAGGAAGTAAAACATGTGAAAGCGAAACATAAAGATCTGACTGGCAGTTACTCCTGCTTATTACCAAGTCTCCACGAGGTAATCACCAAGTCCGATCTTGTCATAAACTATTATCGGTTTCAAGACTTCTTTTAAACTTTCAATTCTAATTTTATAGTTATGTCTTTATGAACCTTTCACTCTTTCTATGTATCCAAACTATCTTATATTGATACACTTTATTGCAGATGAAACAATCAGATGCTCTTCCGATGACATCTCAATATGTTATCCTGTCTTTTCCTCTCCTAACTCCATTCTAGTAATGTGTATCATGGACATCCTATGTTTCTCGGGGTCTTTAGTCTACTTGACTGCACCCTAAGACTATTTCGAGGTGTCATGATGTGCCGGTGAATCACACGCACTCTATCAGAAAACCAACGAAACTCTTTCACCATGAAGTCCTTTAACATCATGTTCTGACGTTAATAATTACCACTTTCAAAATCTTTCAAATTATTACTATCACTTTCACCATAATCATTTCCCAATGAATTCTCACGTGAGTTCAAATAATCCATCCAGTATTCCCAGCCAGACAATATCCTAAATCTAACTTACTATGCCCTAAGCATCAAGTCATCAGGATATGTTCATGACATTCTGATCAATCCAAGAAGCTTGTGGAACCCGATCTAATCTTATTCCAAACCCTTTCGGAATCTAAATATTATTTATAATCCTTGTGTCATGATTTTCGAAAACTATTTCCTTTCGGAGACTCTTCTCATGCATCTTGAATCTTATCAAGATCATGCTTACGATGGCTAGGTCTATACTGATGATTTTATCTATCCGATAGATGTCAGTGAATAGCGTGAGTATGTTGCACCTTCTTTATATCTCTCATGCCAAGTCATCATACTTTGCAATAATAGGAAACTCCTTTCATGTGGCTATGCATCTTGAATCTTATCAAGATCATATTGGCAGAGTTTTGATCTATCTCATAGATGTTTACTACCACTTGAGTATGTTGTATCTCTACCATCTCTTAACGTCAAATCATTACACTTTGTAATGATAAGAGATGTTTCCTAGAAACAATATGTAACCAACATACCGTTATAGGCAGATAAGAATGATACTCCCACTGGGTTTGACTCTTTCGGACTATTCATAAAATCCAAACCTTTTGGCACATTTTGAGAATCCGAAACCTTTTGAACATAGTTACTGGAACCCTTCAGGCTATTCACAAAATCCAAACTTTTGGCATATTTTGAGAATCCGAATATCCTTTCTTGCGAGATGCCCGTGGGATAAATCTCGGGCCTATATATCTTTGTATTGGCATGCTCTTTGTGAGTCCCTATTAGTGTGCTGGTAAACCACACACGCTCCACTAACGACTCATAAGGAGCAGCTTTACTACACAGTATCCTTTCGGATTTCATCTTCTATTGAGAGTGCTTCTCTCAGAATCAATTGCTTAACTCTGAGTATCGTCTCACTCAACCAGATGTTCTATAAGTACATTTCTATACATGTCGTTTTCTTTTGATGATTCAATTACTCCCACTGGTTTTTAGACCAGGTGTAAAATCAATCAAATTGTTACATAGACTGTGTCTTGCCTTAAGGTTCTCTTATTTGGCAGCAACCGGGCTCACCAATGCTTCCAGGTAGTCAGATTGCTTATCTGTACCAAATTTAGTGTTTTACCACTAATCGGAATGTCACCCAAATCATAACTACTTATGACGGTGACCAACATAACTGGTAAAGAAAAGAGTATGTAAGGTTTAACAGGAATCTGATTCCTGCCCAAAGCCTAGTGATGACTAAAGGTTCTTTCACTTGGTTAATCCTAAACTCATTTAGGACTGTCTTAACTCCCACTGTTTCCTGAGAATATGAGTCCTTTCCAATAGAACTCTTCTTTCACAGTTACAGTCGAGATAGCCAATGAAACGACATTGCTAATTAGGTACAGGCTAGTCATGAGGTTCGGACGAACGCTACATGACCCTGGATTTTCTATGTACAAGTGGGACGATCCCAGCTTTACACTTTAGACAGTCTCTACAAAACCTACTTAGTCTAAGATGTGGTCGAAATATGGTTTCTATGACTAGTTGAATATTCAATTTATCAGAAACTAATTGAAATGTATCTTATACATCGAGGATCGAACTATTTCGACTAATGCTCCACCATCTTCCCTAAGACACATTATAACCATTAATGTTCTTGGAAGAGAATAAACTGTGAAACATTTTCTCAGTTTATGATGTTACTCAGGTTATGTTGATCTTATACTTCCTTTGAAGTCCATGAACTGTTTAAGGTTTCAATTTGATCGATTATTCTGATAAGTGAAGCCATACCCGTCATACTAATTGCCAAACATCGTGAAGTATAACTAATTGTGTTCTTTTCGAAGATTCGAGCAAACGCAATAAGTGATGTGTCCATTGCTCATAATATTAATGTCTTTTACATCTCTATGTAAATTTATGACTTTGTTAATTTGTCCAAGATTTGCAATCATCACCTGACTCTAAGTCAACTGATTCCAAAATCCTATCCATCGGATCTTTGGGTGATTCATTTCTTGCCACAAATTATTATTTATTAAGGACTCAATTCATCATGTGACTCTAAGTCAAATGATTCCAAAGTCCTATCCAACTTGACCTTTGGTTGAATTGATCCTTATAAAATTTCTTTTAACAATCATAGAGAACACAATTCATGAATCCAAACACTTTGGATGCATCAACATTCAAGTCATTACCATTCATGCAATTAATACACTTATACAACATTTCAAGGATAAATTAAAAGAAAATTAACATTTTAAAAAACTGAAAATATCCTTGAACAATGTACTATATGACAAACAATGTCGCTTGCATCTAATAAGCTAATAACAGGATTGTAACATCTAACTAAACTTCAAAACAACATGAACTGGAGATTCCATCCAAATGTGCTCCTATGCGCTAAAGTCCCATACGCTACTGATTCCCTGCAAACAAACCAAAATGTGACTATCACATCATGCATCAAGGAATTATGGATCAGGAGTTTTGAGGTTTTTAGATATACCTGAGCTTTCAAAAGATTTTGACCTTGGAGCGTCTTCCAATCTTTCTGTGACTGTATCCGATCCTATGGATTCCCAGTTTGAGACATGTCTGGACAATCTGGATCGTTTCTTGCTACGTCTCTTCACTGGACTCAATCCAGAAGTAGCTGAATCATTAGAGCAACGCCTGTCCATGAGAGACTCGTATAAAGTCAACAGTGGGCGCATTTCCATAAAAGTCTTTTTCTGGTCTTCTTTTCTATACTTCTGAATGAACAAATCGTACCTACTAGTCAGCGAAGCGAGTAGGATGTTAATACTCATCTCCTGACTCATAGAGTAACCAAGTTTGCACAATTCGCCTATGTACGCTTCAATATGGAGAACATGTGAATCGATGCTACTTCCTTCTTTTAGCTTGCACTCTGCAAGTATTTTGAAGATCCTAGCTCGTTCCCCTTCAATTGGTTTTTGGAAATTTTCCTCAACTAATTGCATTAACTCATATGGACCTTGGGATTCAAAATCCCTACGGAACTCGGGGCCAATTGTCAATAGCATGAGGTCACGAATTTCTTCGGATTCATCAACTAAGAAGTCATGCTTATCATTAAGACTTTTTATGATGACTTGTTCTGGTGGAATCAGGATTGGATACTTAATGAGTTGTAGCTTGCCAGCAATAGCGAGAACCAGTCTCCAATTGCGAAGCCATTCCTTACAGTTCAGGCCAGTCAGCCTTTCCATATTTGGCATTGGCAGGTGCTTTCTGAGGCTCTCAGAAGTGGATGAAGGAGGAGAAGGAGGAGAATTGACACTTGAGAAAGACATCTATAAAAGAAACAGAATTTATTAGTTTAATTGATCCTTTTAAATAATTACCCAATTTATTATTTAATAAGGCTATGATCCAAAATACCCCAACTATGGTGTGAAGAAGGATGCCGTAATCACAACATAATGGTCATTAAGGTACATAAAAACACTTATCAATTTCATCTTATGAAATTCCTGGATCTGTTGAAATTCATTGAACTGTTCAGTGGCATGTTTAATCTCGGATGCGCTCCACTGTTTGTGACTGGGATGCCGAGGATCATAAACTGGATGTGAATAACCATGCAAATTAGCTTGGTACTTTCGGGGTCAATTACCATCTCTAATTGATGTGCCGGTAAACCACACACGCTCCATCAACAATGATAACACCCGAGAAACCCATTGCAACTCTTTATGAACCCCTATTGGTGTGCTGGTAAACCACACACGCTCCATCAATGTTTCATAAAGTGCAATGTGCAATTTCATGGATTAGCATCAATTCACATTTTTCCTAAAGTAACTAGAGTGGGGTTTTATAAAGCTGTTCCAGTACTTTAAGTAATATCATTATACTTTTAGTGAGATTAAGCGGTCCTATCAAACCCGTTCGGCTAACGCCCTCCAATGTTCAGGAGAGCGGTGGCTGAGAGTGGACACCCATTAGACCGCCATTTTATAGGCAGTCTCCATATACCCTATTTATAGATCAGCTTCGTGAATGAGGCCTACTATTGATTTGACTAACCATTTTATCTTATACATATAATATTAACTTTTAATTATAATATATATAAGATGTATTTTAAACCTTTTAAAATATTCCTGGTTTATCATTTAATTTTTTCGGAATTTAAACTATTAAATTTAAAATTAAATTAAACCTTTAAATGATTTAATTTATCCTTTAATTAAACAATTAATTAAATTAATTAAATCCAAATATTTTAGACTTTTAAAATATCCCTAGTTTATCTTTTAATTTTTTTTTGAAATTTAAACTATTAAATTTAAAATTAAATTAAAACTTTAATTATCCTTTAATTAAACAATTAATTAAATTAATTAAATCTAGATACGTATCACAAATTAATCAAATTAATTTAAACCTATCTTAAACCTCCTAAAAATCAAAAATCAAATAATGGGTTTAAGGCTATCCAATTATTAAATAATCAAAGTTACCAAAAATAGAAAACCTTCTAAAACCCTATGCCATTTTCGAAATTAACAAAGGGGAGGGGCTAGGGTTTTCAAAACCCTAACCCTAATTTTCGATTTCAACCAATTAGGGTTTATAAGCTTTAAACCCTAATTTTTTAGGAAAACAATTATAGCAATTCAACAAGAAAACAACCAAAAAGCTCTGATACCACTGAAAGGTTTCAAGAAAATCTATGAACTAAAACCCTAAGTTCACATGCAACCTATAAGGATCTATGTTTTCTTCAAATTGAACATATAACAAATTCCTAAAGGTCATATGAAAATCAACTAAAAGAATAAATCAGAAAAAAACTAACCTTTAGGATTTTTCCTGAAGCTGAGCAACACAAGTGTCCTGCCTCAAATGAGATCACACCCAAGAGCTAGGGAGGTAAGCCACGAAATTTAAAGAGGGAATATGTCAAAATTGGCACTGAAAATAATGGGTCTGAGGCTCCCTATTTATAGCCTCTAGCAGATAACCAGATAAGTCTTTAGAGATAAACCTTTTGAATTCAAATCAAGATAAACCTTTATCTTTAATTCAAATCTATTTATCCTAACTTATTATAATCGAAATTATATATATATATATATATATATATATATATATATATATATATATATATATATATATATATATATATATATATAATTTCGCTGGTTATTATTCTGCCAAAATTGTCACTCACTCAACTATTGAATAATTATAATTTCAGTCCCTACACCTTTAATTAATTAAATTAATCACCAAATTAAATCTAATTAATTCCAGATTAATTTCTAATTAATTAATATAGTTTCTAATTAATATATTATCACTTTAATATATTAATAAACTATTTATTTTATTTCTATTGATTTATTAATCATATAATAAATCAATCTTTTTCTCTCCTGGACTTTCTACCAAACCTCCACCTATAAGGGCAACTGAAATAGACTTTGCTACTATTAATTAGGTAAATACTAATTATTAGTCATGGATTAGACACCTAATCCAACAATACCCTATATGAATCATTAAAAAGTATATGTAATAAAACATGAGAAAGTATGAATGAAGAGTATTAAAAATAAAATAACGAGTGTGTGAAAAGTAATAAAAAATCCAAATATGTGGTTGTGATAACCACCATGCCATATAGGAAATAATGTAAAGCATATCTAATGGAACTTGAGAAAACAATAAAAAAGATATGACAAGAATGTATAAATGTATTGCGAATTTTGAAATGGAAGAAATGGGGTATATAGTACAAATATAAAAGAAATGTATAGCTGAAAAATTCCATTGTCTAACGGAAACGAATTATGATTATGGGATAAAGATAAAAGTAGTGTCACTACAGTGACCAAAGAATAAAAGATTGGAAAATAATTTGAATACATATACGTCAATAAAACCTAGAAAAAAAAAAGAAGTATAAGATACTTATAAGGAAGGAAAACGATGATAAGATGATTGGTTATTTGGAATCAAATTCCGCAATCAAATGAAATAAGTATAAGATGAAATATAAATGATAAAGGTTATCTTATGGTATGTTAACCAATGACAACCGAAAGAATGTAAGAATGATTTCAAATATATGTGTGTGTGTGTGTGTGTGTGTGTGTATATATATATATATATATATATATATATATATATATATATATATATATATTTATATACGTGTACGGGTGTGAAGGAATGAGTAAGTATGAGACTTATATAATATATATAAGAACAAAAGTGGTTATGAAATAAGTGTTCTAACTAGACTATAATAAAGTAGGAAGTGAAAAAGTGAGATAATGTATTTGGCATATAGCCTCAAAATACAAAAAGAACAGATGATATAGAGAAAAGATATGGTATCTGTATTTTATTTTAAAATATATAAGAAGAAATTATGACATGGAATACGAAATACATAATATTGTAAAGGAATGAATAAGCTTATAGCTTTAATATATGTAGAAAGAAAAAGTATAAAGAAATAAGGTGTAAATAAAAGAATAATGTAATGTGTTAGGGATGTAGCATCAAGACACATAGAAAGAAATAGAAAAGATATGATGAAATAAATTTGGGCTTAAAGCCTAGAAAACATATAAGAAAAAGGAGTGGGATACAAAGATTTAATGTCTATAAAAGAAGGGTCATACTATATAAATACTAAAATAGTATATGTTAAAAGAGTACAATGAGGACATGAAGTAAATACTTGAATTGGTAATGTAACTTTTTCTAATCAAATGGTGTATGTGGGTAGTAAGAAAGAATGAGGGAAATGGTAATTTCAGAGAAACTAAAAGTGGATATAAGAAGTTAGTAAGTAAAAGCTAATTAAAGACCAATGATACCTACCTTTCTATAAGGAGGTAGATGAGTCACGATTGGTATCTAAATTAGTAATATGAAATGATTAACATAATTGTCAAGCTAAGCAAGCTGAAAGAATATAAAAGAAGGAAAAATGTATGAAAATAAAGTTTTGTGAATGCAAGATAAGTCTAAATGGTAAAGTAGAACTTTATTCTAAAAGACTGATTAGAACATCATGAAAAGTGTAATAAGTATGAATACATAGATTATCATACACAAAATGTATGAGATTTTATATGTCATTTGAAAAATTAAATCAATCATGGTAAACAATTAAAAGGCCGGTGGAGAAAGAGTAAGTAGTAGATAAAGTGCTAAACTAAGCACTAGTGTGAGAAATAAGAACTGCAAGAAAGTACTAAAACATAAAGTATTAATATGAGAATGGTACACGGGGTACCCAAAAATATGAGAAATGTACTTATAAAAGTGTTGTAAGAAAGTTGATGAACGAAAAAGACATGATTATATTAGTAAGTATAATGAGTAAGTGAGACTGAGATCTCATAAATAATAAATGAGGGTGAAAGAAGTATCTAGGTTGCTAATATGTTGAATTATAAAAGTATTATAAGTAAAAGTGATATAATACATGTATTAATGAAAGTAATACATATAATGTACACGAAATAAGTAAGATCACTATAGAGTATGGAAATGAGTAAGAAGTATGTGAGAATGAGATTTCATAAATTATGAATTAAGAATGAAAGTAATGATTGAGTTATTAATAAATGGTATGATGTGAAAGTAGTATATGTATAGAATAATACGAGACATGTATTTATAGAAAGTAATACATGTAGATTACAGAGTAGAAAATATAATAATTTATTGCGAACGTATGGAAGCTAGTAGGGAGTAAAAGGAAGTATATAATTTCATAATATAAGTGTCAAGAGTAGAAAATAAGGAAGCTGACAGAAATAATAGGTCAACTTCAACAGTAAAATTGTACAAATCCAAAGAACAAAAATTATGTATTATACATAAAAAGAAACCTACTGATGTCTAGTTTCTAGAACAAAGAGCGGTACATCGTTTTGACTTTTCTAGAGTGAAATATGCAGATCCTCGTGCAAGGTACACTGTTTCGACTGATTCTGTCCCAAACGGGAATGTGAGGATGTAAAAAATAAATAAAGGAAGAAAATTCATTCCTTATATATAGAAATGAAGCAAAAGTCGTTAGAAATGATAAAGAATAAATTTGTAGTCGAAAAGACTCAAAGAATGAAATATATAAAAGATAAGAAGTTGTAAAACTTCTGTAAGGAAGGAATATCAGTAAATTATTTACATAACAATGAATGAGTAGAGGAATGATAAAAAGAGAAGATTGAGAATAAATAAGTAATATTATAAGTGAAGAATGAAAAGAATGTGGAGGTGTTATAAAAAATATAGACTTGAGCAGTTATATATACAAACTACCAAAAGAATGTGGAGGTGTTATAAAAAAAGATAGACTTGAGCTGTTGTAAAACCTAAAGAAGAAGGGAAATAGTAAAAGTATGTAAGGAAAATGCAATTTCATGTTTTTTGTTATAAGTAAGAATTATGAGTAGAATTGAAATATAAAAAAATTGTTCAAGTAAAATGTCCGTTAAGGGACAGAATTTTGCAAAGAAAAAATTTAGTGTATTTTATGAATTTTGTTTAAATACTTATTATGTTTGAATATACTTGGAAAAGTTTTATAAATAAAGAATATGATGAGTATAACCATATGGGTTTTAATGAAGATATAAGAAGAAATGCAAAGTATATTGCTATTTTTGATAAATACATAGAAGCATGAAACTATTTTGTAGAATAAGAGTTTGAAGGACTGAAAGTCAAAGAAAATAAGTTTTATTAAGTTAAATGAAGAGCACAAAATACAAGACCAACAACTTAATGAGTAAAAAGGTATGAAAATGCAAATCACAATGTGAAAATTTTCATAAAAGTCTTAAGTGGAAAGAAATGACTTGAAAATGGACTACATTGGGAAGTAAGAAGCAAGAGATCAATTAATAAGTAAGTACTCATAATTGAGTAAAAAGGGGATTTTTGTAAATTACCATTATGAAATGAAGAGATTTGTATATAAATGAAATGAAGTAAAAATGAGTGCAATTTAAACATGAAGTATGAGTAAGAGGATGATAAAAGTTAAAGGGAAATTGATAAAATGACTAAAAGGGTATTTTAGTCACTTACTAAAAGTATTACATATGTTGTTATAAGGAAAAGTGGGTAAAATGACTAAAAAGATATTTTGGTTATTTGGATAGATGTAAATTTTAAATAAATATTCGTATGCAAGAGTATATCTATTATAAGGAGAAAGTCTAGAAGAGGGATAACCTCTAAAACAACAAATTTCTGAAAAATTTAACAAAAAAGACTCGTGTATTAAATAAGAGATTAAAAAAGTACAAGTAAAGAAAATATATTCATACTATGTAAACTACGAACACATTCTGGGGACGGAATCCTCTTAAGGAGGGGTGATTGTAAGAACCTGAAAATAGTGGTAAAAACTATAAAATAAACATATGTAAAATTTGGGTTTGAACGATGCCGTAATAGTAGAAATTGGTAAAAAAGGGCAAAACGGTCATTTGGAACAAAAATGACTTTTATGTAAAGAAAAAATATTGTGGGCCAAGAATGAAATAAAATAAAACTTGTAATGTTATAAAAAGAGTTTTTGTGCCATTTTGGAAAAGATGGAACTTAAGGGGTTGATTTGTCATTAAGGCAAAGTTAGGTGGTATAAATAGAGAAATATCTTCTCCCATGTCATAGGATACGGGAAATCAGTTCTAGAGTGATCCAGAGAGAGGAGCCGAGAGAAGTCTAAAAGGAGAAGCAGTGGAAGTGAAGATTAAGCTTTGCGTTCAAGATTCCCAAGCCAAATCAAGGTAAGAACACTTGTTCTTGACTTCTTACACACGGGTTCTTCATGTGATGACTTGGAAACTAAAAGTTCAGTTGCAATCCAGGATGTTCCGATGATTCTTTTCATGTAAACAAGCTCAAATCATCAAGTAAACACACCCAAATCAAGAGGTTATGTTGAATTTTGAAAATATTAATTTTGAATCAAGAACCCTAGCTCACGGGTTCTTATGATCAAAGATGATTCTAGTGACTAAAGTGAGTTCAACTTGTTAGAATAGATGGAAGAAACTAGTATTGATAGTTAATTTGAAGTAATTTCATATTTTGAGCAAAATGAGAAAACAAGATTTTTATGAGCATAAGTTGGAATTAGTGATTCCATGGGTTAAAACCTGATTTAAACTGAAGGTTTTAGTCATCGCATGGTTATATATTGATTAAGTTAAGTATTAAGAACTTAATAGACGAAATAGTGAGCTGCAGCACAAAAATCGGGCAAAAACTCGCACCTGCAGCACGGGCACGAGTCGTGCCCTATTTATACTAGGCTTAGCACGAGTCGTGCCACCCCAGTAGAAGCCAGAAAAGGCATCCTACAATGAGCACGAGTCGTGCTCCTTCATGAATAAAATGTGCACGGGTCGTGCTCCAAGTCAGGGGGTTTTGGACATTGAAATTTGATGCTAGGCCCATCCGTTTGGTATCCAATTGATACCATAAGGTTAATATGATATGAAAACATAAAAAATAAAGTTAAGTTGAGTGTGTGACTTTCCAAGGGTAATAATGGTCAATAATATACCATGTAAATGATAATTGAAAGTAGCAAAGAAGAGAATAATTTAACTATTAAATATCCCAAACATGTTGTGATATGAGTTTAGTATGATAAGGGAACATTGGTCATTGTGTGTTGCTAATTCATATAGCATGTACTAAACAGAATGTGAATAAACTCCTTAGGCACTTAAGGAGTAAAAGATCAATGAATAGGAGGGACGAGGAAGGAAATAGTCCTAGTTAGACTTCTATAACTAGTCAAGGTGAGTAGTGTGCGGATTTTCTGGAGTACATAGCAAAACAAGTTTTATATGAAATGTTTTGGAGTCACAATGGTTTTATGAAATTGAAAATGTTACCATGAAATTGTATGTATAATGTGCATAAAAGATAAATGAGAAATGTAGGAAATCAATGAAGTGATAGAGCCATGATTGTATAATGAGAAGTATCCGGATAAAGATAATGCCTGCTGCGGTAGGGGTGGTTAAAATACACTACTGGGATGGTACCTCCCGTCGCGAAGTAGTTGTCTCAAGGGTATATTGATGGATGAATTCGTTTCATGCTATCAAGGGAGGAGTTATACAGGTGCGGTCGTATAAAAATTCCTACGGGGACGCTCGTAGGGACATGCTATCAAAGGAGGGAATACGCGGTTGCGCTCGTGTAAGAATACCTATGGGTGCGCTCATAGGAAATTAAATATTAAGGAAAATTGTAAATCTTGAAATATGAAAACTGTTTTGGGGTCTAAAACCCATATTACTCACGAGACGTTATGTCTTACGTTTTTTTATTAAAAATGTTATGTACTCAGGTGATGAAGGAAGGGGTTAGAAGAGTCTAGTGTGGGACAATAGCTTTCGTTGTGTAAAACATGTACAAAGATGTTTAAATTGTGGTAATGGTACGAGATGGTGACACCTTGTCTACTTGTAAAACTTTGTGTAACATATTTTGCTTGTGATATATATTGGAATAAGTTTTTGTATAAGAGATGGGGTGTTACATGTTAGGGACCTTTTAAAACAGAAGGTAAAATGTCGTTGTGCTACAGTGACATTTCGTCAATTTAAAATAGTCCTAATTATAAGGTATTATAATATCATAATTAACAATGATATTAATTTTACAAAATGTATAATTATAAAAATAAAAACTAATAAATTCAATTAATTACTTTCTATAAACAACATAGTTCATATCTATGGTTTTTTCTAGATTATGCGCATGTTTCAAAAAACTAGCTGGTAGATGGAAGTTGGAAGCTGGTTACTGGTAGCGGTTAGCTGTTAGCCGGAAGCTGGAAGTTGTAGCTTTTATTAGTGTAGAAGTGTCGGTACAAACAGCTGTTAGCTTTTAAAAGTGTAAATAATATAGAAATCAAAAGTTAAATGTTAAACGCTCTCAAAAGCTACTTGAAATAGCTTTTGGATTAGGAGCGTATTGTTAAAAATAAAAGTTAAAAGTTCTTGATGCTCACAACGCCTAATAATATCAAATATTTTAGTCGTTGTTGAGCCCTATTCTTAGTGAATTTATATCATATATATCGTGATATTCTCACTTTTCGTGTCAGCACTTGTTTGGAAAGAAACAATGAAAACAGGGACCAAAAGCGTACAATTTGGAAGAAGTTTGAAGATCAAGGCAATATCAGGCGAATTCGCACGCGCGCCGCGGAATATACAAACGCGCGACGCGGTGACTCAGCAATGAGGCGGTGGAGAACATTCAAAAATGCCGAAAAAATGGGGATAAACCAGCACGCGCGCCGCGGATATCACTTGTGCGCGGCGCAGTCACTTAAATATTGCAACTATAAATAGAGGGTTTTAGGCCGAAAAATGTAGCAAAGACCTGGCATAGGAACGACTCCCAAGGCTTCTTTGACTCCGAATTTCAGTTTTCAGCAACCATAAATTGGTATTATATGTTTTTCTCTTTAATTTTCAATTAGTTTCATAGTTAGTAGCATTTGGCTAGTGTCTTTGGGAGTGACAACCATTGATACTTAGTCTTAGTTTCTGTTTTGGATGTTTTGGTTACTGTTTTGTATCAGTGGGATCTGAGGTTTTAGTTAATGAATCGTTTGGTTATTAGTAATTGCTTCTTTTCGGTATTTTATGCTTTGGAATGAATTCTTGGAGGTTTGATTGTGATTGGATGTTGATTTGATCTTGATTGTTCAAAATTTTATTTCTGATTTCAGTAACCAGTTAGGATTAGTTGTTGGTTTGGACTTTAGTTTAGTAAATGCTTGTTTGGAGTTTATGATTTTTGGGATTGTTTGGCAAAAGTTAGGAACTAGATACTCTGACTGTAGAGTGACACTACAGTTGGTAATCTGTCACCTGTCTTGACCACGTAACTCCTGCAGATCGACCTTGACTACCGCTATACTAGTGTGTGTTAGGTATTTTCTTATTTTTGACCGCACGACGACCTAGACGTGTCAAATTTTGGAGCCATTGTCGGGGAGTTGTGAGCTTGAGAATAGGTGATCTGTAGGACTTTTAGTTTCTGAAATTTTTATGTTAGTATCAAGATTTTCATTTGGTTAGTATTTTGCTTTTTGATTTCTGGGGCGTGTTGCACTAGTGCATGCGTACCCGTAGGGGTGAGCAATTATCCCCTTTGCGTTTTGACTTAGAGATTGAGCGAACCGCACGCAAGAACCATGCACGTAGGCGTTTAGATACAATGAGTTTTAGTAATGTTAGTAGTAGTTTAGTGAGTGTTGCCCAGGAACCTTCGGGTGAGGCAACGGGGATGTCGTTTACTCCCTCGATTTCAGAATTTCAGTTTGGGAGCACGATTGTTACTGGTGGTGCAGTTTCAGACCCTGCACCAATACCATCATGTACTCCGCCTTCTGTTCTGCCATTTCAACCACAATCTACAAACCATTTCATATCTGCTATGCCTTGGGGAGCGCCGACCCGTGATGGCACCCCAGTGACTATGCAGCACACTACCCTTTCTCAACCATAACAACTCGTACAACCACCATTGATCTTTAAACCACAAACCACCTTTTCACCCATACCACAACAACCATATCAACCACAACCTTCGCAATACCAGTATCAGGAGGTTGAGCAGAGCTATGATGAAGAAGAAGAAGGATGGGTTCCACAGCAACAATGGAACCGAGGTCGGGGACCTCCACGAAGAGCACCACAACAACAACCACCACAAGGTCAGCAAGGGTACAACAACGAGCATCAATATCATGTTAATGTAGTTAGACCTTTGTACTTTGCACAACCGAGAGGGCAATCGGTTGCATCGCACTTCTAACCACAGGAGTACGATGACTCATCGCCCATTTATATTCATGATGATATAGATTCTCAAGTAGAAATTAGACCACAACTCTTAGGAATGTTTCCAGAATTTAGGGGATATAAATAGGATGATCCATACAATCACTTGTATGAGTTCATGGCAATAGCAAACACTAACACCCCTAGGAACACGAATAAGAATATTTTTAGGTTAAGGTTGTTCCCATTTACTTTGAAAGACAAGGCCAAGTATTGGTTCACGTCTCTTCAAGCCAATAGTATCACTACTTGGGACCAGCTTAAAGCTAAATTCTTGCAAGAGTTCTATCCGGCAAGTAAGACGACGGAGATTAGGAGAGCCATCCAGAATTTTCAACAAAAACCTGGAGAAGCTTTTCACGAGGCTTTGGATCATCCGAAGGAGTTGATGAGGTCATGCCCTCATCATGATATTCCGAAGTGGCAGTTGGTCAGACATTTCTTCGAAGGAGCAAGTGAGACGAATCAGGCGATGATCAATGCGTCGTCCAGTGGCACTATCATGATGATGGATCCTGATGAGGCTTGGCAATTCTTGGAGCAGTTGAGCAATGGATCCAAGGCGAACTTCTCTACTAGGAAGACAGTAGATACAGCTGCAGCAGTGGGGGCTGATGCATACTGGAGGAAAGATGTCAAAAAGGAAATAAGCGAGCTGAATAAAAAGTTTGATAGACTGATGTCTACTCTACAGAACGGACCTCAGACCCAACAACAAGGAGGCCAGGGAGGACAAAGAGTGCAGGAGGCAAATCAAGTTTACGGTCAGGGTCAAGGTCAGTACAATAATGGACGACCCTATAGACCATATAACCAGGGCCAGCAGAATTTCAACAATCAAAGGCAGAACAACTATCAGGGCCAATCATCTAATCATCCTAGGCAGTATCAACCAGCAAACAACAATGGCAATGCAAGCGGGAGCAGTAACAACAACAATAGGGGGTCCAATAATTCCAACAATGCCCCAGGAACTCAAGAAGATTTGACCGCAAAGATGTACGAGATGTTCAACACCACGCAGCAGCAGTCTCAGGCCAATGCAAAAGCCATCGCCAACATGGAAAGACGGATTGCTCAGATGGCTGAGGATCAGCGAAAGAGAGATAGTGGCAAACTTCCTAGCACCACGGAAATCAACCTGAACCACACTCAGCGATCGGGAAAGGAGCATGTCAATGATGTCGATGCAGAATAGAGAAAGGTGACCATGGAAGATTTGCTAGGGCATGAAGTGGAATTGAAGGGCCAGATAGAGAAAAGGAAGTTAAGGATGAAAATAAAAACAATGAAGAGGTTGATGTTGAAGCCGAAGAAGTCGAAGTTGAAAAGTAAGTAAAGGAAATTCCAATTGAGAAGGAGCCTCAACCAAAGGAGGATAAGGATGTCCAAGAGGAGAAGCAGCCGATAATAGGTGGAATTAAACAAAGGAAGAAGGGTGAGAAGGAAAAGAAAAAGCAGGAAGTGCCCAACAAATCGACTGGACCATCAATGAACCAACCCTTGTGGGATGAGCTTAAGAACGCTCCTGAGGATACAAGAATTCTTCAGGAGATGTGTGAGGAAAATGGAAAAAGCAAGACTCCCACACCTGACACTGTGAGGTTAACAATCAAGGCTAGTGAGGCACTGTTGGGAACACTGCCCAAGAAGGAGAAGGATCTTGGATCGCTACTGATTACTGCTACCGTAGGAGATGTGGTCATTAGGAACACCTTACTGGATTTGGGGGCAAGCGTGAATGTGCTACCGGGATACTTCTATGATAAATACAAGAATGAGGAATTAGAGCCGGTAAAGACAGTATTACAGCTAGCGGGTCAGTCAACCAAAGTATCCCAAGGAAAATTGACCAATGTCATAATGAAGGTTGGGGATTTCTTCTACCCAGTAGACTTCTTAGTTATGGAATACGAGAGTCTGGAGGATACGCCTGTATTGATACTAGGACGTCCATTTATGGCTACGGTCGGTGCCGTTATTGATTGCAAAACAGGAGACTTGGATATCTTCTTTGGGTCGAGGAAAAGAAGGTTAAATATGTTTGGAAGTCCCATATCGCTACCTCAAGGGTATGATGACAAGTATTGGAACAACAATATGCTGATGAAACCAGATATTAGGGACAAAGGCAAAATATGGACCCGCACAGGAGAAGGATGAAAAGAAGAAGTTTTGAAGGAAACAAAGGAGCATCCATTGTCCACCATTGACAAGGAACAACTGCTGGATATGATGGAAATGTTGGAGACAAGGCATCAGCAATATGAGAAGGATGCAAGGGACAGAGAAGCAAAGGTCTTTCAACTTCTGGAAACGCAGCAACAATGGATTAGCGGAGTTAGTGACAGGATGACTCAACTCACTTTATTGCTATCAATGATGGTCCACAATTTCACACCAAACCACAAGACGATGCCACCAGGAATTCAAGAGGAGTAGGAGTAGGAATAATACGTCTGGCTGAAGACATTAAACTTAGCTCTTGTTGGGAGGCAACTCATCTTTCATAGGTAGGTACTGTATTTCTTAGTAATTAGGAAGATTATATCATCGTCATTGCAGGTATTATTGGTTCAAGGCAAGTGTGGGGTTGATTTGAAGAAAAATCGAGCTTTCAAAGACCGCGTCGCGGTCAGGAGTTTTGCTCGCCGCAGGATCGTAAACCAACCCGATGCGTAAGGGTTGATTTGGGAACACGCGCATCGCGGTTTGCTAATATCCGCGTCACGGGATCCGATCAGTCGGTTTCCTTCGATAAAAAGGTATGTCGCGACACTATTCACACACAACCCACGCCGCGCCTGACAACGCCTAGTGATATCAAGTATTTTAGGCGTTGTTGAGCCCTGTTATTGATGAAATTATATCAGATATATCTGGGTATTCTCACTTTTCGTGTCAGGACTTGTTTGGAAGAAAAGAATGGAAACAGGGACTAAAAGCATGCAAAAGGAAGAAGTTTGGAAAAGAATGAAAAATCAAGGAAACACGTACGCTCGCCACGGATCTATGAAACGTGCGACGCGGGCTTAAGGCGGTGTAACACATTCAAATGACAAAGAAACGGGAAAAGATTAGTACGCGCGCCGCGGGATCCATAAAAGCGCGCCGCGGCCTCGGGAAATTTGCAACTATAAATAGAGGCAATTCCAGCCGAAAACCCTAGCAAAGACCGGGTGTAAAATCGACCTTGAAGCTCTTTGACTCCAAGATTTCGTTCCAGCAAGTTCCCAATTGGTATTTTTATGTTTTGGATTTTATTTTTAATTAGTTCGATAGTTGTAAGCTTTGGTTTGTATCTTTGGGAGTGACAACCACTGATATCAAGCTTTGGTTTCTGTTTTAGTATCATTTAGTTACTGTTTTGATGTTTGGATCTGAGTTTGATTAATGAGAATCATTTGGTTATAAGTATTATTTGTAATTCGGTGTTTTGGATGTTTGTTTGTGTTTTGGTTGTTTAAATTGTGTTTGGATCTTGTTTTGACCTTGTTTGGAACTGTTTTTCTTTGCTGAAATCAGTAGCCAATTAGGTTAGCCTTAGGCATTGAACTTTAGCTAGTAACTGTTCAGTAAGAACCCTAGTTATTGGTTAGGTTATGCCTTGTTTGGTTTGGATGCCTTTGTTTGCTTCTGATTCAGAGATGCACTTCTGATTTCAGAAAGTGACTAGGTTAATTTGAGTTGAGTTAGCTTATGCTTAGCTTGACTTTGGTTGGTGATTGTTTTTGAGTAGTTGAGAACTTAGAAACCAGGACCTCCGACTGTAGCGTGACACTACTAGTTGGTAATCTGTCATCTGGTCTAACCACGAAGCTCCTACGGATCAACCCTGACTACCACTATACTAGTGAGTGTTAGGTTTTCTTTATTTTTGACCGCACGACGACCGCTGCGTATGTCAAATTTTGGCGCCGTTGCTGGGGAGCTGTGATCTTAGATTAGGTGATTAGTAGGAACTTGTTTCTTGTTTTTTTTGGTTAGTTTTTGGTTTTTTGTTTGTGGGCGTGTCGCACTAGTGCATGCGTACCCGCAGGGGTGAGCAATTATCCCCATTGCATTTTGATCCTGAGATTGAGCGTACTGTGTGCAAAATCCGTGCTCGTAGGCGTTTGAATATCATGAGTTTTAGTCAGGTTAGTAGTAGTCCAGTAAGTGTTGCCCAGGAACCATCAGGTGAGGCAACAGGGATGTTTTCTATTCCCCCACTGTCAGAGTTTCAGTTCGGGAGCACGAGTGCTTCTGGTGGTGCAGTTTCAGCCCCTGCACCCATACCATCATGCACTCCGCCATCTGTACCACCATTTACACCCGTTTCACAACCACAATCTACCAACCCATTTATCGCTGCAATGTATTGGGGAGAGCCGACCCATGATGGCACCCCAGTTTCTAGACATCAAACACCAACATCTCAACCATTTTCTCAACCACAACCAGTTCTTTTTAAACCTCAACCCACATTCTAACCTACACAACCTATACAATATCAACAACCTCCTCAGCCACAATATCATTATCCAGAGACATAGGAGAGATATGACGAGGAAGACGAGGGATGGGTGCCACCAGCACCACAGCAATAGTGGAACCGAGGTCGGGGACCTCCCAGAAGAGCACCACAGTATCAACAACCACCAGGTCAGCAGGAATATAACGATCATATTTACGGTAATCCTGCTCAACCTTTACATTTTGTACAACCGAGAAGGCAATCGGTTGCATCACATATCCAACCACGGGAATATGATGATTCATTGCCAATTTATATTCCTGATAACATTGATTCTCAAGTAGAAATAAGACCTCAGTTGTTAGGAATATTGCCAGAGTTTAGAGGGTATAAGCAAGACGATCCATATAATCATCTATATGAATTTTTAGCGATTGCCAATGCTAATAACCCTAGGAACACCAATAGGAACATCTTCAGGCTTAGACTATTCCCATTTACCCTCAAAGATAAGGCCAAATATTGGTTTACATCTCTACCATCGAACAGCATTACCACATGGGATCAGCTCAAGGCCAAGTTCCTACATGAATTTTATCTAGCAAGTAAGACAACTGAAATTAGAAGGGTTATTCAGGACTTCCAGCAAAAGCCAGGAGAAGCTTTCCACGAAGCTTTTGATAGGTTGAAGGAGTTGTTACGATCCTGCCCGCATCACGAAATTCCTAGGTGGCAGTTAGTTAAGTTATTCTTCGAAGGAGTCAGTGAGACGCATCAGGCCATGATAAATGCCTCATCAAGTGGGACATTTATGTGGCAGGACCCAAAAGAAGCTTGGCAGTTCTTGGAGCAATTAAGCAATGGTTCCATGGTGAATTTTTCTACCAAGAAGACTGTAGGTACGGCAGCAGCAGTGGGAGCCGATGCTGACTGGAAAAAGGAAGTAAAGAAGGAAATTAGTGAACTGAATAAGAAGTTTGACAGGCTCATGTCAACGCTGCAGAATGGACCGCAGAGTCCATCACAAGGAGGTCAAGGAGGACCTAAAACTCAAGAGGCGAATCAAGTTTATGGTCAGGGTCAAGGCCAGCATAATAATGGACGACCCTACATGCCATATAATCAAGGACAGCAGCAGAATTTTAGGCAAAAAACAATTACCAAGGTCAATCGACCAATCAGCCTAGAACATATCAGCCTGCAAACAACAACAATAATGGAAATACAAACGGAAATGGTAGCAATAACAACAACAGGGGGCCCAATAATGTTACCAACAACGCCCCGGGAACTCAAGAAGAGATGATTGCTAAGATGTACGAGATGGTCACTGCTGCGCAGCAACAGTCTCAAGCAAATGCAAAAGCCATCGCAAACATGGAACGACAAATTGGACAAATGGCTGAGGACCAACAAAATAGGGACAGTGGAAAATTGCCAAGTGCTATAGAGGTTAATCCAACCCATAATCAGCGACCAGGAAAAGAGCAAGTTAACACTGTCGAATCTGGATGGCGAAAAGTCACTTTGGAAGATTTGTTTGAAATAGGAAGTGAGGTGGAACTGGAGAAATAAGAGAGAGTTCTAGGAAGTGAGGAAGGTACAGAAGAAGGAATTCTTGTTGAGAAGGAAACTCAACCAGAACTAGACAAAGTGGTCCAGGAAGAGGAGCAATCGACGGTAGCAGGAATCAAACAGAAAAAGAAGGATAAAAAAGGGAAGAAGAAACAGGAAGCAACCAAACCAATAGGGCCTTTGATGAACCAACCTCTGTGGGATGAGCTTAAGGACGCTCCTGAGGATACCAGAATTCTTCAGGAAATGTGTGAAAGAAATGGGAAGAGTAAAGTGCCCACACCAGATACTGTAAGGTTGACTGTGAAGGCAAGTGAGGCGTTGTTGGGGACACTGCCCAAAAAGGAAAAGGATCCTGGATCACCATTGATCACTACTACTGTAGGAGATGTGGTCATTCGGAACACCTTGTTAGATTTGGGAGCAAGTGTCAATATACTGCCAGGGTACCTGTACGATAAGTACAAAAATGAAAAAATAGAGCCAGCAGAAGTTGTATTGCAGCTGGCTGACCAATCAACAAAGGTATCTCGGGGAAAACTGACGAATGTCATAGTCAAGGTTGGGGACTTCTTCTATCCCGTGGATTTCTTAGTTATGGAATACGAAAGCTTGGACGACGCGCCTGCACTCATTTTAGGACGCCCATTCTTGGCTACTGCTGGTGCGGTGATTGATTGCAAGACAGGGGACATGGACATCTTCTTTGGGATAAGGAAAAGAAGACTGAACATGTTTGGAAATCCTGTATCATTACCTTCAGAAGGAGATGGCAAGCAAGTGGACAGAAGGATATTAATGGAGCCTGGGATTAAGAAAAAATTTGGACACATACGGGAGAATGAGGAAAAGAAGAAGTTTTAAAGGAAACCAAGGACCACCCATTGTCCAAGATCGATAAGGAGCAGCTGCTGGACATGATGGAAATGATGGAGGCCAGACACCAGCAGTATGAGAAGGAATCAAGAGAACGAGAAGCAAAAGTTTTTAAGCTTCTGGAATCTCAGCAACAGTGGATTAGCGGTGTGACTGATCGAATGACCCAACTCACATCTCTCATGTCAATGATGGCCAACAACTTCGTGCCAGGATTCAAGCAGATGTCATCAAGGGTTCAAGAAGAAGAAGAATAGGCTTAGGAATAGCACGTCTGGCTGAAGACGCTAAACTTAGCGCTTGTAGGGAGGCAACCCATCGTGTCATAGGTTAGGTTTTATATTTCTTAGGATTAATTAGGAAAATACATCAATCTTTTGCAGGTATTAGTGGTCTAAGGAAAGTGTGGGGTCGTGTGAAAAGTTTTGAAAATTTAAATGACCGTGCCGCGGGTTTTTGAATTACGCGACGCGGGGTCGTAAACCAACCCGATGCGCAAGGGTTGATTTGGTGACACGCGCGACGCGCAAAGTGTAAATGCGCGACGCGGGAAATGATCAGTCGGTTTTCTCCTATATTAAGGTAAGCCGCGACTCGACACACACCTTACACGACTCGGAGCTCTGATCGACAAATTTTTCTCACATTTTTTCTTGCTCATTTTGTTTCTACTACCAAGGTACGCTATTCTAACTATCTATTAGTTGTTAAAACTAGCAATTAGGTAGTTAATTTTAGTGATTTGTCCAGAAAAGTTCAAAACTTAGAATCGCCAATGCAAACTCATAGGGTGTTTGTTTTGCCAAATAGAGACCCTAGATAAGTTAGTCGGCACTTAGGCTACCTTGTGATATGATTGGATCGAGTTTTAGCAGGTTAAATAGCGAGTTTGGATTGGGGTTTTGCAACAGCCGCTCGCCGCGACGCGCTTCGATCTTGAGCCGCGCCGCGGTGCGGTGGGGAAGAAAATGACTAATTTTGAAAAAAAAAAATTGTTTCTTTTGTGGCTATGTGTCTTTTTGCAGATGATGTTCAGGTTAGATCACCCCTTTCCTCCAGTTCCCTGAGGGACTTGCTAGCTCCGCGGAGTACATCTCGCGGAGAGACGCACTGACTAGTCGCCGGGTCCTCGAGGCGACAGTTATCGACCAAGACATTTTGAGAGACGCGAGGCTTTGGGGTGCGATTGAGCCATATTTACATCGCACCTGGACTCTCGGGGAGGCATCCTTCACATGCCGTGGCTGGGACAGGATTATGGCCACGGACGAGGACGTGGTCTACACCGAGCTGCTGCTGGAGTTTCTCTCCACTATCCACTTCGCACCTCGGGCGTCAGACCCACGTTCTTGGATTATACGGTTTCGATTGGGAGGTGCACAGAGGGAGTGCAACCTCCGCGAGTTCGGGAGGCGAGTCGGTTTATACACTCCGGCAGACCTCCAGCACCGCCACTTCACCCAGTTCTCTGGGGCTTGTACCCAGGGGCAGCCGGACATGGCTGCCAACATGGAGGTTTGGGCACCGCTGTCCAACGTCATGTACGAGGCGGGGACCTCCCGGGAGAGCCAGCTTCGAGACCCACTCCACCGCCTCATGCACCGTATCATCTCCACCTCCATTATGCAGCGGGAGGGGGCGACAAGGTGTCGGGCGATGACATGACCTATTTCTGGGTTCTCCTGGACCCCTCCAGATTCCTCCACCTTCCATTTGCCCTCGCAGTCGCCCTCTCCACCCACTCGACAGGAGCTTCTGCGAGCAGTCCACTGGCCCGGGGGTATTTTATTACCCGCCTGGGCCGCTCATACGGGATCCTCACTGCCTCCGTGACCGCTTCTTTGACCGCTCTGCCTCCGTCTCGCACTACGGCACGGACCCTGGAGAGGATGAGGCTTATCGAGCAGCAGCGTCCGGGGCAGTTCATCCGGGCACCGACAGAGCCACGCCAGGACCCCCAGCCAGCATATGCCCAGCCGGGCCGGAGACGACAGAGGCGGGAGGCACCTGCCGAGCCAGCACCACAGCCACAGTTATCTGAGGTGCTGGCAGCCATTCAGGACCTCAGTCAGAGGATGTCTGCCCGGGAGGCACATGATCGGTGGATGGCAGAGACTCAGAGGATGATCATGCTCCGGATGCATTTTGATGACATTCCACCTCACCCCTCTGGAGATGATGACGGGGCAGGTCCATCCGTGACCCGCCATGATGACGATTGATGTACTGTTTTCTTTCTATTTTTATTTTATTTTTTGGAATATATTTACAGAACTTATGACATCACTATCTTTATTTTTTGTTTATATATTTGTCATGTTTGCTTTTAATTTGTTTGTTGAGTAATGCATGATATACCAAACGAGAAGGAGTTGTCTCAGACAAGTGTGGGGTCACCGTGCCCCCTCCACTTGTCTCGACCACCGGCGTGTTCACTGTAGCGCTACAACTCCGGAATACGAGATCAAGGATCCGTTTGTTCGCAATTATACCTGTGATATTGAGCACCAAGAAATCTATCGTCCAACAGGGGTAACTCTTTCTCCCTTATGCTGAAAAATAATTTTTTGTACAACGGGGACGTTGTACGGTTTTAAGTGTGGGGTGTGGACGGTCGAAAGAGAATTTTTGAAATTTTTGCAGAAATGATCAATTTTCAATTTTATAGCAATATTTTTCAAATTTTTTAATAAATTGCAATTTTGAAATGAATGGTTTGTGATTGTGATAGCATCAGCATTTTTCAAGAAATATTGTTTAATTGTGATCATGCTATTAGTTAGTCAAATAAGTTGAGTTCTATGAATCTAGAAGATTGAGATGTTTTAAGATTGAGATTTAGGAAGGAAATGTCAATCTGTGGCCTTTGTTGTTCGAGCCGGTAAGTCTAAAATGGGTGGGGCTTATGCACCTTACCACTTAAGATCGTCTGGTCTGGGATGGTATTTCCGAAAGCTCGCTACACGGACAATATCGAAAGTCATGGACAATTCCTTAATGGTCTTTAGAATCTGAATGAGTAAGTACACTTTACTGTGGACAGAAAGTTTGTAATCAAGGGTTCTCTAGAAGCCATGAATTCCAAAGAACAATTCAAGTATGTTCTCGCGAACTATTCCACTCTAACTCATAGAGCAATAAGCTTTGAAACTGAACACAGTCAAAAATTGTTGAGTCCTTATTATAATTTGTTAAAAACTCTCTTGCTTGGGGACAAGCAAGGCACAAGTGTGGGGTGTTTGACAACGCCTAGTCATATCAAGTATTTTAGGCGTTGTTGAGCCCTGTTCTTGATGAAATTATATCAGATATACCTGGGTATTCTCACTTTTCGTGCCAGGACTTGTTTGGAAGAAAAGAATGGAAACAGGGACTAAAAGCGTGCAAAAGGAAGAAGTTTGGAAAAGAATGAAAAATCAAGGAAACACGTACGCGCGCCGCGGATCTATGAAACGCGCGACGCGGGCTTAAGGTGGTGTAACACATTCAAATGCCAAAGAAACGGGAAAAGATTAGTACGCGCGCCGCGGGATCCATAAAAGCACGGCGCGGCCTCGGGAAATTTTCAACTATAAATAGAGGCAATTCCAGCCGAAAACCCTAGCAAAGACCGGGTGTAAAATCGACCTTGAAGCTCTTTGACTCCAAGATTTCGTTCCAGCAAGTTTCCAATTGGTATTTTCATGTTTTAGATTTTATTTTTAATTAGTTAGATAGTTGTAAGCTTTGGTTTGTATCTTTGGGAGTGACAACCACTGATATCAAGCTTTGGTTTATGTTTTAGTATCATTTAGTTACTATTTTGATGTTTGGATCTGAGTTTGATGAATGAGAATCAATTGGTTATAAGTATTATTGGTAATTCGGTGTTTTGGATGTTTGTTTGTGTTTTGATTGTTTAAATTGTGTTTGGATCTTGTTTTGACCTTGTTTGGAACTGTTTTTCTTTGCTGAAATAAGTAGCCAATTAGGTTAGCTTTAGGCATTGAACTTTAGCTAGTAACTGTTCAGTAAGAACCCTAGTTATTGGTTAGGTTATGCCTTGTTTGGTTTGGATGCCTTTGTTTGCTTCTGATTCAGAGATGCACTTCTGATTTTAGAAAGTGACTAGGTTAATTTGAGTTGAGTTAGCTTATGCTTAGCTTGACTTTGGTTGGTGATTGTTTTTGAGTAGTTGAGAACATAGAAACCAGGACCTCCGACTGTAGCGTGACACTACTAGTTGGTAATCTGTCATCTGGTCTAACCACGAAGCTCCTGCGGATCGACCCTGACTACCACTATACTAGTGAGTGTTAGGTTTTCTTTATTTTTGACCGCACGACGACCGCTGCGTATGTCAGCGCCTTAGAGAGCTCCGATCATCAGAAGTTTTTCTTGCACTTTTTCTTACTCATTTAACTCCTGTTATTGAGGTATGTCAATCTAACTCGTTTATACTTGTTAGAACTAGCGATTAGGCAGCAAAATTGGTTGATTTCTCCAAAAACTCAAAAACTTTGAAATCGATAATGATGACTCGTAGGGTGTTTATTTTGCCAAATAAGGACCCTAGATAAGTTAGTCGATGCTTAGGCTACCTTGTATTGCATTTGGATTGAGCTTTAACAGGTTTAATCGCGATTTAGGGTTTGAAAGTTGAACCAGGCGCTCACCACGCCGCGCCATGGTTCTTGAGCCGCTTCGCGGTGCGGTGGAGAAGAAAAGGGACTAAAATTGCAAAAAAAAAAAATTAGATGTCTTTCAGGCTTGATCACCCGTTTCTCCAGTTCCCCGAGGGACCGGAGAGTTCTGTTGAGTATGCTGGGAGGAGAGATGCGCTTACGGGTCGCCGGGTTCTCGAGGCGAAGATTATTGATCCGGACATTTTGCGAGATGCTGGGCTCTGGGGCGAGATTGACCCGTTTTTGCACCGTACATGGGTTGATGGAGAGGCCAGATTCACATGTCGAGGCTGGGACAGGCTCATGGCCACCCAGGACGACACCGTATATACTTAGCTTCTTTTGGAGTTCCTATCCACAGTCGATTACGCACCGGGTTCATAGGATGCTCGGTCCAAGTTGGTTCGATTTCGGTTGGGGGTGTCCCGATGGAGTGCAGTCTTCGCGAGTTCGGGAGGCGCACTGGTATTTACACATAGGTGGATCTCCAGCACCCGCACTTCGCGCTGTTCTATCGTGCGTGTATTCAGGGGCAGCCCGCAAGGGATGCCAATTTCGCTGTTTGGGCCACGTTGTCCAACATTCACTATGAGGAGGGTCGGCCAGAGAGAGCCAGCTCCGCAATCCGCTCCACAGACTCATGCACCGCATCGTCACCACCACTCTACAGTAGAGGGAGGGGGCGAGAAAGTGTCTGGTAACGATATGACATATCTTTGGGTGCTCCTCGACCCCACCAGGTTCATCTAACTCCCGTACGCTTTAGCAGTCTCTCTTTTTTTTTTTTGGGCCTCCTATGGAGCCGAGGTTCCGGCACCCTTTCGCGAACCGACTAATCCCCGGGCGACTACCCGCTTCGCGAGTAGCCTAGAGTCATCGCGAGTGAACCTCTCGGGTGCATTATCCAGCAGTCCCTTGACTGGGGGCACTACATCACCTGCCTGGCCCGTTCGTACCGGATCGTTACTACTCCCACCGTAGCCTCCTTGACAGCTTTACCTCCAGTTCGCACTACAGCGCCAGCCTTGGAGAACATAGGGCTGATCGAGCAGCAGCGCCCAGGCCAGTACGTGAGGGTGGCGACCGAGGCACCCCAGGACCCCCAGCAAGCTTACGCCCAGCCGAGCAGGAGACGCCGGAGACCGGCAGCACCAACAGAGCCAGCGCCACAGCCACAGCAGGAGGATCCATCGGCCATCCACCGATTGGAGGCCAGGGGCGCGAGGATGGAGGAGCAGTTAGAGTGGATTGGGGAGGTACTCTTGGAGATAGCCACACAGCAGGGACGCCACCCCGACCATTTCCATCCCGGGCCCACGATCATGAGGCTGGTCCTTCCAGGCCACCAGGTGGCGATTGATGTATTTTTCTTATTTTCTTTTGGATATATGTACTGTACTTATGACACTTTTTATCTTTTGTCTGTTTATATTTTATTTGTTTGTTTGTTTGCATTTATTGTTTCTGTAAGTTATGCATGTAATACCATATGGAGGAGTTGTTTCAAACAAGTGTGGGGTCACCGTGCCCCCTCCACTTGTTTTGACCACCGGCGTGTTCACTGTTGCGCTACAACTCCAGAATTATGAGTCGAGGACTTTTTTGTTCGTATTTTGTACCTGTGACACCGAGTATCAATCAAGCGATCTACCGTCCAAAGGGGTAACTCTTTCTCCCTTGTTTTGAATAATTTTTGTACAACGGGGACGTTGTACGGTTTTAAGTGTGGGGTGTGGACGGTCGAAAGAGTATTTTTTGAAAATTTTGCGGGAAAAGACCAGTTTTCAAAAAAAAATTAGCAATATTTTTCAAAATTTTTAATAGATTGTAATTTGAAAAGAATAGTTTATGATTGTTTATAGCATTGGTATTTTTCGAGAAATACTATTTAGTTGTTATTGTGCTATTAGTTTGGTCAAATAAGTTGAGTTTTAAGGATTTAGAATATTAGACTGTTTTAAGTTTGGGATTTAGGAAGAAATTGTCAATCTGTGGCCTTTGTTGTTCGAGTCGGTAGGTCCGAAAAGGATGGCCTCGAAAAAGGCATTTATGCACCTTACCACCTAAAATCGTCTGGTTTGGGATGGTATTTCTGAAAGCTCGATACACGGACAACATCGAAAGTCATGGACAATTCTTTAATGGCCTTTAGAATCTGAATGAGTAAGTTTGCTTTATGCATATAGAAAATTTGTAATCAATGGTTCTTTAGAAAGCCATGAATTCCAAAGAACATTCCGATTATGTTTTCACGAACTATTTCACTCTAACTCATAAGGCAATAAGCTTTGAAATTGAACACATTCAAAAATTGTTTGAGTCTTAGTTAAAATATGTTAAAAACTATCTTGCTTGGGGACAAGCAAGGCACAAGTGTGGGGTGTTTGACAATGCCTAGTAATATCAAATATTTTAGTCGTTGTTAAGCCCTATTCTTAGTGAATTTATATCATATATATCGTGGTATTCTCACTTTTCGTGCCAGCACTTATTTGGAAAGAGACAATGAAAACAGGGACCAAAAGCATATAATTTGGAAGAAGTTTGAAGATCAAGGCAATATCAGGCGAATTCGCACGCGCGACGCGGTGACTCGGCGATGAGGCGGTGGAGAACATTTAAATGCCGAAAAAACGGGGATAAACCAGCATGCGCGCCGCGGATATCACTTGTGCGCGGCGCGGTCACTTAAATTTTGCAACTATAAATAGAGGGTTTTAGGCCGAAAAATGCAGCAAATACCTGGCATAGGAACGACTCCCAAGGCTTCTTTGACTCCGAATTTCAGTTTTCAGCAACCATAAATTGGTATTATATGTTTTTCTCTTTAATTTTCAATTAGTTTCATAGTTAGTAGCATTTGGCTAGTGTCTTTGGGAGTGACAACCATTGATACTTAGTCTTAGTTTCTGTTTTAGATGTTTTGGTTACTGTTTTGTATCAGTGGGATCTGAGTTTTTGGTTAATGAATTATTTGGTTATTAGTAATTGCTTCTTTTCGGTATTTTATGCTTTGGAATGAATTCTTGGAGGTTTGATTGTGATTGGATGTTGATTTGATCTTGATTGTTCTGAATTTCATTTCTGATTTCAGTAACCAGTTAGGATTAGTTGTTGGTTTGGACTTTAGTTTAGTAAATGATTGTTTGAAATTATTTGAGTTTATGATTTTTGGGATTGCTTGGCAAAAGTTAGGAACTAGATCCTCTGACTGTAGAGTGACACTACAATTGGTAATCTGTCACCTGTCTTGACACGTAACTCCTGCGGATCGACCCTGACTACCGCTATACTAGTGTGTTAGGTATTTTCTTATTTTTGATCACACGACGACCTAGGCGTGTCAAATGTCAAACATAATAATTTTCTTTTTTTTCAAGCTTTTTCCTAAAAGCTAAAAGTTACAAGCTCTCAAAAACTCTTAAACATTACGTGCCGAACAAGCCCTATATAAAATACAACAAAGAGCATGTACGCCAACGATATAAGGAATTGATGGAAAAATTAGTTTAAGAAAGATGTTGAAAATTCAAGTTCGGTTTGATACGCAATATATTGATTTGAGAGCAGAGGAAAAGATGTACGTGAATTAACGGTTCTAAAAAACTAAAAACAAAAAAAAAAAAAAAAAACATATTTCAAATTATATAGATTTGAAAATCGATAGTGAAGCCAACCTGGTGATAAGCTCCTAATTAAAGTGTTCACATTTTAATGGGTTATAATTATATTGACTTAAAGACTTTAACATCTTTTCAATCAAATCTTATTCTTCTTATCTTCATAGGACATGTTGTATTCTTGAAATCCACAAATACAAACATCGAAAATATTTAAATTTGACCATTTCCTGCTAATTATACCTTATTTTCAATTTCTTTATTCCTTTAATAATTGTTTTTTTATAATAAAACTAATCATTAACATTAATTACATTATATAATTATTACATTAAAGAAAAAAAAAAGTCACTTTTCAAGAAGCTATGTACCTAATGTGCATTTAACCATATTCAATTCACTAGATCAATAATCTTTCCAAAAGAATCATATACAATTATTTATTTGGGATTTGCTTAACCACAAAGGAACTTATTTGACAAATTGTTTGAGATTTGTTCGATATTAAGGGTGGTTAGATGCAAGTTTGGATTTATTATTAACTAATGATAAATCATAAAAAATTGAAATTAAAAAAATATATATTTTTAAATGTAAAAGAATTATCTTTATCAAGCTAATTCTCAAAATATATAAAAATATAAGTTAACTTAATTTGTGTTAACTTATGACGTAATTGTATCAAAATAAAATACGAAAGGAACTAATATATTTTGGTGATATCGTTTTTCATAAATTATTATTTAGATTAGTACCGGCAGTGAAATAACATTTTCCGACATTAGTGCTATAAATGACCGAACGAATACTTGTTCATGTTCGTTCGTTTAAGTTAGTCGAACAAACGAACGAACACAAACGGATAACGAACGAGTTTTCTTGTTTATGTTAGTTCGTTTAACAATTTATTTTATTCATGTTCGTTCGTTTATGTTCGTGAACATATTAAACGAGCGAACACGAACGAATAATTGAACGGTGATAGCCGGTGAAAGTTCGGTTCGTTTACAACGCTAGCCGACATTAAGACAACATTGGCGGGTGATAGCCGGTGAAATCGGGAGAAGTGAGACTGATGAGATCCATCGGCGGTGAGATCGAGGGTAAGAGACGACCGACGAGATGCGACTGAAAACCGGCACTAGCGAGTTGACGATAAGTCGGTGGTGCGTCGGCAATGAGACGATGTGTAAGAACCCTAAAATTTTGGTAAAAATCATAAAGTAAACATATGTAAAAGTTGAGTTTGAACGGGGGCGTAATAGTAAAAAAATTTGCTAAAAATGGCAAAATGGTCATTTGACACACCAATGACTTTAATGCAAAGAAAATGTAATGTTGTGATAAAAATGAAAGAAAACAAAACTTAAAATGATATAAAAATGAATCTTGGTGCCATTTTGGGAAATAATAGAATTTTGTACAAAAAGGGTAAAATGGTCTTTTGTTGTGTTATAGACCAAAGTGTAAAATAATTTTGCGATGTGGGGTAAAAATGTAAGAAAATGAACTTTATGAAATAAAATTAGGTTTTTAGTGCCAAAGTGCAGAAATTAGAACTTGAGAGTTAGAAATGAAAATATGAAGGTATAAATAGGAGAAAATATCTCCCATTCCCAGAACATGATAGAACATTCAGGAGAGGTTGGGAGAGCACGGGAGAATACCAGTTTTGATGATCGGTGGAAGCTAGAAACAAGAATTCAAACAATTACTAGGAATTGAAGAGTTTTCAAGCTAAACCAAGGTTAGTAATCAAGTTCCTAACCTAGTTTCTTATGTGTTCTTCACGGGATGAAACTGGAAACTGAAATTCCAGTTAAGGTCCAAGTGGTTTAAATAATTTCTAACATCAAACATGTTCTAAGTATTAAGAAAACGATTGTAAATCAAAGGTGTGATTTTCGGATGGGAATCTGTCCTGTGTTGTATAATTCATAGAAAAATCATACGATGTCCAAATCAGGCGATTCCAGTGCCCATGGTTTCATCTCGATGCCTTTTTCTGTGTCCAATTTTGTTGTGAAATTCTTGTAAAATCGTGTGTTCACTGGATTGTTCTGAAATTTTGTGTGGAGAAGAACCTTGTCATGAGCCATACTCGACCAAAAGGGATTGACTCAGTTCATTGTTTTGGTTTGGACTTTGGTGTGTGCAATCCGACCTCCACAGATTGGTTGCTGCACACCTAGGTCAACTTGTGGGATTTTTATTTCCCAAATGTTTCATAGTTTAGGTCTGAAAATTTGATGGGAAGGTCATCCTCATGTCTACAGTGTTCCATCCAGAGGGCTTGATCCAATTCCATTAAGAAGCTAGGGTTCCAATGCCTTCTCTTTGACTGAACCAGAATTGTAGCTGTGCACATTGTCCTTGTTGCACGATTTTTAATTCTCAATTGGCTTATGCTTTTAGTTTGATTTTTGGATGAGAGCTCTATCTTCATGTCTAGTGTAAGTAGTCCAAAAGGTTTGACTTATTTCCTTTCAGAAGTTAGGTTGTTGGACCAATCTTGTCAAGCTATGCTGAGTTGTGACAGAAATGTTGCTGCTCATTTCCTTCATATTGTGTGATTTTTAATTCTTAATTGGTTTGTCTTTTGGGTCTGAATTTCGGAGGATAGTCTCTTGGTTATATCTAGTATGCCTATGTAAGAGGGTTTTCCTTGATTCCATTCCCAAGTGGAATGGAATTGGTGATTCCTCTGTTAATTTAGATTTGTGACAGATTGCACTGTCAATCTTGTCACTTATTTTCTAAGGTCTTAGAGTGTGATTCAAGTCTCGGTATCTTCTCGAGACTTGTCATGTATTGTGTCTGTTTTTCAGAATGTCTGAGGTTGTGTCATTCGGGTTTCTGGGTTGGGAGTTATGGTCAATTCTTTGACCATGCGTCTTAGATGTCAAAATCTAAAAATGAGTTAATAATGTGATATTAATCTATTAAGATGTAGCTTAAGAGGTCTTTAATTGTTACTAAGGCCTAGCTTGTATTAACTAGAATGTTAAATGAACTCCTTAGGTATTAAAGAGTAAAGTTGAAGGAAAGGAAAACACAACGGGAAGAAGTGATCCTAGTTAGACTTCTCTAACTAGCCAATGTGAGTGATATGTGGATTTTGAGTACATAACAAAATATGTTTTATACCGACTGTTTTGGAGTCAAAATGATTTATGGAATTAGAAAATGGTTTTATGGAAATGGAAAATGATTTGTGGAATTGGAAAATGGTTTTATGGAAATGGAAAATTATTTATGGAATTGGAAAATGGTTTATGGAATTGAAAACGTACCATGAAAATGTATCTATAATCTGTATAAAAGACAAACGAGAAATGAAGAGAATCAATAAAGTGATAGAGCCCTGTTGATGTGTTGAGAAGTATCCGTATAAAGATCACGGCCTGCTGCGGTAGGGGTGGTCAAAAGACACTACTGGGATGGTACCTCCCGTCGCGAAGTAGTTGTCTAATTGGTACCTTGATGGATGAATTCGTTTCATGCTGTCGAGGGAGGAGTTATACGGGTGCGTCTCGTATAAAACCTACGGGTGCGCTCGTAGGAAGGTGCTATCAAATGAGAAGGAATACCTATGGGTGCGCTCATAGGAAATTAAATAATATGAAATTTTGGAATGTTTGAAATATGAAAAAAATATTTTGGGTCTAAAACCCATATTACTCACGAGGCTTTATGCCTTACGTATATATATTTTTTTAATGCTATGTACTCAGGTGATCAGGAAAGGACTTGGAAGAGTCGAGCGTGGGACAGTAGTTTCGTTGTGTCAAGCATGTAACAAAATATTTAAATTGTGGTAATGATGCTGAATAGTAATACCCCATATGTATAACTAAATGTTTTGTATTATAAAGTCTTAGTGAAAAAAAAATTTGTGTGAAAATGGGGTGTTACACGATGCATAAGAAAAATAATTATCTATAAAATAATAATAATTAATATTAATTTATATATATAATAAAAATTATATATAAAATCTTGTGATTATTGGTTAATAATTATTAGATAAAAATTTACAATGATTATAAAAAAAGTAAAACTATTATGTAATAATTATAGCTATTTTAGGAAAAAATAAAAAGTAATAATTAGGTGGTAAAGTCAGATTTATAAATTATATGAAAATACATATGTAATAATTATAGCTATTTTAAAAAGTCAAAATGACACTGTAGTCTATCGAACTCTCAGCTTCTGGTTTAAAAGGTCGCTGAAGTTTTTTTTTTGGCTTTCAAGGGGTACCAAGTTGAGATTGACCTTTTTCTTTAGTCCCTGAACCCAATTTTGCCGGTTACAATGTATGACCTTCCTACATGGCATATGACTTGGCTTGTGATCAGTGACGTGGCAAGAACTATAGAATATGCAAAGGAGCATCGTCCCCAACGACCATTCTTTCGCCATCGTGATATCCTTTAATCATCGCCAGCACTAGCCACCACCAGATGTAATCACAACCCAATCTTATAAATTCAGGATGGTTTTTTTGCAATTTAGAAGCTCACAATCACGACATTATTTCAAAAATGGAAACATCTATTTTTTAAAAATCAAATTAAAGAAGCAAAAGTAGGAATAAAAGAAGAAACTTTCTGGCATTAGTCCACTTCACAGAGTTTACTTGAGAACCGGGTGAAGGCGTGTGGCTGAGAACACAAGGATCGTCGCGATCCATCAAAAAATCAAATAGCTTAATGGTGTCGCCCCCGCTGGCGGCCAAAGGCGACCTCATCAAGATCAAGATCGGATGAAGGAGTACCAAATCGAAGGAATCGACTTCATCAAGATCGATGTCGATGAATTGTAACCGTGTTGACCATGCAAATATCAAGAAATCGACTTCAATTCATCAAGATCGATGTAAGAAAAGGTCCTCCACCACTCCCAATTCCCTCCTCTCGATGGAGATTCTCTGCATCATCGGTCCTGCTCCTACGATCAAAACCTGCATCCTCGTCGGAGGGGATTCCAGACTCCGGTGAAAGCAGCAGTGGAGACGGCCTTGAGGAAACATATACGAAGTGTTTGTGACAATCGATTAGGAAACATATATGATTTTAGGGTTTTGGTGAAAGTCGCATCCACGTAGTAATTTTTTTTATGAAAATACAAGGGGTAACCGGTTACCCCTTCACTTTCTCCATAGTGACATTTTAAAACCGAAAATTTCGAGCTTATGCCCCTCAAAAGCAGGAAAAACAATTCAGAGACCTTATAAACTAGAAGCTGAGAGTTCAATGGACTACAGTGTCATTTTGATTTTTAAAAAAAAGTAAAAAATAATAATTAGAGGATATAATTAGATAGACCCTTTCCTAATGAATGAAAATGACAAAAGATTAAATTAAATGAACTTCGCCACAATTTTACGTGAATGTAAATTTTTGTTTATCAACATCATATTATCAAGGCTATCTAATATAGTTTGGACGGATGGGGAAAAAAGAGAAATAAGCCACTTAAACATGTTAAAATATATGAAGAAATACTTTTATAAATGACAACAATAAAACATATGTTAAAATAAACTTTTAAATGCAATATAAAATCTACCAATTATCAAAAAATTACTTTTGCGGTCCTTTAATTTAAATATGCAAAATCAATAATAAAAAAAAAGATTCAAGATCGTTATGATTGACATGTCTTTGTCAATGCATAAAATGGTGAAACTATTTAACCTTTATACTTATAGTGAGAATGATCTCAATTAATTCTTAAGAGGTTTCAACTTTTAAATTTTTTATATGCATTTTATAGGCTAAAAAATAATGAGCGTTCTAAAAAAAATCAAGATGATGGACTATTTAACTTGTCCTCCATATTTATATACTTTATATCTTATATGATTTTTTTTCTAAATTATAGCCAAGAAGCTCTCACATACATATATATATATATATATATATATATATATATATATATATATATATATATATATATATATATATATATACACACACACACACACACACATATATATATATATATATATATATATATATATATATATATATATATATATATATATATATATATATATATATATATAGTTAGGATATATTAAAAACTGTAATTATTGTGTGGACGTAAAGACCAATCAGAGACGAGAATCAGTCAAGGGTATTTTTGTCAGTTGATTTTTAAGTTAGTTAATTAAATTTAAATTAATTCCTATAATTGTGCTATAATTATGGTAAGGTGGACCTATAATTGTGGAATCATGCTAACCAATTTAATACCCTAGTTGCCATATACACGCTTCTGGAACATCCGCCACATTCCTCTCACGCCTCCGTAAACACCACCGGCCGATCTCCTAGATACGCCTGCAGCACCACCTGGAACCTCCTGGAACCGCCTGCACCACCACCGATTCCACTAGAATTAAGGCGGCCTCATCATCACGGCAACCCACCACCAGCCCCTAGTCTACCAAACAACCACCGTCATAGATCACCAAGCAACCACCGCCATAGATCACCACCATATGGCCATCGCCGATCACCAGCAACGAATCGCCACCACCAGCAACCAATCGCCGCCACCATCAACCTGCCCACACTCGGATTCCATGATTTATTCTTCTCACGCCTCCTGTGAAATCAGAAGATAAAGGATTCAATGATCTTGATTCTTGATCTTGATTTATTCTAGGATTCTGCCACCATCAACCTACCCACACTCGGATTCCATGATTTATTCCAGGATTCCATGATCTTGATTCTTGCATATTCTGGTATGTTTTTGTGCAATCAGAAGATAAAGGAACAGAGAATAAAGTCTAGAGTTCGATTTCAAGACAATCATTCACACAGAATGTCATTCTCAACTTGATTAATTACAACTAGAGAAGAATTCTGATGTTGCAGGGCAGATTTTGATGAATTTCAATGCAATTATTCTGGCAGAATATCATTCTGACATAATGTAATTCTCAACTTGATGAATTTCAATGCAATTATTCTGGCAGAATGTCATTCTGTTTTGTATACTATGTACTTCATTCTAACAGAATATGTAAGTATGATTTTGTATGATTGTGTAATTCATTCTAATAGAATGTTTACCTTACTTTCATATTTATATGATTTTTATGACTTTTTAATTCATATAAGTATGATTTTGTAACTCATTCTACTAGAATGGTTAACTTACTTTGAAAATGTACACTAGCATTCTATAAGAATACCAGTTTCTGATGTACGATTTTTGTAATTCATTCTAATAGAATGGAACGGATTAAGAACTCAGGATAAGAATCAAAATTAATTTTACATCTTTCTTAGAATTGTTACAAAACTGAATTTTGAATTTGAAAATAAATTTGAATTTGAAATTTAATTAAAATTCGAAATTAATCCCATGAAAATCTCACATTCCATAATTGAAAAAGCATAAAAAGTCCATATTACCCTTTAGAATGATATAATTAGAAAGTTGATATTTCTTTTAATTAAAAATAATTAATATTCTATTATTAATCACAACCATTGATGATTATGATTATACGCTTCTGATTGGGTCTTACGTCCACACAATAATTGTGGATCTTAATATAACCTAGCCATATATATATATATATATATATATATATATATATATATATATATATATATATATATATATATATATATATATATATATATATATATATATATATATATATATATATATATATATATAAGCAAGATACATGTGATAGAAAGTTAGAAACAAGAGTCTTGTGGAGATCTAGATATTTATCTCAAATATAACATGGGATGTACCTAGTAAAGACTAGATAAAGTTAGACGAGTCCCATTAAAAGTATATAAACTAACAACAACAAAATAACAAAAGTATATTTTGTTTTCAATGTTAAACGTTGTTTACAAAAATTAGTGTGTATATAGGGATGAGATACCAAAGGGCCTTTGGCTAGCGGTATCAAGGTGTTGGAAAGGTGTGTCCCTCCCCAAGTGGTTGAGGGTTCAAGTCTCATTATGGACATAAGGTGGAGATTTAGGAGTAGCTTTAGAGAGTGTATGTGTTTGCCGTTTAAAAAATGTATATAGGGATGAGATCGGGTCCGGATCCGGACCGAGAACCGATTTTGTAGGAAACAAAGAACCAGGAACCGGACCGAATACCCTTGGTTCCGGTTCCTACTTCCTACCGGTTCGGTTCCGGTCCGGTTTCGGTTATACAACGAAATGTGTGTGTTTAGTTCCTGACCCGGCCCGAACCGGACCCAGAACCGATTTAGTGAGAAATGGAGAATTGAGAGTCGTACCCATGTGACATAATCTAGGTCCGATTCGGTCCGGGTCCATGTCCAAGGCCCGATTCGGGTTGGGTGTAAGGTCAAAAATATCATCCTTATGTGTATATGTTTGTATACGTATGATCAAATTTGAAATCACAGTTTAATAAAAACTAAAACCAACCCACAAGATCCTCTAATATGTATGATCAAATGTGGTATACATGGGATTTTTTGTTTTAACAAAACGGGGGAATTATTTTTGATATGGGATTCTCTTTGTATTCTACTATTCTTGGACTCTTCTATCATTTAAAGCGTAGTTGTGTTAATTTTAGAAAGGTCAAATGTTGACTTTTCTGATGTGGATTTTTCAATTTATTTGACCTATCTCTTGAATTGGCCTCGAATATTTGACCTATCTTTTGAATTGGCCTTCCGTCTCATTAATTGCCTAGAATTACCCATTTGCGTTAGTGATTAATGCTAGACTAATTTGATCACCGGTCAATTAGGCATTCCATTCGAGAAACAATACCACTTCGTAAAGGGTTGTGCTACTGCTATAGCTGCTATCCTCATGATAGTAAAATTATTATTTATCTAATAATGGTTCATTTTTTTAATTTTTATGAAAAAAAAATTATTTTCATTTTCCTATTTCTGCAACAAAATCACTTTTTATCAATATATATACTTCTTATGCAAATTATCTAACAACATTTGAAGCAGTTAAAAAATTATAAATAAAGTGTTGCAGAATTTTGCCATGGAATGGAAATGGTTTGTAATTCATCTAAAAAACCAATTTATTTAATATATCACAAACACAAATAAAACACTTTTGTATAAAGAAGCATTCAACTCCTAATCATAAATTCATAATGGGCAAATAACAAATTTTAGCTTTAAATTTTTTCTCAAAAGAATTCTTAGTAACAATCTCATCCTTGATATTAATTTCAATATTGCTGGCTGGTTGGTGGTCCTAGCTAGCTAGGGTATGGTAGTTGTCACAAGCTGTTTGGACTGCAATTTTTCAAAGCTTCATTAACCTTTACTCATATCATCATTTCATAAACACACAACAAACTCCACTTTGAGTCTTTTGTTATAAATGACCCCGAAAGTAGATCAGTTTGTTATCCTTAAACCCCCCACCCCCAGTTCTCTTTCTCCAGTCTCTATATCTACATGTATATTTAAGTGGGTGAGTATATTTCATGATCGTAGGTGGCTTTACAGATAGGGTTTGAACCCAACATGGTGTGTGGTGAGCAAGATGGAGAAGCAGGGCACGTGTATTACTAACTCATCATTGCACCATCATGAAAATGTCTGGACGACATCATGAAGCCAACAAGGTACCTGGTGAGGTCACTGGTTCGAGGTTTCGGGACCTGGGTTCAGTGAGTAATCTCGAGCCAAAAGCTCATGGTTCTTGAAATGAGTTAGTGTTCCATGTGCCCATCTTCCCCATCATGAACACACATACATTAATTTGCGGCAGATGTTACAGTGTCATCACTGCTGTGAATAACTGACAACGTCGCTACAGATATCATGCTTCAATTCTTCAGGTGACAAGTTTATATATCCTCCAAATATAGAAAATAAAAGCTATGAAAACTTGATTAAAACCATTTTTTCTTATAAGTTGATCGTTTTTTGTTTGAACCTTTTGTCGGGTTAGAGTTTTGCCATTGTTACTTCGAAAACACCAACACTTGTTAAATTATCACCGCGAGTTTTAGAATCCACCGACAAAAAACTATGTTGTATTGTATATAGTAGTTGATGAATGATGACACTACGTTGTTGCTTATGGTCTTGAATTTTTGGTCCTCGTATTATATATATCAGCGATCTATTACCTAATTGTTTTCCTCGTAAACGATGGATAGTAGTGAAGTCTAAGATGTTTCGACGAAACGTCGTGTTCAAATCATTAGGGTTGAAAAATCCCAATGAACAACTGTTAAAATAATTTGCACTCATAGATTATTTATTATATCTTGAAGGGTCCAATTTGAATTAGAAGTCTACAAATAGATTTATGCGGGGGCATAATTAACATATTGTCACATGATATTGAATAGAGAAAATGATAAAAGAAAAAAAAACCATTATTGTAAAATCATATTTAAAATACAATAAAAAAACTAACTTGTTTCCGAGCATAAACATTAAATTCTCAAGGCCACTATAAAATGGACCAAACAGGCTGCACTACTAGAAGAACAAACATTCCGACGGCATAATTTGTTGGAAGACCGTCGGTAATGAATTTACCAACGGAAATGTCCCTACAAATTTCAGATAGACATTTTTTTAATTTTTACCGATGGGGCCTGTTTTGACTATTACCGATGGACATATTCCTACAAATTTTTGGCAGACTTTCTCTGTCTTTACTCTTTAGTAACGGACATTTCCATCACTAATCCTCATTAAAATGAATTTTTTAAACAGTAAAAAATTAAAAAAAAACAAATATCTTCTATCAAAAATAATATTCATATTTAAACACAAAATTAATAAACATTACAATAATACCACTACATTAAACCTATAATTAGGGCTATAAACAAACCGAACGAACACGAACGGAGGCATGATCATGTTCGTTCGTTTAAGTTTAATCGAACAAATGAACGAACACGAACGCATAAACGAACGAATTTCATTGTTCATGTTTATTCGTTAAAATATTCCTTTGTTCATATTCGTTTATGTTCGTTCATTAAGGTTTTAAACGAACATAAATAAACGAACATAACAAACGAAAATGAATGGACGTAAACAAACATAAATGAACATAAACATACGAACATAAAAAGCAACCTAAATGAAGATAAATATTGATAAACGACCATTAGTATCAAAACACTAAACCATCCGTAAATACATGTATTATAGCAAATCCTATGATATAAAAACATCAAAAAGTCCTTAAAATATAGTCTTTTTTTCCGTATATCTTCTGTAATACAAAAACATGCATGACTTTAACATTTAGCTTCGTCACATCAAGTATCTTCTACACACACGCGAATGTAAACGAACGCATATAAACGAACGTTAATGAACGAACATAAACGAACGTCCATAAACATAAATGAACAAACAACACCAATGTTCATGTTCGTTCGTTAAACTAAACGAACAAACAATCGTGTTCGTGTTCGTTCATTTACTAAATAAACGAACATAAACGAACTTTCCGCCGAACAAATCACGAACGGTTCGCTGAACGTTCAGTTCGTTTATAGCCCTACCTATAATAGTATTCAGCCACAAAACTTATAAACATTACAATAAACGTTGTCCAATATATTAAAAGTATTGAATACAATTACAAATGTTTAACTAAGTTTTTACAAATATAAAACTAAGACTTGTTTGGTGGATTTGTTGAGGAGAAGTGACCCTGGCAATTCATTAGCCCAAGCTCGAGATATATCAACAGTGGTGGAGTATCGTAGAATAGGAAAAGTACCAAAGGCTGAGCTTGTATGGATGAGCACAAAATTTGAGGTAGAGAGAGAGATAGAGAGAGAGAGAGAGAGAGTGTGTGTGTGTGTGTGTGTGTGTGTGTGTTTGTGTGCGCGTTCTTGTTTACCGATGAAATGATGACACTGAAGCTTGAGTGTTGTAACCAACATAACACATTAAAGGTTAGGGTTTATGTAATTCAAACACCCAGTGTTATCAAAATCACCAACATTATCTTACAACCCACTAAAGCACAACCCTCAATCCCAAATCCTACTCCAAAACATTAAACCGCAGCCAACGCTACAAAAAAAAAATTTAGTAGTTATCCGAACAACCCAATCTCTATATCAAATACCTATGACAAACCAACCTTTGATGCGCTCCTATCACATGACATAACTGTTAAGGCTTGAATTTATGTCAGAGCTTGTCGTTCTCTGAAGAAAGAGAAAGTTAATAATTAAGCTTGCTAGCAGGACAAGGCTAAAATGTTTCGTGAGAATGATAAGGCTGAAAAGGTGTTCGTTGTTCAGATGAAAAGATACATGGAAGTATGGTCGTCAGGATATGAGGATGGGGATGATATGGATAAGAAGATAAAGCATGAGAAGTTATGTTTAGTTGTGAAGAATGAGTTTAACACAATAGATGTTGAAGAAAAATCAAAGCAAGAGGAACCAGTGAAGAACTACTTGCTTTATGGTCAACCACAAATTCGGGCAGGGTGTAAGCGTTTTCGAACAGTTTCGTCATATGCTCTTTGTTAATAATATTTTGTATAGAATCACTTCAGCCTTACCTAGAATGAATTTCTACCACATATGCACATACCCTTAGTTTGTATCAAAATGGCATAGAGGAGCGTGAAACAACAACCTAGGAGTTATATTTCCATAGAAGTCAGTTTAAGGATAAAAAGTTAAGAATAGACAAACTTCAAAGAAACCTAGTTTTTGCAAAAGATACTAGAATCATAGCAGAAAATAAATATGACATAGTTTGTAGTCAAAATGATCTTGCTCGTAATGATAATGTGCGATTAATATTCTAATTGAAAATTTTTATAATGCTTCTAGAATTGTTGAAAATATTATGCAAAAAGATAACACATATAACTGGGACTGGTTTAATAGAAGTGTGTTTGGTGACAAAAGTTTTACTCATCATGATTCAACAAAATCATTCTTTTATCCCAAATTTGATAAACAAGAAACAATCACTTCACCAGTCACATCAGTTTCAACATTCTCACACTGTCAAATGTCACTTCAACTCAAAAATATTTCTTGCCAAAATACACTTCGAAGACTGAACAACAATTGTTTCTTGGAAGAATTATTACTGGAACGTTTGAAATTATGAATGATGACATTAGTACCATAGATATTGGCGGAACCTTAACATACGAGACAAGATTTTTTTTTTTTTTTTGTGAATGCACAGATTGAAATGGATTACAAGCTAAATTAATCAAAAATAAATGCACGTACTTCATTCAATGACAATATGACTTTCAAAAGGATTATCATGACTTGTCCACCATCACAACTTCAATCTTATGCTACCGTATTTTCACTAAATTTGGTTTAAATGATGTTTAAAGCATAGTGTCAATTACATCAATATCTACTAATGATTTACAAAAGAGTTTCAAAATTAGACAGAGTTAAAAAACAAATCCATTTAATTTTGAGTCAAACTCTTCTAAGTCAAATCATATGATTTCTAAAACAGCAAGGGAATCAACATCACATCGAGCCATTTTTACTAAATGAAAAGGAAAAGATATTATTTAAGAGGCAAGAAACCTAGGTCAAGTAAATCAAACTTAATCTCACCAAAAGTTGAAGCAATGTTTAATGACATTTGAAATCAATTATATATTAATTAATAGACTTGCCAAGAATTTACCTAAGACTATTGAAACCAAAATTATTCTTAAATAAATTTCGAAAAGCAAATTTATCAAGAGTCCAAAAAGAGAAATTATAGGTTTCCTACAACATAGTATATTCAGATCAATAAGCAACAGGTTTAGTGGTAGGACAACTTTACTCCCGAAGATGAAATATGTAGTTGTCAACAAAATAACGCAAACTAGTGACTCATTACGTTTTGCTTTGAAATCGGCCTGTCAATCTTCAGTCCCAAGCACCTCAGTCTTGAAGGAATCAGTCCCTTCCACTACTAACCCTAGAACTGAGGACCAAAAGTCCACTCCTAAACCTTCTAAGAAAATTGCAATGACATTTAACAAAAGGAAAGAACATATGACAATAGTAGCAATCCCAAGTGAAAAAACTAAGACTACTAACTCTTAAAGGAAACCTCGAGAACAAGTGCAATATCAAATTATGGGTCAATAAAAAGAACATGATCTCCTACAACTACCTGATTCAAGTAAAAACAGTAGGAAAGAAACAAATCTCAACCAACGATAAATGTCCTAAAGTGAAAACTAAAGTGAAAGGATAAAAAATTGTTCCCAAATCTACTTTAGTTATTCTAAATCTATCACAAGAGTCAGCAACTACTAAATAAATTGTAAGGTGAGGGGCTAAAATTATCAAATTATAGAAACTTGGAATTGAAGTAAACAGACAATTTAAGGATAAATATTAGTTAATAAAATATTAATTATGAGTTTCCTAAGTTAGACATGGGCTTTGGTATTCTTTTGAGAAATAAATAAAAATATGGACTAAAAGTGATAATTTGACCAAAGTTAATATTGACCACCTTTGACCTAGGTTTAACTTAGAAATAAATAGAATGTTTTAGGAGACATATTCTGAAAAATGAAACCTTAGCTACTTATAGGAGTTGCATTTGGGGCCAAAAGTATAATAAAATTATGTAGGAGGGTTTATGTTGTTAATTCTCAAACATATATAAGTCGTCTAGTTACTCATCTTCTCTATATTTGAGCGATAAACGAGTTTTGGGAGGGAAGAATAGTTAATGACAATATCATGGGGGAATTACATATTAAGGAGTGCATTAACAAGTACTAGCATTAACTCCTACTTTCCACGCACCAGCTAACTATAAATCCTCATTCTTCTTCATTTTTGTCCTAGGGTTTGGGGAAAATTTTGAAGTATGAAAATGTCCTCAATGGTGGATCTTCATTTGGAACCTTATATGCTGAATCTAATAGTGTTTCTAACTTGATTTCGTGTTTTCAAACTATATTTGATGAATGAAATACATCATTTGATAATTGCTATATAATTTGAATAATTGTAAATTTTCAAGTGTATCCTTGCTCCAATGGGGTTTCCAAAGGATACTTGTCTTTTCTTTTAGCTTTTCATCCATTAGCACTTGTGTTTTTCAAACAAAATGTGTTAATAAATTTAATAGTAAGTCCAATTGATGACGATCTAGTGTTATTCAAAGTATTGAATTTAAACCTCAAATCAAGCTTGTGATGAACCTCCTTGGGTGTGTTGTTCTAAAACTTGACGATCATCATAATTTTGACTTAATTAAAGGTTTAATCATGATTCTTAAGTGATTTGAATAAATTAAAATATGTTATAGATGTTAATGGATCAATAGGAACCTTTAAAACTAAAAGAACCAAGCCTAGAAGTGAATTAGACATGTTTGTAGAGCTTGAAAAGGAAGAATTCATGTTTTTAGGTATTCAGATCAATGAATCGGTCGATTCACTCCTTCGTTAGAGGTTGACTCGGTCAAGTAAATGGTTGGGAACACAAATCTTCATTTTTGCAACTTTCACATGCAATGCCCAAATCAACTCTAGTTTCGCCTATGTTTTTCTATGATCGTATTGATGATATTAAGAATGAAAATACATTTTCTTCAAGATGACTAAAGTTTGAAGGAGCTTATGTTAGGGAATGCGGTGAGACATTATCCATGAGTACATGTTCGTAAACCTCAGTTTTGGAAAATATGTGATTAAATCATATCTTATCCATATATCATTTATGTATATTACTTGGTTTATGTATTGTACATACAAAATATTGTTTCAAAATTGTTTTCTTGATACTTGTTTGCAACTTGTTTAGAAATAATCCTTCATTTGCATTCATGTAGAATGGGATTGGACTTTTGTGGCCCGGGAACTCATTTGGATTGATTCATTTTCTTGGAAATTAGTGATCATGTTAGGAAAGTGCTAATGAGATGGTTCTAGCTAAGCTCATTCCAAAGTATATATGTGATGGTTATATATATATATATATATATATATATATATATATATATATATATATATATATATATATATATATATATATATATATATATATATCGACCTTAGTGGTCGTATCGGTGAATCCAATGGCAACGGATCATGAGTGTATTCTAATTCTGGTAGTGAGCCAACAATCCATCAATGGATATATCTTGGAACTGACTTAATGAGTGTAGAGAACTTGGGTATGTGATTACTTGCATGTGTATTGCATCCATGCATCCCATTTTGGTTTGTTGTGATAATTCACTTAAATTGCTTTTCATTCCCAATTACTTACAACTAGAAAGTGGATTTGGAATTACAAAGTTGAAATGATTTTTTGTAAATGTTTTGGGAATATTTGGCTTGAGTTTATATCATCATTCTTATCCAATTTCACTAAAAGTTAAGTTTGCTAGTTTACACAATAGACTTCTCAAATCTAATTCTATTATTTTAACATGTACTCGCAGTGATTGATTCTTAGAGAATCTAGAAGAGACCTTTAAAGGCTTAGAATTTGGACAATTAAAATATTTATAATTCAATTCTTTGTATGTTTTTGGTTGATTTAAACTATTGTTTTAACCATTATAACTCCCCATTTGGACTTGATAAACTAAGGACTTAATGGATTTTAACCATTTAGGACCAAACTCCTTGACTTATGTAACTTCTTAGAGAAAATGGTTTCAAATGTCTTAATGGTTTGATACTTGTATTAGATACATTATTTTAGGAAAAATAATTCTCATGTGTTTAAATTTGGGACATCCATTCCATAGTTCTTTTCCACTTGTTTACATTTCAAAACTATGTCATAACCTTAAAATGGAAGCCAATAGGAGGGGTGTTATAGTTGCTATAAGAGAATTGGTTTAAGTGTACTAAATGCTTAGACTTAAACCTAGATTGGATTAAGAAAAGAATAGGATTCTATGTGTCTAAATCCTAGACTTGTTGTTTCTATTTAGGATTAACATGTAGGATTATTAAAAAGGTAACTTGGAGCTCTAGATTACATCGTATTAGGGATTAGATTCTTAACTTGGTTGTCAACCCACATGCTTTAAAATAGAAGATATAACCTTAATTCATGAACTTAGTTAGTGGTTAGAAAATAATTGCTTAATTAGTGATAAGATAATACTAGGAAGAAACTATGAGAAGACTGATAAACAAAATCTCTTTTATTGTGATTGATTAATTGATAAGTTAACCATTTGACCTAAAATTAAGAATTTACCAATATAAATATAAAGTTTATATATATATATATATATATATATATATATATATATATATATATATATATATATATATATATATATATATATATATATATATATATATCACAACTAGAAAAAGTCTGAATAGCTACGGAAGTCATATCCGTAGCTAATCTGCTGTAGAATATGTTACGGAATGACATTCTGTAGCAATATTTCTATGGAATTTGGTACGGAATTGCACTATGTTGCTAATATCTGGATAGCTACGGGATTTAACTACAGAAATATAATTTTTAGCTATTTATCTATAGAATTTGTTATGGAACGGAAATCTGTAGCAATTTTTGTTGCGGAATTTGCTATGGAAATGAACTTCGTAGCTAAAATATTAACATCTTTCATGCTGTCAATCATCTTTGAGTAACTCAAAAAACCATTTCCAGTTCTCCTTATGCTCTATACAACCATAACCCAAGCAATTGGGAATAGTTGGTTGTTAGCATCTCTACCAACTGCACTTAACAATTCCCCACTACAAATCCCCCTTAGAAAACATCCATCCAAGTTTATCACCCTCCCACACCCTTCTATCCATCCTTTATTTAAACCTTGGAAACAAACATAAAATTTACTAAATTAAGTTTTCCTATCTAGCATTAGGTTCACGCCTATTTGCACAAATCGAACCTGGTTTGGATCTTTTGATCTCTTCTCCATATGACCATATTTGTCATAGTGTTCAACTAGTGTACCCTCAATAAGAGTAAGTGCATGTGCCTTTGCTCTCCTATACTGACTCATACTAACCTCAATACCGAATTTCATTTTCACATCCCCTTTAAGCATTCTCACACTCATTTTCTGCTTTTCCAAAAACTCTTTAGTGTAATGGCTCCCTATCTGAGCATAATTCATTATGGAACCTAGTTTGAAGGTTCTAGAACAACTATGCACATTTTTTAAAGACTTGATTTGAAAAGAGTTCTAATCACTCATCCATGAACCCCAAAGCCTAAAGGTGCATTCTCCATCACAATATTTAACCAATAGCCTTCTACTATCATTTTATTGTAAAACAATTGATACCAGTTAGCAACTACATAATTGGATAGCATGTGTTTTAATTGTTTGGGATTCTCAAACCTCATACCTAGTATAGGTTTATGCTTATTCCAATCAACATCTTCATTGAAGGTTATGTGCATGTATTCCGAAACAGCCTCAATTTTAGCACTCTTTTCATTGGGGTGAATCATATCAATTTCCTGATTGGTGTTTGTTTTTGGGCATCACTTACTCAAATAGCCATCGTTTGTCCTGTTATAATTATAATAGAAACTTCATTCAACCCATTCTCCTCCTCGTGTTTTGTTGACAATTTTCCTACCCTTAACATGTTCTCTTCCATACTGCCAACTGTCGTTGGTAATCGTCTATTAACTCTTGAAGATTTACTCCAAAATAATCAACATTCGAGGGTATAATGCACCCACAATGGTACGCAACCTCGATAAAGTCTACATACTCTAACTCAGTTGAAATCAGCCTTAACCCTTCGGGAATCTCAAACCCAAGCAAGCAAAAATATAATTTCTCACATTTTATTGTGTAAGTCATTCAAGAAACGAATAACACTCATCAACATCCATTGCAGCAAAATCGATGTTTTCAAACAGATGTGTAATGCCATCAACGTATCTAAATGGTCGGCTTACAAACATACCTTGGAAATGAAGCGCGATCGGGATGTGCAATGTTATGCTCCCCTGCAGATTTTTGTTTTGGTGGAAAGGGTTTTTGGGGGATTCGAACCAAATACACACTACAATATACGATCTCGTTCTTAATCAACTATCCTCACCGTTGACATGGAATAGCCTCGCCACCTGGACAAAGACGTGGCAAATCTTTTGATGATTCGACTTCACTCTTACCGGCTTACCGGGTCACTCACCCCGGGTGACCAATTAAACTTTAATTTCATAACATTAAGCCCCTATGCAGCAAAGAAAAAGTTAAGGGACCATTTAGATGCACTTTCAAAACATTATCGGGTTATGAAACACCCTCGCTTAAGGCTTTTCATAAAACATCATTTTAACCCATGGTTTATCATCATTAATCAATAAAATCATCCTTTAGTGAAAACTTTAGTTTCAATATTTTCAAATAAGTCATTTTCTTCCAATTTCTATTTAAAACATATGGGGTTTAATGAGAAATAATTTGGGTTTAAGTTGCGGAAAACATCGTTTGGTCCCATTTTAGATAAAACATTTTAGTTTATAAAATAGTGAGGTTGTAACAATTCAAATACCATTACACAGCTTAAATGATACCACACAAACTGTGGCCTTCTAAACATCCAGCTCTTCTAAGTTATCTAAACTCCTCAACCTGAGTACACATCAAAATAAGTTAGGCAATGGAAATGCCTAGTGAGTTTACCCGAGGTTGACCCATTTTGAGTGAGTAGTGAACTACCACACTCGGGACAAACCCCCCAAAAAAACAGTTTTAACACACACTTCAAAAGTTATTTAAAACATCATAAAGGTTTACTCAAAATAGATAGTGATGATATGTAAATGTAATGCATGATGCAACTATCCCAAACCCACGTCCATCTCATAAAAGTCCAACTCACCTCAATGGCACCTACCTAAGTTCACAAATGACACGCACGAAGCATGTCACTTGATCCCCGTATAGGTTAAACACTTAAACTAGAACTAGTGGCCATCACACTAGCCCCATGAGGGTTAGCAACTCCCTCATGCATCTCCTCACCCTCTTTATTTTAGAGAAGGGTCAAACTCAAAACATCATAAAGGTGGCTACTTCAGCCAAACATCATTAAACATCTTTAAGGTCATCATAAGGTTCACTCGGTCAATCCCATCCTATATGCAATGCAATACACAAATAGGATGCTCAAAACATCTTTCAAAACATCATCATACTCTTTATTTGAAAACATCTTGGGAAACTCATTTTCATGCAATGCACAAGTAGTAATTGTATAACACATTCCACATAATAATATGCATGAAAAGTAATTGATAACACACACAAAAGATATTAGTTGGGATGTGTACTCCCGGTAAACTCACCCAAGGTCAACTGACGAGTCAACACTAACTCCACACAAGGTTGATGCATATGGAAGCGCTCCTAGACAACATATCGTCCATCAAATCATCTTAGTTGAGTGCTAGCTCAAGTCCTTAGTCTCACCTCCAAGTCATTATAACATATCTCCTTCCTACAATGCAAGAACGGAAGATATCATACTCGATTCATCTAAAAGTCGTACTATACTTACTTCTTTATAACAAAGAGGAAACCATCATTCATCATCCCAAAATGAAGTCCTTGACCCTCTATTATAAGGAAAATCTTAGTTAAAACATTCCCAAAGATTGGCATTAAAACAAGGATCCAAGGCCCAAACCGTAAAGCTCAAAACCCAAAAAGTACCCAAAACCAGACAGATCCTGACACGGGCCGTGTTGGGTAAACCCGGGCCGTGTTTACCAACCAGAAGGTCTCAGACATGCTGACACGGGCCGTGTTCCTCCTGACACGGGCCGTGTTCTGTGTATTGTAACTCCGATTTTTGGTCCTTTTCACCCCTTTTCACCCTTTTCACCCAACTCAAGGTCCAATACTTTTCTAAACTTCTAACCATCAAAAGGACATTATTCTAATCCAATTTACTACATCCTTAGACTCAACTTAATCATTCAAAATCATTTTAAATGAATCCATTACATCCCATGATCACAGCTTCACTTTATAAGTTTAAACCATGGAATACCCAATTACATTCCTACAATTGGTGATTACAAATGGAGATTCCTTCTTCCATTACATGGAATCATTAGGAAATGATCTTTACTCCATTATTACCTCCAATTGGTGCAAATGACTCACTCATCCATTAAACCAAAAGATCCATTCATCATATACATGGATAAAACCCATTCCAACACCCAATTTCCATATTCTAGTGATTCAAGGTTTAAGACTATAAATCAAAGATTGGAATCCTTAGGGAATCATTAGAAATGAATCCCCTCATCCAAAACCACCATAATCATCCATTAATTTCTAGATTCCTCAACAAATCATCAAATCCCCAATTTCTAGGGTTCATAATACCCAATTCAATCAAATCTAAGGATCTAAATCATCCATGGATTGGATGTTGATCCAAACAACTTAGAAACATCAAATAAACATTGGGGAATCATAGGAAGAACCTCATCCCATCATAAAACTCATATTGGGTCCAATCCCCAAACTCAAACTCGAAATCTAGGGCTAGAAAATTGGGTTTATACCTTAGATTGCTTGAATTCTTCAAGTATGATCATAATCCTTCAAAATCCACACAAGTCTCCTTGGAAGAGATGAAAATCGCCATCTCTCACTCTCTCTAATCTTCAAAAACGTGAATGGCTGATTTGGGGAAGGATCCCCATAAAAAACAAGTCATCTTTCAAGAATTTGCAACATTAGTCCCTTGAGTTTGAGCCTTCTTCACCCAACACCCAACAAGTCAACTCTTCTAACAATAAATTCCCATATTCATACAAATGCCCCTAATATAAATTATTTCTTTCACTTGAGTCATTGACTAAGTCAATACTAACCCTTAGTTTCCCAATTTGGCACAAATAGTCCCTTACACTAAAATTCTTCACAATTTAGGTCCTTAATGGAATTCAAAGAATTATTCGACCTAATTTAAATTCCACCTCAATTCCTTTAATATATCTTCTAATTTTCTAAATCCATGACTAGTCAAATCTACTTAGGGTAAGTTTGGCCAAATTGACACTTTTAGTCCTTATGACAAAATTTCTCACATTTGGTTATAATTTGATTTTAAACTATATTTGGCTCATTTATTTACTATATAAAATATAACAAAATATTAAATTTAGTTATTCATTTATTTTCTGTATTTACAAAATAGATTTTATTTGTCAGTTTAAGCCCAAAACTCCTAGGCCCAAAACACGGATGCTACAGGTTACTATAGCATTTTCCCTTTTTTAATGTTCATTGATGCTCGACGATGAAGATATATAATGAAAAAACCGATGGATAGTAAAAAAAACTAATTGTTTCTCTCCTACTCTATATAACATCGTTGTGCATATGAATAGAGGAGAGAATACAATGGGGTGGATGGGGTCGATAGGCCTTGGTTTTTAAAAATGATAAAATAAAAATAAATAAAAAGTCTATCAATACAAAACGAGAGATAGGTTAGTCATTTTATATGGATTTAATTGATTTTTTTCTAACAGACCTAGATTAAAGGTCCAACCTTGTGTGGTACCTAAATTTGAAAAAATTGCAAATGAAGCTCAGCTTAGCTGGGTGGATGCATGAGTTATATACCCATAGGTCGAGGGTTCGACTCCGTTTGACTACGGTTTTGTGGGAGATTTTCCCTGGTGAATTGGTGAATGGGGGAAAAGCTCTTGCGCCATAAGCAATTAATTGCCAACCGCACTGAGTTGCGGAGCTGAGTACCCTCAGGTGGTTATATATTCATTCGCCGTTTCTAAAAAAAAAAACTAAATTTAAAAATTGACTCAAAATGAAACGACCATTTATGTAATTTGCTCAATTAAAAACTTGTCACGGAGACCTACAAAACATACACACACCCGTATATATGTATCATATAGGGATAATTTCATATATACCTAAATAAATAGTTAAATATCATATTTACCCTATCTAAAATTTTAATATCATATTAACCCTAAATAAATATTCAAAATATCATATATACCCAAAATATTTTTTTAACATTTTTAATTATATTTTAATTATTTAAAAACACTGAAATTACAAAAAAAAAACAACCAATATTTACCATTATACCCTTAGCTTTAGTATACCAACTCTGAATTATGGAAACACGATTCACACTCTTCATCTTCACCATCAGAACCCAATCGACGCGCCGATGTCGCCATTTGCTCTATCGGATCGTCGATTGCTCCATTGATTCACATTATCACATCACCTCGTATGGAAGAAGGGCGCCATTATCGCCGTTTTCTCTGTCGATTCAGAGTATCAAATCAGCCTCATCTGGAAGAGGCGATCTCCATTACGCCATATCAAAAGAACATGTAAGTTTGTTACTGTTAGGTTTCTATGACGCCTCATCAACCTTGTCTTGCATTGTTGGTGTTTGTTGCTGCTTGGTTGAATTTTGTTGCTATTAGGTTTTGATTTCACAGGTTCCTATTCTAAATTCTTTGGTGCTATTCGGTTTCAACCTGATACCGTGACCTGGTCTACATGTTTATTTTACTGATCACTTGTACATACATATTCCTTTTCCTCTCCTCTCTTTTGTCTCATCGATATATGAAGAAGTAGGAATAGATGAGGTGAATTAACTCTAAAGAAACTCCACCATATGAATGAACCTTCTAATCAAATCATTTTGCCAAAGCCGCCGATACTTACAATCCCTTTTTCTTTTCAAGAAACTTCTACCCATTTCAAAACCCGGAATTTCTACGTTCCCTTCCGTTCTTAAATCATGTTCTTCTCTGCCATCTCTTGATGCCGGACTCATGAACCATGGATACTTGATCAAATGCGGGGTCTTAAATTACTGTATTGATGTCCGGAATGGTCTGCTCTTGATGTATGTGGAACTTGGAGAATTTCACAACGCTTACAAGCTGTTCGATGAAATGCCTGTAAGAAGCAACAATAACGTGTTTGATCATATAATACATGGGCTTGGAACCAGTGGAGCCTATCATGATGTAGTGATTACTTTCGAGAACATGGTCAAGTCCTCTATCATCCCAAATGTACATTCTCTTTGTCACATAATCAAAGCTTGTAGCAATTTAAACAGTACCAAACAAGCGAATTTCGTACATGATTACGTAAACCAAAATGGGTTTCACAATCATGTCCTGATAACAAATTCCTTGATTTCAATGTACGCCAAAATTGGTAGACTTGATCTTGCTCAAAAAGTCTTCCAAAATATGATTCAAAAAGACATAGTCTCATGGAACTCACTAATCACAGTATATGCAAAAAACCAAAACTCACCCCAAGTATTCAACCTTTTTTTATCCTTAAAACAAGCCAAAAACCCACTCCCAAATGTTATCACATTCTTAGCTTTACTTTCTTGTGTCAAAGAAGTTAGTATTGGAAAAAGTATTCACAGCCACTTGATTCGTACCAATTTATACTCCAATTTCCAAATAGGAACCGCAATTTTCAATATGTATGCAAAATGTGAAAGGCTTGATTATGCCCGAATTGTATTTGAACAAATAAACAAGACTTTAGTGTCATGGAACGCGCTAATTTCAGCTTACAAACAAAAAGGGTATGACAAAGAGGCGGTCGATATCTACAAACGGTTATTAACGGAACCCGATTTGAAACCGGATTCTTTCTCATTTGCTAATGTGCTTCCCGCTTATGCGAATCTTGGAAACCTTAAAAGAATCAAATCGATCCATTCGATGATTATAAAACACGGTCTAGACATGTACCAAGATGTTGTATTGTGTACTGCAATCTTGGATGCATATGGAAAGTGTTCAGATGTAAAAGCAGCCGAATTTTTGTTCTCTTGTATGCGGGACCCGAGTACCGCATCATGGAACGCGATAATTTCGGTGTATAATATGAATAACAAAATCAAGAACGCGATGGTTGTTTTTCAAGAAATGGTTCGCGGTAAGGTGTTAGTGGATTGTATAACATTGGTGACAGTTATTCAATCGTGTGGACAAATGGGGTGTTTAAAAAAAGGTAATATGATCCATAAATTTGTTTTTTCAAAAGGGTTTTGTTCATATCTTATTGTTGGGAATGCTTTGATAGATATGTATATGAGATGTGGATGTGTAAAAAGCGGTGAAATGGTCTTTGATTCGATGTGTGTAAAGAATATTGTGACATGGAATACTATGATTTATGGGTATATGAAAGTTGGATGTTTTTTTACGGGTCTTAAATTCTTTAATCATGTGCAATTAGAGTATAAGCCGGATTCGGTAACGGTTATTTCTTTACTTCAGGGTTCGGTTGCTATTTCGGGTAGTTTTCTTGAGATGGTTCATGGTTATATATTGAAATTTGGGTTGGATTATGAGACACAAATTATGAACATTTTGATTGATTCATATGCAAAAATTGGAAATGTGGAAAAGGCTCAAGATTTGTTTGCAAGAAATGATTTCAAACGAGATCAAAGCTCGTGGAACATAATGATTGCAGGTTTGATTGTTATTTTTATTGTTATTGTTATTGTTATTGATTAAAATAAAAGTACAATGCTATAATAAACAAACTAATGAAACTACGTTGCTATTTCTTTCATCACACCATTATCATCATATGATTGCAGCATATGGAATGAACGGTCAAGGGAGCGAGTCATGTAACATTTTCACTAAAATGATCGAAAACGGATACGTACCGGACCCCATCACATTCATCTCTCTGCTCTCAGCTTGCAGTCATTGTGGACTTATTGAAGAAGGATTTAAATTCTTTGACCTTATGGTCAACAAGTACAAGATTCAACCAACCATAGAGCATTTAACTTGCATTATAGACATGTTGGGGCGGGCAAATGGTTTGAAAGAAGCGTATGAAATGATTAAAAGTGGGAATTATCAAAAACCCGTGTGGGGGGCTCTTTTAAGCGCGTGTAGAAATAACATGGATATGGAAATCGGGGAACTTGTGAGAGATAAATTGTCTCAAATGGGGTGTGATAGTTTTGAGTATTATTCATTGTTGTCGAATTTGTACTCGTTGAATAATAAATGGGATGAAGTAATGGAAATTCGGAGGGTTTTTGGAGATATGAAGAAGAAACCGGGGTTGAGTAGTTTGAATAGTTGATCGGATTCACCACACGGATCTTTAGATTTCTTGACATGAAATTTGGTAATTAGTAAGTTATTAGTTAAGCAAAATACAAAAACACAATTGTAATTTCGTTATTTAATCGATTTAGTTACTTAACTTTCTATGTTTTGATTAAATCTTTTTGCTCTTTCAATCAACCGTTTTTCATGGTTACCGAGTTTTGGTTTCATGAAAAAGTACAAAAGAGTACGAAGATATTGTCACGTTTTTATCGACTTAGCCATGTAACTGTTACTTTATTATCGATTTAGCTTTTTATCTACTTAGTCAATAAACTATTATTTTATATCGATTTAACCAACTATTATTCTATATGATTAGATGTGTTTTTTCCTTACTGGTTACTCAATTTTCTGTTTTATAGTTCGAAAACTCACAGATTTTGAAATGATAAAAGTCATGAAAACTTTGTTGTCTTTATAGAACAGACAATAAGGTCAGTACTTGGAGTATTTGAATAGATTAATTGGACATTATATGTAAAAAATAATTGGTTTAATTGGACATTATATGTTAATAGTTGGACGGCCAATTAGGTTAGAGAAGAATCTAAATAGTACCTGTTTGCTACAAGTTAAAATAACATTATACTTATTCCATCTTTATCCAATTTCAAAATTATACAGATTTTTTTATGTTCTTTGTTATTTGGACTTAATTTGTAATGTTTTGTATTAGTTTAAACTAATCTCCACAACTCAGTAAGTTGTAAATCCTAAATTTGATTTAGTTTTGGTTTTTCGTCAATTCAGATTTCTACAGGTTGATGAGTGTATCTATTTTGAGATCATTCGGATGCAACTTTTCTATTTATTAAGTATTAAAAAATTAAGGATTATTTTTGTTTGTTTGTAGTCCTTTTTGTGCAAGGCTACAAAAAACTGTGAGCTCATCCTCCTTTTACTCCTACTCCCACCTACATTAAATTAATAATAAATAGCAAACTTGGTCCCTTTGTTATCGTGAAAAATACACTTTTACTCCAAGTTTTGATTTTGTTATAATTTGTGTCTTTGTATTTCTAGCACTGTCACCCGTATGAGGTCGGGTATCTCTCTCTGATGGTTTTAACGTGGTGGGCATGGAATAATGTCAGTTTTGAATGATTCTCAGATTGAGGAAAAAATTGTGTTTTGTCCAAAAGACATTGATGTTGTAATATTTTGAATGAAAAATAGCTTCTAAAACAAACACACTAAGTGCGTCAAAGTTACACACAATATTGCAGAACATGATAACACAGAAAATTGTAACATGAAGTTATCTTGTACCGATAAAACATACAAACAATGTTATTTACAGAGTTTGCAAAATGAAAAAGAAGATAAGAGATGTAAACCCACTTGAAGAGTTGCAAGAGGATTGTTTTTGTACCTAATGAATCGGTTTTTTAAGGGTGAGCGTGATGCGGTTTTAGGTAAAACCACACCGAAAACCGCATAGATCGGTTTTTAGGTTGTTAAACCCGCACCGTTCGGTTTTTTTATTTGGTGCGGTTTGCGGTTTTAAGTGCGGTTTGGTTTTTATATGGTTTGGTTCGGTTTATAAACCGCAAAACCGATAGATTATAATCATAGTTTTTGGCCTTATAACAAATCGAACACAAATGTAAAACGATTTTATGACAACTTAGTTGTTAAAGTGCTAAAAAAGATCAAAACTATGGCTAAAACATGTTCAAGAATATTTAAATAATAGTTACGTGGTGAAAAATATGATTGAAAGTGAAATATGCATCTTACCTTCTTTTTAGTCAACTTTATCTATCAAAAAAGCTTAACTATGTAAATATATTAATTAAATATTTAAAAGATCATATGATGCGGTTTTGCGGTGCAGTTTTTGGTATGCGGTTATACAAATGGTGTTGTACGGTATATAATGCAAAACCGCACCGCACTGTAAATAATCGGTTTTTTTTAAAAAAACCACACCATTTCTTTATTCGTTTGGTTTTTACTCACCCTAGTTTTTTTCGTTGGATTTGACCCTTTGAAAAATGTAGGCTAAAAGATAACAAATACAAAAGTTGATGGTGTATAAGTGACATATCAAATCTTTATGGATAGAAGTGTAACAAATTACAAAATTTGAAGTTTAACAAGTTGGGGCTAGCCCATTTGGCTAATAAGGTGATTACTAACAAGGAGGTCATGGGTTCAAACCCTGACACTAACATAACAATGAGTAGTTTAGGGGTAGGAGTAATATATTTATCGTTCAAAAAAAAAAATAATAAACTTGATATTTGGCTATTAGAATCGAAGGGTATTCGTATCTTTTGTTTTATGGAAGACGTCGATGTTTTTCTTTTTGTTGTATCGTTTAGTTGTTAGAATAAAATAGACTTTTTTATTATAAGAAGTTATTTTATTGCATATAAAAAAATGAAAAAATAGATAACTAAAACTGCGTAAGAAGACGAAACAAATGACAACAGAAAGCGAACCACTCCGTTCTTCTCCGAAAATACAAAATGGATTCTTCCTTTCTCCTGGCCGGCCACCACCGCAATAACCATTTAAATACTCCGCTTTCATCATCTCCACCACCGTTTTCATTCACTAACCATAACTTTCTCACTCCAAATGGCTACTTCTTCTTTGATTTCAAGCAAACCGCGATTTGATTCTCTAATCTTCCCCAGGGTTCAGTCGTCCGATGTTATATCGTCTGCCGGTGTAGCTGTGAATAGGAAGAATTCAGGACGAAATGCGTTTCGTGGAGTTGGAGTAGTGCGATGTAATAAGGTGGTAGCCATTGATGATCCAAAAGTGGAGGGAGTGGGTGAGAAGAAGAGAGAGAAAGGGAGGGTCTTAAAAGTCGGTTTAATTTGCGGAGGGCCATCTGCTGAGCGAGGGATTTCGCTTAATTCTGCGAGATCAGTGCTTGATCATATTCAGGTTTGAATATTGTTCAATTAATTTAATGAGCTCTTATAGTGAATATGTGTTCGTCAGTTGAAATTTGAAAACAATTGTTTTATTCCATCTGTACTACAATTGCTAGAATTTACTTTCTATGATTTCCACTAAACAATTGTTTGGATTATGCATTGAAATCGCATCTTTCACTGAGGGGTTCATTTCCTCATGGACAAGACAAACTGACAGTCAACCTTGATTCGCTTTCTATGTTCTTGAAAGATTGGTTTCTCAGATATATGTATAGGACTATAGGCTATAGCTAATAGATTGCTGCAATTTGCTTCCATTAATCTTACCATGGAATCTCTTAAACTCCTGTGTTGAAAGAACCCAAGTCAGTTTGCAAGTGGATAAGGAAATTGTGCTTCTGTTTCCATTCATTCCATTAAGTCAAAAAGAAACAACACCGTAATCTGCCTAATGCATCATATAGCTCGCAAGATGTTACATTTTCACGTTTCTTTTTCTTTTTTTTTAATCTGTTTAATACATAAGAGAACCAGTTTTTCTACACTCACAAGATGTTACATTTTCACTTTAGAAGTTTGTGTTTTGATTTGTTATTCTCTTATGCATGCACATACATACTCACAGATATTATTTTTTTTGTATTTTTTTTTTTTTGTATTAGGGGGACGACTTGCATGTTAGCTGCTATTACATTGATCCTAATCTTAATGCGTATGCAATATCCTCTGCCCAGGTTTGTATCCCTTTTATTGTTCCAATTTGCTAAGTGGATGTTATCATTTTAAAATAAGTTCTATTTTATTTGGCTGCAAATCAATATTGGGCCAATCACAGGAAGATTTTGAAACTTTTGTCATACTTTGCTCTCATGGGCATGGAACTTCTATGAAAAAAATGTTTCATTTTTTCTAAATTTATACAATAAAGCGGTTTTTGAGACGAAATATGCAGCCATTTTTTTTATCACATGTCAACAGTCAACCTGTTAAACATGTTACCCATAATATATATCATATCTTTTGATCCTAAAACGAAGCATTGTTGCAAAATACCTATATAACATTTTTTTTTGCATTAATTGGGAAAAAGGTGAACATTGTCTTATAGTTGCATTCTTATTTAAGCTAAAAAGAATAATCAAAAGGTCAATATATGTAACCCTTCTGTTTTCAATCTATTTGCTATTGATTGGTGGTCTTTGCCCTATTAAATATGCAGGTTTATTCAAATACTCCTGCTGATTTTGACTTTAAACTTGAAAGGTAAACTTTCAATGAGAATTTAAATATCTGTCTTTCGAGTTCATTCTTTTGGGTACACTGAAGTTCCATGATACAATAATAAAAATATGAAACCATGAAGAAAATATTTGTGTTAATTATGTAATAGCAAAAAACATTCTAGAAATTATTATCAAACAACATAACTAACTTGAAGTACAACGGAAACTAGAAATACCTTTAATAATTAATCAAGTAAGGAAGTTATATATGCTATAAAAAAGTAATCTTTTTTCAGTTTTTTATGCACACCCTTAATGTTACTTATTTTGCCAGCCTGGCGCAAGGATTCGAGACCTTGACTGACTTTGCAGAACACCTAGCTGCTTCTGTGGACATAGTTTTCCCTGTTATACATGGTCGTTTTGGTGAAGATGGTGGCATTCAGGTTAAAACCATTTGTTACGATCCCACATCGGCGGAAAACAAATTCAATTGGTGGCTTATAAGTCTAAGTGTCCCCTCCTCCTACAAGCTAGCTTTTGGGAGTGAGTTCTACACTTGGGCTTATGGCGTGATACGGGCCTAGTATGGGATGGGTTCGTATCAATTGGTATCAGAGCCGTCCCCATCTTTCGAGGTTCCAACCTTTGGAGTGGTGGCCTGCGGAGTGGTGGCTTGGACCCAAAAAGGGGGGTGCCAACCGTGACCAACGTAGCCGTGACCAACAATGACTCGTAGTGGTGGCCTATGGAGTGGTGGCTTGGACCAAAGAGGGTTGCCAACCGTGACCAACATAGCCGTGACCAACGAGGACGTTGGCTCTTCAAAGCGTGGGGTATTGTTACGATCCCACATCGGCGGAAAACAAATTCAATTGGTGGCTTATAAGTCTAAGTGTCCCCTCCTCCTACAAGCTAGCTTTTGGGAGTGAGTTCTACACTTGGGCTTATGGCGTGATACGGGCCTAGTATGGGATGGGTTCGTATCACCATTCTTGCTAAAATGTTTCATATAGAAATTTTATAAACTTTTTTAATGGTTATAATTATATTTATCTGAGGTTTTTGCTTATCATGGACTCTTCAGGAGCTTCTAGAAAAATCTAATGTTCCATTTGTTGGGACAAGATCAAAAGAATGTCGTACTGCATTTGACAAGGTAAGATTACATTACTTGCTCTTTTGTATTCTTTTTCGAAGGACTAAATGCAAGAAATAGCAATGTACTTTCATCTTTTGTCTATTATAGCATCTTACTTTCAGTTCTTCTCTGTTATAGCATTCAACTTTGAAAAAACTACTCAATTAGCATAATTGGATTGATTTTTTCAAAGTACAATGCCTTAACAAGAATACAAATTGAAAGCACAATGCTGTAATAGAAAGAAATGAGCATATATATTATGGTGATTAGTAATTAAATATTCATTTTTTGTTACATTTTCTTTTGCAGTATGATGCTTCCTTGGAACTTAAGAGACAAGGATTCATAACAGTGCCCAATTTTGTACTGCAGGTATTTTCCTTGAGTAAAATAAGTGTTATTATCTTTCTCATTTTTTATTTTTTTTATAATTTTCTTTTTAACTCGAGTTGTCACAACGATCTCAATTTTGCAAAGCTATGCAGTATACCAGTTCCTTGATCTTTTCCTATATTAATTACTTCTGGACTGTATAATCTCAACAATTTGCTGGATATTTATGATTAAATTTAAATATTATCATGTTGCTTGTGACTTTTTCTGGTAATGAAATTGCAATAAGTTCATTTCCTGGGAAGTTTCAAATTCAAATTAGGTAAAAAATGCAAAAAGTGGCAACAAGCTTCAATTGGTTTGTTTTATTATGGAATCCTACTTTCATTACTTCCTATTACAACATTATACTTTGAAAAATATGTTCCATTGTAGCAATATCATATATATAAAAAATATTCACTGCTATAATTGGGTAGATTTTTCGAAGTACAATGCCCTAAAAAGAAATAGTTGAAAGTACAATATTATAATTCGGCAGATTCTTTAAATCTACAATGCCTTAATAAGAAAAACATATGAAGTACAATGTTGTAATAAAAATATCTTGATTAAAGAAACATTTTATATGTTTTGATATTAAAGAAACATTTTATTCAGATATTAAAAATATCTTACGCATCTAAGAAACAGTAAAATATTTCCTTGTGGCATGTACTACTAATTCTTTTATGTTTTGATATTAAAGAAACATTTTATTCAGATACAGTTAAATTTCTTACTTTTTTGTGCTAATTTTTTAAAAATTCCATTTCAGGGAAATGAATTAGATGAATCTGGTTTGTCAAGATGGTTTTCCAACAATCAACTAGATGCTAACTCAGGAAAAGTCGTGGTATGTATTTTTCCTTTTAAGTATCAATAAGTCTAAGGGCATTCTCGTCTTTTGCACATACTCAAAAAATAAGGTTTACTCACATAATATCAGGTGAAACCAACACGAGCAGGATCAAGTATTGGAGTTACAGTTGCATATGGTGTTGCTGATTCCCTAACAAAAGTTAGAGAAATTATTTCTGAGGTACTTATCTTTTCCACTTTCTTATTTTTAAAAATTATTCTCTATAAGTTTATTGATATGATTTAATTTTTCTTCAACTTGTAAGGGGATCGATGATAAAGTTATAGTTGAAATTTTTCTTGGAGGTGGAAGAGAGTTTACAGCAATTGTTCTTGATGTTGGTTCTGATTTTGATCAACAACCAGTTGTATTCCTTCCAACTGAGGTAAGTAAAATCTAAAAGAATGATATTTTAGATTCTATTCTTGTATACATTTCACTTCGGATCCATAATCTTTTTTTCTTTTTATCTTTTTTGCATTATTAATTAGGTGGAACTTCAGTCTAATGATAGTGGTGACATAAGTGAGAAAGATGCAATATTTAACTACCGAAGGAAGTATCTTCCCACTCAACAGGTAATACAAATTCTATTTTACTGAACCTGAACCCTGAACCCTGAACCCTGAACCCTGAAGAACCCTGAAGAACCCTGAAGAACCCTGAACCCTGAACCCTGAACCCTGAACCCTGAACCCTGAACCCTGAACCCTGAACCCTGAACCCTGAACCCTGAACCCTGATCCCTGATCCCTGATCCCTGAACCCTGAACAACCCTGAACAACCCTGAAGAACCCTGAAGAACCCTGAAGAACCCTGATCCCTGATCCCTGATCCCTGATCCCTGATCCCTGAACCCTGAAGAACCCTGAAGAACCCTGAAGAACCCTGAAGAACCCTGAACCCTGAACCCTGAACCCTGAACCCTGAACCCTGAACCCTGAACCCTGATCCCTGAACCCTGAACCCTGAACCCTGAAGATCCCTGAACCCTGAACCCTGAACCCTGATCCCTGAACCCTGAACCCTGAACCCTGAACCCTGAACCCTGAACCCTGATCCCTGATCCCTGATCCCTGATCCCTGATCCCTGATCCCTGATCCCTGATCCCTGAACCCTGAACCCTGAACCCTGAACCCTGGGATTATTTTTACTATATGTTGGAATCTTTATATACAGTTCTTTTCTGATTGTTGTTATTTTCATGTTTTAACCAGGTTGTTTACCACACTCCACCTCGATTTTCGTTAGATGTAATTTATAAAATCAGGGAAGGAGCATCTATACTATTCAAAAGGCTTGGTTTAAGGGATTTTGCAAGAATTGATGGTTGGTTTTTACCACCTTCTGCTACTTTATCATCATCTAAAACAAATGATTTTGGGAATACAGAATCAGGAACCGTCATATTTACCGACATCAACTTAGTAAGAGACCAAACATTTCTTTTCTTTTGTTTTTATAATTGGTGTATTCGTGCTTTATATTAACAATTCATAGTTTTTGTTTAGATTAGTGGAATGGAACAAACAAGTTTCCTATTTCAACAAGCTTCAAAGGTAATCTTGTTACCAACTTTTAGAATTTACTCGTATGTTTTCACAACTACTGAAAAAAAAAAAAGACAAGAAACTAAAATATATTGTCTTAAACTTTCTATTTTAGGTTGGATTCTCTCACTCAAATATCTTGAGAACCATCATCCAACATGCATGCTTGCGGTTTCCTACACTTGCATCATATTGCAATGAGTCAAACAAGTCAACAAGAACATTAAAATCTTCAAAGATTGGTGAATCATCCACCAAACAAGAAGGTTTAAAGAAAGTGTTTGTGATATTTGGTGGAGATACATCTGAACGCCAGGTGTCACTTATGAGTGGGACCAATGTTTGGCTCAATCTTCAAGTATCTGGTGATGTAAGCTTTCTGTTAATTTCATTTCCATAATTGGATACATTATCAAAAGTATAATGCCTTGATAAGAAAAAAATCGAAAGTACATTGCTATAATTAGGTAGATTTTGCAAAGTATAAGAAAGAAAATGGAAATACAATGATAATTATAATGCAATTATTTTGGTTTTTTATAGCTTGAAGTAACTCCTTGTTTACTTGCTCCTGGAAATGATGATTCATTCGAGGTGGTTGATGTACAAAACCAAAATGATATCGGCTCAAGGGCAGTTTGGTCATTACCGTAAGTGGACTTCAATATTGAAATATCTTTATGTCTTATAAGTTATAAAATACTAATTAATGCATTCTAAGCTAGTTTTGGAATTGTTTATTCCATTTGAATGTAAAAAAAAAAAATTCTTTTGAGCTTTTATTATATAAAAAATCCATCGATTATAACTAAATATTTATGGTTTTGTTTTTTTTATAGTTACTCTCTTGTTCTAAGACACACAACAGAAGAAGTTCTTGATGCTTGCATTGAAGCACTTGAACCTACAAATGCTGCATTGACTTCTCATTTAAGGAAAAAAGTGATGGATGAAATATCAAATGGTTTAAAAAAACATAATTGGTTCACTGGTTTTGATATATCCGATGAACAACCAATCAAATTAACACTTCAAAATTGGATAAAGTTAGCCAAAAAAGTTCACGCAACCGTTTTCATCGCAGGTTTGCACATTCTTGATTATATAATTAATTTCAAGATAATATAATATATATCATTTCCAATTTAATTTTGTTCATATGATGACATGGACATAGTGCATGGAGGCATAGGTGAAGATGGTACACTTCAGTCTTTACTGGAGACCGAAAAAGTACCTTATACAGGTGGCTATTTATTTTTAACTAAAAATATATTTTTTGTATTAAATTAAAGTCATTAACATTAATAAATGCATCTTTTTTTATATTATTAAAGGTCCTGGATTTTCGGCTTCAAAGATATGTATGGACAAAGTTGCAACTTCCCTTGCTGTTAAACATGTAAGATAAGTTATAATTACTGTGTTTAGTGAGAGATTATGCAAAAAGACGTAAATGCCCTTCTCATCCTCATCTGATGTGAACAGCTTACAAGCTTTGGGGTACTTACTATAAACAAGGATGTTAGGAAAAAAGAAGATCTTATAAATAAATCTCCTTGTGATATTTGGAATGAAGTGACTTCAAAACTTCAATGTGAAACTTTATGTATTAAACCAGCAAGAGACGGATGTTCAACTGGAGTAGCAAGACTCTGGTAAAAAATTTGTCAAATATAATATTTTTATTTAATTACTAACTTTTTGTGCCATGTGGATTTTAACAAATTGTATCATATGTTGTTATTCTTTTTGTTTTTTTTGAATAAATATTTAGTTGTGCAAGTGACCTTGGTGTTTATGTAAAAGCATTGAAAGACTGCCTTCCTCGAATTCCTCCAAATAGTTTGGCAAAGGTACAAAGTTTTTTATAAAAATATTTTTTTTTCATTTATTTAAAACGATTACAAAATACAAACGTTTATTGTTAACTTTTTACAGGCACATGGTGTAATTGAGATGCCAGTTCCTCCACCTGAGTTTTTAATCTTTGAACCATTCATTGAAACCGATGAAATTACAATTATATCCAAATCAAAAAATGAAAATGAACGCCTTTTATGGAAAGGAAATAGTCGATGGGTTGAAATAACCGTTGGGGTTATTGGGAAACGAGGCTCCATGAAATCTTTGATGCCAAGTGTCACTGTTAAAGAAAGTGGTGATATATTATCACTCGAAGAAAAATTTCAAGGTACATTTTTTAATTCAAGAAATAGCAACGTACTTTTGTTGATTTGTTTATTAATTATTACACCATCCTACTTTCAATTTTTCCTATTATAAGATCGTATTTTAAAAAATCTACCTAATTATAGTAATGTCATCCGAATACTGCTATAATTGGGTAAAGATTTTTAATTTATAATATCTGAATAAGAAAAAGATTGAAAGTACAAGGCTATAATTTGGTAGACTTTTCTAAGTACAATTTTTTAATTATAAAAAAATAGAAGTACAATGTTGTAATGGAAAGAAATAATATTAGGATGTTATGACCTATGATACATAAATAAATGAAAATACGTTGTTATTTCTTGCATTTAGTTAAAGAAAATATCCAAATACTGCTATAATTTGGTAAAGATAAAAAGTTTATAATATCCGAATAAGAAAAAGATTGAAAGTACAATGCTATAATTTGGTAGACTTTTCTAAGTAAAATTTCTTAATTCAAAAAAAAAATAATAGAAGTACAATGTTGTAATGGAAAGAAATAAAATTAGGATGCTATAAATTATAATACACAAATAAATGAAAGTACGTTGTTATTTCTTGCATTTGAAGGAAATAACCATTTATTGTATTTATTGTTATTTCATGTCTCATTAATTTAGCAATTACTTTTTTTGCAGGTGGAACAGGGATTAATCTTACCCCACCCCCACTTTCAATAATGAGGTTAGTTTTGTAATAATATATATATATATATATATATATATATATATATATATATATATATATATATATATATATATATTTGAATAATAATTTCTACTGTAAAAAAATTCCGTTTTATGGAATTAAAAATCCTAACATGTTTGTTATTTTCTAAACACTTTTGGAATAGTTATGCTCCATCAATATTAATAATTTAATTACATATTTCTGGTATCATTATAACAACAAAACAAAAAAGCAAAACGCAATTTAAACAAAAAACATTTTCCTCCGGTACCCGATTTTATAAAATTTAAAATACATAAAAGCATAACGTACTTTCACTATTTCATTAATTTAGCAACTTAATTATTTTATTCTTTATGAATTAGTACCGAGGCATTGATGAAATGTAAAGAACGCATCGAGCTTATAGCCAACACCCTCGAGCTCGAAGGATTTTCTCGTATTGATGCGTTTGTTAATGTCGATAATGGCGAGGTACGTCAAAAGGGTAAAATGGTCATTTACTCTCATTCAAAAAACCCTAAATCTCACATTGTGGTTTCAGGTTTTAGTTATTGAAGTCAATACCGTACCCGGAATGACTCCTTCAACCGTGTTGATTCATCAGGTAATTTTAAGTAATAAAATTTGGAATATTTTCTAAGATCTTTGTCTTTATTCAAGGGTATTTTGGTAATTTAACATGTCAAACATTGTAGGCGCTTTCCGAGGAACCTCCGGTGTACCCTCATCGGTTTTTTCGTACCCTTTTGGATTTGGGTTCCGAAAGGTTCATGTAAATCTTGTTACTTCTTTATTTAAACTTGTCAAACACATTAGATGAATAAATTAATTAATGTTTTTAATAGTTTTATATGTGTGCTTTTTATAAACATGGTTTCACTATGAAGTAAGGGCATAAGGGGATTCAAGAACATCGTCACATGTTTGAAGCTAATGACTCAAAAGTCATCCAACTATAATAACTAAAAATGATTTTACAAGTGACTAATGAATAAATTAATCGATGACTTTACAATGATAACACAATGAATTAGGCTATATGTCAAAAAAAAAAATACAATATATCTTCTTCATTATCCATGCAATATGCTTTTTTTTAATAACTCAATGTAACAAACCTACTATTTGTTTAATATTTATGTATATGTAAAAAAGATATAAAATGCTATATAAAAAGCTAAAAAGTGACAAGTTTACTACTTTCCTACATTAAATAGCAAAAAGAAAAAAATATGTTTCATTGATTGATATAATAGTATACAAAGATGCTTCATGTATCGATAAAATAGTTTAAGTGTGTTGTATTTTATTAAAAAAAAATTTTCATATTCAAATTATTGTAAAAGCAACAACTTTTTAGGTCGACTTGATCTATTCTTTTTTCTGTGTGTAAATTTGGTTTAAATTCTCACGAAAACCAACAATCCAAACTCAAAATTTAAAATGTAAATAACGTGTTACGTGAGTCCCACATGATGTTTTTACTTTTGAGAAGTAAATAGAATCAGAATTTACAAATAACTAATACACACACAAACATACAAATTTTCTAATACTGACACATTCACGTACATACGCTATCTATGTATTGGTAATTTTCTATATATAGTCCTTGATAAAGTAATTGTTAACTAACTCTACCTTCTCAAACTTGCATTTTATGAATTTTGTAATGCATCATTTTTCATCTTTTAAACATGTACATGCACGTTCTTTGTGTAGGAGACTAAATTAGGAAAGTAGAATCCTATGTAACTTCAGCTTTTCGAAAAGTTACACAAAGAAAAGGGTAAAGGCAAATTGTATGGTTCTATGTGGAAGAGGTTGTGTATCCGAGTATTATGAGACTATCAAACAAAATAAAATTTGTATCAGGATATGAGACATCTAAAGGTGTTGAATGTTAGTTGTACTAGAAAAATCTAATGGTGTTGAGTGTTGATTCTTTTTTCAATGTTTAGTTTGATCCTCAAGAATTGATAGACCTTTGAAGTTTCCAAGAAGAACAAGGTATACAAGTTTCGGGATACTATAAAAAGCATAAAATTATAGTTAGCGAGACAAGCTATTCATCCACTTCCAAGTGATCACGCACATACACTTCAACGTTTGTCTATAATGAAGCTATAAAGTTTGGTCATTTTAGTGTCATCGGTCATTTAGTGTAATTGGAATAAACACGAGTGTCAATTAGGATTTAAATTATGATTTAATACAAGTTAAGTGGTAGGGCGTACACACTTGTATATATAAGGCGAGTGTAACGCTAAAAACATGTTTATTATATAATTATAATAAAAAGGGCAAAATGGTCATTTTACCTCAAAAGGGTAATTTGGTCTTTTGGACAGAAAATGACTTGTTTGGTAATAATATTTTGAGTCTTGGACTTAAAATGTTATAAAAATGTGATTTTGTCATTAATTTTGTAAATTGTGGCAAAAGTCCTAAATATGCAACTCTAGGGACCAAACTGTAAATTCTGGAAGTATAAAAGCTTGGAAGCTTCTTCCATTTTGGGCAGAATTTTGGCACATACGGGAGGAATTTCTTGTGCGATTTTCTGCAGAGGATTTGAAGAAATCTTGAAGATTGAAGTTGCATAATTGGAATATAGCTTCAAAGGGTAGAATTGGAAGTTTGAAAGGTTAGTTTTCCAAGTTCTTGCTAGTTGTTCTTGATGAGTTTTGTAGAACTCAAAAACTGCAATTACAGTTATGATTGGGTGTTTAAATTGATGTGATACTTCCATTAAGTCATTATAACAAGGACTTAACTAAAGAAAATGGAAGTAGATTGTTATAATTGATGAATTTGAAGTTTTGGGGTTGTTAGAAATAAGAATCCTAATTCTTCACATGATTGATTGAGTGTGTTTTGGGGGTTAAAAACCTTGTTAAAATGTAAGGTTTTAGCCTAGGAATAAACCCCAAACGATTAAGAACAACATTAAGAACTTATGGACCAAAACTGCAAGCTACAGTGCATAAATCGCGACTGGCCAGGGGACCTGCACTGCCGCTAGGCGCAGTGCGCCCAGGAGCCAGGCGGGGTGCGCCCAGGCGCAGTGCGCCCAGGCGCAGTGCGCCCAGGCGCAGTGCGCCCTGACCCTGGCGCAGTGCGCCCTCCAGGCAGGGGCCAGGCAGGGGATCAAAAATGCTAACTTTTGTTTGGCTTGTCCGATTTAGCTCAAACTTGAACCATAGGCTCGTTATGGTCTGAAAAGTTTGGGAAATTTTTTATATCGAGTTTTCGACCCCTAGGGGGCACTGTAGGTCGATCCGAATGCCTCGGTGAATAGTAAAATTCATAAAAGTTAGTAAACGGGAAGTTTATTAACTAGACATTGTTTAAAATAATATTGTATTGAACTCTATTGCATTAGAGTTAATTGGAGTGGTTATTAACCTATAATCATTTTGATAATAAATGGAATTATAGGTACGGGACAAAATCCTACGGATTTCATTTCGAGGCAAGGAACGACAAATGCTAGTTGTAGCAAACCTTCAGGTGAGTAATCTCACTCGTATTTGATGTGATAAATGATAAATGAGCAGCTGCGGATTGAAAACAGTTTTGGGGACGAAAAATGACAGATATAAATCAATGATATGACAAGACCAGATAAGCCATGAGTCTTTAATAGACAAGAACGGAGCTGTGAATCAAATTTATAGACAATACCGGATAAGCCGTGAGTCTAGGCAACAGCGGGCTAACCCGTTAGCCATAGTTTATTTTGATGAATCGAACTTATATAGACAAGAACGGATAAGCCGTGAGTCTAGGCAACAGCGGGCTAACCCGTGAGCCAAGGCAACAGCGGGCTAACCCGTGAGCCATATTTGATTTTGTATTGCATGATAATACATATTTGACTTTGTATAGAGAATTTTATTCTTATACATGTTATTCTTGATTTGATTACTCATTGGGCTTTATAGCTCACCGTTTAATTGATATGTCCCTGCAGGTGAGCGTGATCCCGCCAAGGAAAAGGATAAAGTCCGTGACTGAGGACTTAGTATTTGAAGTAACGACCCGGCTTGAAGAATGTATAATATTTTATATATTGTACTTCGTGATACTCTTGTACTCGTATTGTATTAACTAATACCCCTACTTATGTTTTAATTGTAAAATATTTGGTTTGAAAAATGAAAATTTTTGGGGTGTTTTTGGTTAATAAGTCGGGTGTTACAAGTTGGTATCAGAGCCGTGGTTTAAGTGAACTAGGTGTCTTAGATTAGATTCCTGGACTTAAACCTTGAGAGAAGAACAGATAAATGGACTATTAGATATATATAAGTTGTTATTATATATATATAATCTAACGGTTTGCTGAAATTTTGAAGTATGAGAAATACACGAAGCAATCCCACTGGTGCAAATTCGCGTGGAACTGCAAGAAGTGGACCAGCACGGTCACGCGGCTCTGTTGGGCGAAGAGCACCAGCACGGGAACCGGTGGGACAAAATCCACCTGATATTCGAACGATAGTGGAAGAAGTGGTTAGGCAAATGATGTCTGCATTAACGAATAACCCCAACCCGAGTGGTAATCCTAACCCGAGTGCAAATCCTGATCCTACTGAAGAGGCTGCAAAAAGTGTTCATGACAGGCAGCCGGAAGATGAAAGCCAGGGAGAAAGTCGTGCCCGGGCAGTAAAAGAAACTCAAGGTGGGGAAGCCTCGATAAAGAAAGTTGGGTGTACGTATAAATCCTTCCTTGGTTGTAAACCAAAGGAATTCTCGGGGACAGATGATCCAGTTAAAGCTATGGAATGGATCATGCATATTGAGAAGGTGTTCCGAGTAAGCAAATGTGCGGATGATGATAAAGTAAAATTTGCCACTAACCAACTCACCAGCGGTGCACTACACTGGTGGCAGATTTACTACAAGTCTTTGAATCTTGATCCAACCGAATCAGTACCGTGGGAACAGTTCAAGAATAAGTTCAATGAAGAATATTGTTCTGAAGTAGCAATAAAGCAATTGGAGGATAAATTCCTGCATCTGGAACAGGGTTCCCGATCTGTTCAGGAATATACTCTTAGCTTTCTGGAGAAAGCTAGGTTTGCGGAACACCACATCTATACTGAAAAGAGAAAGATCGATAAGTATGTCTGGGGGTTGACGACCCGAATTAGGGAAATCGTGCAACCGCTGAAACTACCTACTTTCCAGCAAGTGGTGGATCGAGCCACAGAAAGAGAAACAGAATTGAAGCGACAAGAAGACGAAAAAAAGGTTTTGGAAACGAAACGAAAGGCGGAAGACCAAGGTTGGACGCCTCAGAAAAAGTTGCAACAATCCGGGTCTAGGGGACAAGGCCAGAAAGATGAAGGAAAGTGGTGTGAAAAATGCAGAAAAAGGCACACGGGCAGTTGTCGCAGCGATACTGGGTCAGTTAGTTGGCGAAATTGTGGGAAAACGGGTCATCTTACACGGGACTGTCGGGCGGACCGTAGGTGTTTCCAATGCGGGGCTACGGATCATATTCGCCTGAACTGTCCTCAACTGAAATCTGGAGCATACAGTGAAAGACCCAGGGATGATCAAGTGGGAAAGAAAGAAGAGCCGAAGAACAGGGGACGACCAGTGGCCTCGCGAGCTTTCTAGATGACCGTGGAGGAAGCCCGTGAGAAGACAGATGTGATTATAGGTATCTTTACTCTCAATACCATACCTGTATATGTTATATTTGATCCAGGAGCAACACACTGTTTTGTATCGGAATCTTTGTTGCCTCGCCTGAATGTACCATTAACCCCAATGGATGAAAGCTTGGAAGTGGCTATAGCGGACGGCCGATATGTTTGGGTTTCTGAACATCTGGAAGGTTGTCAGCTTAAAATCTACGGGACCGTTTTCCCTATAGATTTGAAGCCGATGACTACCAATGAATTTGGTGTGATTGTGGGGATGGATTGGTTAGCAACGAACTATGCTAATATGGATTGCAGAAATAAACATATCACAGTATTATCGCCGGATGGAAAATGGATAAAGATTCAGGGTGAACGACCTCGGTTGAGAATGCCAGTTATCTCCTTTGCTCAAGCCCGAAGCTGTGTTAATAAAGGAGGGATGTCCTATTTGGCTTATGTATCGGTGGCTCAACCAATTAAAGTGGGGGTAGCGAATGTGAATGCGGTAAACGAATTCCCAGATGTGTTTCCAGATGAACTTCCAGGGTTGCCACCAGATCGACAGGTTGAGTTCACGATTGAACTGATTCCAGGAGCTGCACCTGTTGCCCGAGCTCCATACCGTTTAGCACCTTCAGAGATGGTGGAACTACGGAAGCAACTGGAAGAATTGTTAGACAGGGGTTTCATCAGACCGAGTACATCGCCTTGGGGATCCCCTATCCTGTTTGTTAAGAAGAAAGATGGGTCGATATGCATGTGTATTGACTATCGGGAATTAAACAAGATCACAGTGAAGAACAAGTACCCGCTACCCAGAATAGATGACTTGTTTGACCAGCTGCAAGGCGCATCATATTTTTCTAAAATTGACCTGAGGTCGGGTTATCACCAGTTGAAGATAAGGGAGTCAGTCATTCCGAAGACAGCTTTTCGAACGAGATACGGTCATTATGAGTTTTTGGTGATGCCTTTTGGGTTAACCAATGCTCCAGCCGTATTCATGGATCTCATGAACCGGGTGTGTCGTCCGTACCTTGATACCTCGGTGATAGTATTTATAGATGATATCTTGGTATATTCGTGAAGCCAAACAGAACATGAAGTGCATCTGCGACAAGTGTTGGAGTTGCTTCGCCGAGAAAAGCTGTATGCGAAATTCTCCAAGTGTGAATTCTGGCTAAGAGAAGTTCAATTTCTTGGCCATGTAATCAATGCTGAAGGGGTGAAAGTAGATCTAGCAAAGGTTGACGCCGTGATGAAATGGGAACTGCCTAGAAGTCCCACTGAGGTACGAAGTTTTCTTGGCTTGTCAGGCTATTACAGAAGATTTGTAGAGAATTTCTCCTCGATAGCTGTCCCGTTGACCAAGTTGACCAAGAAAGGTGAAAAGTTCACGTGGGCCGAAAAGCAACAAGAAGCATTTCAGAAGTTGAAACAAGCTTTGTGTGAAGCACCGGTGTTAGTACTACCACAAAGCGGAGAAGAGTATGTGATCTACAGCGATGCTTCTAGAATTGGTCTTGGTTGTGTGTTAATGCAGAAAGGTCGGGTCATAGCCTATGCGTCCCGCCAATTAAAAGATGCCGAGAAGAAGTATCCAGTTCATGATCTGGAATTAGCTGCGGTGGTTCTAGCATTGAAGTTATGGAGGCATTATTTATACGGTGTAAAGTTTGTTATTTACACTGATCATAAGAGCCTGAAGTACATCTTCTATCAAAAAGAGCTTAATATGAGCCAGCAAAGGTGGATGGATCTACTGAAAGACTTTGATTGTGAAATTCAGTACCACCCTGGTAAGGCGAACGTGGTGGCAGATGCTCTAAGCCGAAAAGAAGCTCCTCTGAAAGTTACATCCGCATGTATGGGTGTAGTAAGCCGGTTACCAGAATTGATTCGTTCAGCACAAGAAGAAGCGTGTAAGCCGGAGAATGTAAAAAGCGAAAGAATGGTTGGATATTTGAAGCATCTGGAAGAAAATGCTCAAAAATTGAAGACCTTTAGAGGCCGAATATGGGTTCCGAAACAAGGAGAAGCACGGAATTTGCTTCTAGAAGATGGCCATTTTAGTCGTTATGCAGTTCATCCGGGCAGTACCAAGATGTATCGGACGTTAAAACCGATGTATTGGTGGCCTGGAATGAAGAGGGACATTGGAAGATATGTGGAAAGATGTTTGACGTGTCTGCAAGTTAAGTCAAACCATTAGAAACCGTACGGGGAAATACAACCATTGCCGGTTCCAGAGAAGAAATGGGACCATATTACCATGGATTTTGTGACAAAGTTGCCGCGGACACCGCGAGGTTATGATTCTATATGGGTGATTGTTGATCGATTGACCAAATCGGCACAGTTCATACCATATAAAGAAAAGTACAGGGTAGATCAACTGGCGAAAATCTACATAGATGAAGTGATATGTCGACATGGATTACCAGCATCGATTGTGTCGGACCGAGACAGCAGATTTACTTCCCATTTTTGGCAAAGTCTTCAAAAGCAATTGGGTACAAAAGTACTTATGAGTACAGCATACCACCCGCAGACCGACGGTCAAAGTGAAAGAACCATTCAAACTTTGGAAGATATGTTGAGAACTTGTGTCATTGACTTCGGTGGAAGCTGGGAAGATCATTTGCCTTTAGTGGAATTCGCGTACAATAACAGCTATCATTCCAGCATTCAGATGGCCCTGTATGAAGCCTTGTATGGAGCACCGTGCCGTACTCCGACCTGCTGGACTGAAGTTGGGGAAAAGCCGTTGGCTGGACCCGAAATTGTAGCACAGACTGAAGAAAATATCAAACTGATACGCAAAAATTTGAAGGTAGCTCAGAATATACAGAAACAGTATGCGGACAAACGGGTGAAACCGATAGAATTCCAAGTAGGAGATATGGTGATGCTCAAAGTATCCCCTTGGAAAGGCTTAATTCGTTTTGGGAAGAAAGGAAAGTTGAGTCCTCGTTTCATTGGACCTTTCCGAATATCCCAAAGAGTTGGAGCCGTGGCGTATAGATTGGAGTTACCTGATGAACTTCATGGTATACATGATGTATTCCATGTATCCCATTTGAGGAAAACTTTGTTTGACAAATCTCAACAAGTACCTCTTGCTGAAATCGAGGTGGATGAAAAGTTGAGATACCCGGAACAACCCGAACGGGTGCTAGACCGCAAGACAAGACAGTTACGAAACAAGAAGATCAGCATGGTGAAAGTCCTTTGGCGTCATCACAAAGGTTCCGACATGACATGGGAGACCGAAAGTGAAATGAGGGAGAAATACCCTCAACTTTTTGTATGATTTCGGGGACGAAATCTCTTAAAGGATGGGAGAATTTGTAACGCCAAAAACATGTTTATTATATAATTATAATAAAAAGGGCAAAATGGTCATTTTACCTCAAAAGGGTAATTTGGTCTTTTGGACAGAAAAGGACTTGTTTGGTAATAATATTTTGAGTCTTGGACTTAAAATTTTATAAAAATGTGATTTTGTCATTAATTTTGTAAATTGTGGCAAAAGTCCTAAATATGCAACTCTAGGGACCAAACTGTAAATTCTGGAAGTATAAAAGCTTGGAAGCTTCTTCCATTTTGGGCAGAATTTTGGCACATACGGGAGGAATTTCTTGTGCGATTTTCTGCAGAGGATTTGAAGAAATCTTGAAGATTGAAGTTGCATAATTGGAATATAGCTTCAAAGGGTAGAATTGGAAGTTTGAAAGGTTAGTTTTCCAAGTTCTTGCTAGTTGTTCTTGATGAGTTTTGTAGAACTCAAAAACTGCAATTACAGTTATGATTGGGTGTTTAAATTGATGTGATACTTCCATTAAGTCATTATAACAAGGACTTAACTAAAGAAAATGGAAGTAGATTGTTATAATTGATGAATTTGAAGTTTTGGGGTTGTTAGAAATAAGAACCCTAATTCTTCACATGATTGATTGAGTGTGTTTTGGGGGTTAAAAACCTTGTTAAAATATAAGGTTTTAGCCTAGGAATAAACCCCAAACGATTAAGAACAACATTAAGAACTTATGGACCAAAACTGCAAGCTACAGTGCATAAATCGCGACTGGCCAGGGGACCTGCACTGCCGCTAGGCGCAGTGCGCCCAGGAGCCAGGCGGGGTGCGCCCAGGCGCAGTGCGCCCTGACCCTGGCGCAGTGCGCCCTCCAGGCAGGGGCCAGGCAGGGGATCAAAAATGCTAACTTTTGTTTGGCTTGTCCGATTTAGCTCAAACTTGAACCATAGGCTCGTTATGGTCTGAAAAGTTTGGGAAATTTTTTATATCGAGTTTTCGACCCCTAGGGGGCACTGTAGGTCGATCCGAATGCCTCGGTGAATAGTAAAATTCATAAAAGTTAGTAAACGGGAAGTTTATTAACTAGACATTGTTTAAAATAATATTGTATTGAACTCTATTGCATTAGAGTTAATTGAAGTGGTTATTAACCTATAATCATTTTGATAATAAATGGAATTATAGGTACGGGACAAAATCCTACGGATTTCATTTCGAGGCAAGGAACGACAAACGCTAGTTGTAGCAAACCTTCAGGTGAGTAATCTCACTCGTATTTGATGTGATAAATGATAAATGAGCAGCTGCGGATTGAAAACAGTTTTGGGGACGAAAAATGACAGATATAAATCAATGATATGACAAGACCAGATAAGCCATGAGTCTTTAATAGACAAGAACGGAGCTGTGAGTCAAATTTATAGACAAGACCGGATAAGCCGTGAGTCTAGGCAACAGCGGGCTAACCCGTTAGCCATAGTTTATTTTGATGAATCGAACTTATATAGACAAGACCGGATAAGCCGTGAGTCTAGGCAACAGCGGGCTAACCCGTGAGCCAAGGCAACAGCGGGCTAACCCGTGAGCCATATTTGATTTTGTATTGCATGATAATACATATTTGACTTTGTATAGAGAATTTTATTCTTATACATGTTATTCTTGATTTGATTACTCATTGGGCTTTATAGCTCACCGTTTAATTGATATGTCCCTGCAGGTGAGCGTGATCCCGCCAAGGAAAAGGATAAAGTCCGTGACTGAGGACTTAGTATTTGAAGTAACGACCCGGCTTGAAGAATGTATAATATTTTATATATTGTACTTCGTGATACTCTTGTACTCGTATTGTATTAACTAATACCCCCTACTTATGTTTTAATTGTAAAATATTTGGTTTGAAAAATGAAAATTTTTGGGGTGTTTTTGGTTAATAAGTCGGGTGTTACAGCGAGTTTGATCCCGAACGTGACGAAATGTGAGGGTCAATGGGGTCACGCCCCTTGCAGGGTCCAAGGGGCATAGCTAGTCCACTCTGCTGAGTAGTCTAGTCTGCTAAGTAATCTACTCTACTCATTCGCAGACTTGGGGTCTGCTAGTCCGCTTATTGTTGACATTTTTTTAGAACGGTTGTAACTTCCTGGTCATCATTGGTAACTTCCAAAAACCGCTTTTTGTCAACATTATCCTGTTTGTGAGTATAAATAGAATATATATCCCAAATTTTGGTTCTCTCTTGAATTTGAACACTCCATATACATTTTGAAAATTGCTTTCTTTTTGTGCCTAAATTGAAAATGCTTTGATAGATTAATTCAAATTAAATTTCATGAAACCCATGCAATTTAGGGTCGAAACATTGATCATGGAAAGTGAAAATACATGATTTATCAAAAATCCAGATTTTGATTACCGATCTGATCCAATTTTTACCTAATTTCTAGCAATAGTTGAATTTGAATGTCAAGGCTAGACTAGAAGGCCGAAGTAAAATACTTATATTCGAGACAAAGCAATAAGTGCATAAACAAGTCAAAAGATGTTAGATAGTATATAAAAGATCATGTCTTCTAATTGGTTCACTTCATAAACATATAAGCAATTGGTACATAAATGCTACACTTTTAGGGTAGCTTGTGTATGTATGTATGTATGTATGTATGTATATATATATATATATATATATATATATATATATATATATATATATATATATATATATATATATATATATATATATATATTATATCAGCAATTGTACATAAATGCTACAAACACATAATATGCCATCTTTTGAAACTTCAAAGATCATGAACATCCCAATACAAATTGGGTACTTGCTTATTGTTCTTATGCCTAAGACATTAAACGTCTATTAAATGATTATCGTGATAAATAATTAGTATTTACCCAAACATAGGGAGAATTATTTTCAAGGAAAGTGACATTAGTCCCATTAGGTGATGATGTAGATGATGAGGAAGAATATGCAAAAATGAAAACTGGTGTTGACACATGCAACATGGTAACAACAAATGCAATTTACCAAAACTCTATTCACCAATGTATAGTCTCTACATCTAATTCCCTAGGTCCATTCTCGCGCCAATAAATATAAAAAGCACTTATACTAACTCTAAAAGTACTTCTCGCAAAAAGTATTGTTTATATGATATTGTTCCTACGTTAATCCTCTCTGATCATGTATAAATACTTGTGAAAACCCTATTTTTGAGCATCAATCTTCATAGAAAACTTTGTATCTTGTGTGTTCATTTTCTTAGTATCAGATAGAGGGACTAATGTATACTATGTGAGGTTCCTATTTCTTAGATCAAATCAAATTAATCATTTCTAAGTTGATTAATTAACAAAAAGAGCGTTTACTTTCCATATCATTATCATTTAAACGTATCATCTTTCATTTAAACAAAATAGAAACCTATATAAAGATTATATAGTGTTGTTATTTATTTACTGTTTCTTTATGTTTTGAAAAAAAGCATTGCAAATAGACCATACATGTATTCAAACCCCCCCCCCCCCACAATATCTTATATTCATTCAAACCTGAAAGGATTCTATTATATAGGTATGTTTAAATTAAATATTATAGATTAAACTGCAATTAATGCTAGTGCAATTTCTATTTGTTTTTATCTATTGTTGACAAGACTTTTTTTATTGTGGCATGCTAGATTAGCTCACATAGAATTTATGAAAAAGCATGAAATGTAGAAAAGTCTTTGACATTAATACAAAAACATGAAAACATGTATGCTCATTAAAATACTAGACAACATTTTCCTAACATCAATAGACACTTTGTATTAGACATGGTGCAAAGTGTCTTATGTGATTTTCATTATATTATATGTTCAGGAAATAAAAATATATGGTGAATCTTTTAGATGATTGATAATTTTTTTTATAAATGAAGTTTTAGATAAGTTTAGTTTTCGAAATTAAGGTTGAGTTACAACAAAATTTATTGATTAAATGTCTCAAACTGATTGTGGAGGGGAATATTCAATAAGACTGGATAATTCATGAGACTATGACTCTATATATACCACAACAAAATGGTGTTCATGAATGAAAAATTGAGTTTTAAAAGAAAATGATCAACTTGATTCTATCTTACTCGAGTTTGAGTTTGGGTTTCTGGGGAGATGTCATGTTATTAGCCTGTTATAGCAATGCGTAAATATTGTTATAATAGGTAGATTCATTTATAGATTCATTCATTGGTATAATGTGTTAGAAATTGGGTAGGGTTTGAGTGGATATATGGATACCCCTTGGATCGTGTGAACACTTTCCGAACTAATATTTCTACCCTATGCCAGGTTACAAGAAATTCAGCCTAGGATAATCCCGAAGGGACACTTATGAATCTAGGCATAGAAAACGTAAGCCCAATTGCTATGGAATCTGAGTTCATATGAAAACGAGAGCTAAAAGGTGTGTCTCACCTCAAAGAGGAGAGTTAGCAGTCATGGGCTTTAGGGTTGCCATCATCAGTTTCTTTGGGAACAAGTCACGAATTAATGAGGAATCGATGGTTTCCAAAATTGACTAAATTAGTCAGTTTTCCCATAATTACCCTCAGGAAATTCAATTTTTCCATATGTACCCACTTGGAAATTCCGAAGACCTTTTGGGGCGCTGCCCCCCGCGACGGACGCTGCCCCTCGACCCCTCCCGCTTGAGCCAGGGGCTCTGCCCCTGGAACGCTGCTAGGGGCGCTGCCCCTAGACACCGCCAAAGGGCCGCTGCCCCTTTGGAAACCTCGAACACAGGGGCGCTGCCTCCAGACCACCGACTTGTCATCGAACAGACTATTTATTCGATCTTATACATGCATGCACTCCGCACATACCCGCCGACACATATATTAGAGTACAAACTAAATAGCCCCTCAGCTCACATGTTCGTTCCAATTACATAAAATGACTTGATGACACTAAAATCACCAACATAATGTTTAATGAGAAAAGAATAAAAGTACAATGTTGTAATTGGATAGTTTTTCTAGTACAATTCTTTAATAAAAAATTAAAAATAGAATATTGTAATAGGAAGATATAACATTAGGATGGTACACAAATAAATAGAAATATGTTGATATTTATTGTATTTAACAGTAGGAAATAGCTTATTTGTCTATTTAATATCAAATAGGAGAATCTTTTAGCATAGCAATTACTTTATTAATCAAAGGGCTTCTAGCCCAGTGGCATCAGATGTTGCCCTCCCTCCTTGAGGTCGAGGGTTCAAGTCTCGTTTGAGACATAAGTGGTATTTTAAGGTGTAATTTAGGAATAGGAGTAGATTAGTTTGTCGTTCTAAAAAAAAAAGCAATTACTTTATTACATGTGGAACAAGGATTAATCTTATCCCACCACTACTTTCAATGAGGTTAGCCATGTAAAATTTTGGTTTTTATGGAATTAAAATATCCTAACATGTTTGTTAGTTATAAAAGTTTGTTTGGATTTGTTATCTATATCGACATGTATTATTAAGTTACATATTTATGGTATTATTATATAAATGGAAAATCTAAAAAAGAATTAATTTAGAAAACCATTTTTCTCCGTTATAATTTTCTATAGTGATTAAATTATTTTATCAATTTAGTCACATTATTATTTTTGTAAGATCTGTATAATAATAGTTTTTTAACGATAAAAAAGTCATGATAGTCTAATGATATTTAAGTTGTTAGATTGATAAAATAGTGAAAATACAAGTGTTTATGTATTTTTCTTTTTACGACATTGTCAAGTTAGCATAAAAATAGTTTTTTTAACGATAAAAAAGTCATGATAGTCTTTTTACGATATGTCTTTTTTAAAGATAGCAAACATATTCTATGTTGCAATAACCGAAATTACAAATTTTGACTATGATCAGAGAATTCTGTTACTCATTTGGCAATGATTAGAGAAATTTGTTTCTAAATTTATTTAACAGTGTTTAGCTATATATTTAAATATAGTTGCTTGTAAAAACTTTTTTTGATAGTTTACGACTTTACGGATTAAATTTTAATAATAGTTGTTACATTAAAAATTGAACGCAAGAGTGTGTAAATAAACCAAGCGAAGATAACAAAAAATGGTTAACTTTATTATTTTTTTATTTAATAATACAAAAAATATATAGATATTTTTCCAACAATCGATCATGCCGTATATGTCCCGCACTTATTTAATGAAGGTATGGAATTAGTGGAAGTCACAACCAACCTTAATGTTTTCTAGTGTAGCTATAATTGAGTGGCTATAGCCTATAAGGATATAATGCAACTACCCATCATTTTCTCAAAATTTCAAGTAATGAATAAATGAAAGAATAAAAATAGCATGGTGTGTTCGTGTAGGATTAAAGCAATAACACATAGTGTTTATACATGTATTATAAGAAATATTTGTTATAGTATAATATACTTCTAGAGTTATATATAAATGTCCTTATAACGACGATTCTATGTTGGCAAATATGACTATTCTATCTTTAAAGATGACTAAAATTCCTAAATACAAAAGCAACTAAAATAACTTGCTAATAATTGTCTAGATATCATGTGACTTGTTGTGTATGGTATAAATCAAAACGACATATTTTGTATAATTGCATATATTGCATAAATAGTGCATGCATACTTTGAAGGGTAACTAGACGTGTGAGATGGGAAAAAGGGTGCTGATGAATATAAGATACAAGATACCAAAAAGGATTATGTTTTGGATTTTTATTGCAATGAATATGCTAAAAACATATGATGATGATTTTGATATTACTTATTAAATCCAAAAAAAAAAAAAGTACTTGATGTGTTGCTAATGAAAATAATATTTGATTGCAAATAAAACAAATTTTTGTGGAGTTGGGTTTGGATTTGATTCCACTAATTTCGACCAAAGCTTCAAAGCAAAGCAAAAACTCCATCATTACATACCTACACCCTCCTCAAAACTTTCTATTTGGGGTTTTTCTTGAAAGAGGTCCAACTGAATAAAGTATATAATTATGTATGTAGGTGTATAATATATTAATATTATCATGTATATTGATTTAGATAGCATTTAATTCGATGGAATCATGAAAATAAGGACATATTTGGTTTACATATTTTAAAAGTATTCTTAGGAATTGGAACGTAAAAATTGTATTTTGTTGATAAAATTGAAGGAATTGGAATTTTTTAAATTCCATTCAATTCTGTGTTTTAATTAATTATCGTTTTTGACTTAGAAATCTATTCAATTCATTGCATTTCATTAAAACCACAAAAATGTCTTAGCACCTCCGTTTTATTTTAGCCATAATTCATCAAATTAAAAAACTATCATTATCTCTCCCACACTCCACCCACCTCCACCCCTACACATACCCACACCCACCCACCCTACCCTACCCCACCCACACACTGACATCGACGCCCACGTCCATGTTCATGCTCACGGCCTCACGCTCACGCTCATGCTGATACACATGCACATGCACACACATACGTACACACACATGCACACACAGACACACATACACACATGTTTTTATCAAGTGCAATCATATATTTTTGTTTAGTAAAACTATCTTTTATGCTTCATATATTATGTGCAAATTCAAGAAAATAACATAGGTTTGAATGGATAAGAATTTAATAATTTTTAATCAAATAAATATTTTATCAATTTTAAAAATAATACTAAGTTAAAAGAACAATAAAAATGTATTATGGTCATATTACATAATTTAGTTTTTAATTCATTTGACAAATCTACAGACCAAGCTTACAAATTTCATTCTATATCAATCAAACGCTAAAAGATTTTAATTCTTTTGATGATTCGTTTATTCCAACACTATTCTGTAAACTAAAAGCCCCTTAAGAAAACAACTCATTCCACTTAAATATAAGAAATTATTTGTTTTGTTTGATTCAATAAAATTTTATTATTTATAAAGTAGTACGATTTCTTTTATTTTATTAATCAGTATTTTCTAACTAAAATGTGTTTTTTTGTTCTTTTAATCACATAATGAAATGGAAAATTACAATATAACCGAGTTTTATTATGTAATTTTGATGCCACGAATCATTCTATGATTGTAAATACTTTTATCTTATCATTAATAGTAACTAGAAAATATATTTTGAAGTTTTATTTGAGTTTTCATGACATCTTACAAGTTATTAATAAAAAAATTACTAGTTACATTTAAATAAGATGTAAAGTCTAGTTAAAATATACATTATATTTATCTATAACGTATAAACCCCACATAATTTGTATTTTATTTTTAAATCAATCATATGTGACTAATGACTAGCATATAATAATTAATCTTATTGCATTTTCTTATTTCATTAACCTTTTATAGTATCCATTAGTTATGTCATTCAATACCGATCTATCATTAATCAACCACCTTACTTTGGTTACGACTAAAACACGTAACTTCCTTAAGCTTAGCTTGATCTTCTTAGACTAGTGGGTGTGGAAATACAGCATCCTAAAGGGTGGTGAGATGTTCATTGTAGGAGCCGCGGGTATACCACCCTCTTTGGGATAAACATCACACACAACCACACACATATGGGTATTGTTCACCGTACACACACATCACACACAAAAAGTGAGAGGAATGTAAAGGTATCCATTTTTAGATTTAAGAGAATGGGTGTAGAGTGGAAGAAATATAAGGTGATACGTGTATCTCAGTAAAAAAATAAATTAAATATGAAAAATAAAAGATACTCATATCTCTTGGTCTTATATTTATTTAATATAAATATAAATTCTACAACAAGTTTCAATATAATATATCATCGTCAATGTGGTTTGATGATTACTTATGATCTAAACATTTCAAAATAAAATAATTTGTTTTTAAATCTCGTATACTTTAACTTTTAATATCCTATCAATTAGCAAATATATAAATTTCAATATAAAATTAAAAAAAATATGTAACAAGTATCCAAACGCACAAATGATTAAATAAAAGCCCCATTTTATGTTAATGCCAGTGAGTTTTAATTCAATGACTTTCAAGATGTAATAATACCCATTTAAAGTGCCATTAAATTAATTTTAGGAGCCAAACAACAGGTAAGTAAGAAATTTTGACTTCTAAACTTTCCCAATGAATGCTGCAATATATTTTAAAATGAAAATTGCATAAATATGTAACTAACTTGATTATTTGTTCGCTTAAGGTAATTAATATGTTTTGTTCAGGGTTAAGGATTTATGAGTAAATAAATATATATGTCTTATGTACAATTACTTATTTCTATTTTCATTACACATCATACATCCTGAATTCATTATTCCGGATCAAACTATGTCATAATAGACAATTTTGTTGGTTTTTCAGAGGCCGGAGAACGTGATTTGGGGTTTTTTAACGCTCACCATTTTCTCATTATTTGTCTATTATACACGGTTGATTGAAATTTTCAGTTTTTGTTTGGTTGGAGTATGGGCTTGTTAGGTCACTGTTAGATATCGAAATCGTACCATTGACTAATAACTAGTTGTGGAAATGTCTAGAAATTATATCATAAATCCCTGACTTACTTTAAGAAGTCTCGTATAAGAGACAATTTGTTTTTCTACAATTTCGGCTCTGGATCAGAGACTCACCGGAGAAGATGATACGTGATTTGTCGGAGATGCGGATACCTGTTTAAAGTATAATATTCGGTTATAGTGATGTTTTTTAAACAAAAAAATTTCACTTTATGAAAATATGGTGTACAAAAAAATGACAATGAAAAACTATACACATGAAGCAAAAATACTTAACACTACCACAAATACACATATTATGCACGGCTTAATTCATTGCTAATCCGTGTTTGATGGTGTGTAGTGACGAAGTAGTAGCGAATCCAAATCTATCGCAAACATAAGTAAGTTATTTTTTATTTTCAAATTCAGGGATGAAAGAATTCGTCACTAATATGATATATTTTGTTTGTAAACAAACTAAATAGCCATAGATTTGTCATGATTGGTGACAAATATTTAGTTCTGGAATATTGATCGATGGATTTTAGCAGTTGTCAGGTTGTGCAACAACTAGTTTTAGCGACAAATTAGCATTGGCAGATATTAGTGAGAAATCCCTGGTTTATGTGATTAGCGACAGACAATTAAACGACAAAAGTGTATTCATTTGTTGTCAAAGACGGGCTTTGGAATCTTCACGTTCATTTCAAAGAGACGCTTCCCTTTTCTCCCATTGCGTCTGTTCCTTTCAAGCTTGGTTTATTAATTTATGGATTTTAGAATAACAATAATAAAACTTGGATAATTACTTGGATCGTGTATAAACAATTTTTGAATCCTGTAATTCGACCATAGCCTGGGATTTCACGAATTCAGATATTGGGATAATCCAAGAATGCAATTCTGATTACAGGCCTAATCAGAATTCAGAAACACGGAATACCTTTGTGATGGATTGTGTTTTGAAGAGATAGAAGAATGTAGAGAAGAAAGCGGTTTTCGTTCGTTCTATCTGGTTCTGCAACGTCGATCTTCATTATATATGAGGGAGATGACAATTTACAAGGGAAAACGACCCTATTTCATTATGACGAAATAATTGGGGTTTTTTTATGAAAAATAAACTTTTGGGTCCCTTTTGGACCCTGCTACGGGCGCTGCCCCTTGGAACCCCATCCCAAGGGGTGCTGTCCCCAGACCCCCGTATTCCCGAGTCCACATTTATCGATCCGAGTGTACACCCCACACCTCCAGTCTCGGATCGTAAATTGAACTTGACATGTCTCGATAGTAATACGGACTACACTAAAATATGTCAATAACACTAAAACCAACATGGTCTCCAATTCCCGTACAACTATACCTACAAGAATGTTAAACAAACATATTTAGTAAAGAATATGGAAATAAATTTGATAAAACAAACAATATATATAGACAATGCACTTGATTAAACAGGATATATAATAGCAACATACTTACATTTTTTATCTATAACAAAAACATACTTACATTTTTTATCTATACCAAAAACACACTTTATTTTTCATTTATAATAGTGATATACTTTACTAGCATTTTTATCTATAATAACATGCATTTACATTTTCATCCATAATAGCAACATACTTCATTTTTTACCAATGATAGCAACATACTTTACTCTTTTACCGATATAGGCGGTGTACTTACATTTCTTATCCATAATAGCTACATAATATACCTTTTATCCATAGCAGCAACATAGTTTACTTTTTTATCCATATAGCAACATGCTTTAATCATTTACCAATATAGCTAATGTACTTATATTTTGTTATCCATAATACCAACATATTATATTTTTCATCCATACTATCAAAATATTTTACTGTTAGCTATAATAGCATACCATACTTTACTCTTTTTTACCAATATGGGAAATACACTTATAATTTTGATCTTAAAAATCATACTTTATTTTTTATTCATAATAGTAACATATTGCTTTACTCTATTTACCAATACAGGCAATAAATTTATAACTTTTATCCATAATAGCAGTGTAATCTGTTTTTTATTCAAAAAAACAACAAACATTATATTTTATCCCTAATGGCAATGTACTTTACTCCTTTTTACCAAAATAGGAATTGTACTTACATTTTTATCCATAATAACAACATAAATTATTCTTTATCCATAAAACACAAATTATTGATTACATAACTATACTTGCCGCTGAAATAGGGGGTAGACATAGGACGGAAGAGCCATACATGTGATGTGTCGTTGTTACCATGAAAAGAGGATTTTGAGGATCCTCCATGAAAACTTGATCTTTTTTTATTGTCAGAACAATGCTCCTATAAATGCCTTATCACTCATTAGGTGGTTAATATGTTTGCCGCCCTACCTCTCATTCATCACCTTTTTATAGGAATCCTACAACTTACCAAAATAACACGATCGTTATTATACTAAACTTGAGAAAATTAAAAAACTACATCAAAAAATATCTGAAAAGGAGAAAGATGGCTTAAAATTTACTCTCTAAGCCCTCTTAGTAACAAACGTCAGAGCTTGGCTCCCAACAGACTTATCTCTAAACCAACATTGACATCGATTTTGAACTCTTTTTGAGGTGTGTCTGTAAATAAAATTTGTACCATGAGGGCTCATGCCCATTCTCCACATCCTACAAAAAAACACAATGTAATTAATCTACTTTATGTCAAAGTAAAAATAAATTACTAAAATTGTTAATATGATTATGTTACCAACCTCAAATAGTGTTGTTCGGCGGTAATGGATTCATATATATGTTTAAGCATGGAACCATTGGCCATGGTATTGCAATTGATTCTTCCATTCTCGAACTTCCTATTTCCGGTTCTTGTGTTTAGTTATTGTTAAAATTTTTAAAAAAATCAATCTAGGCATATAGTAACATATCACCTTGAAGTCATAATTTCATGGGAAGACATGTTCCGTTTTTTTGGAAGCTAATGTAGTACATTTCTATCATGTTTCGTTAAAAAATAAAGATCAATCTAGGAAGATATGATGTTGAGTTTTAATTATTTGACTAAACCCATTTGTACACAACATAAGACGACCTAGGACATACATTGTGTGTCTCTTGTGAAAATTTAGGACAAGTCGTGTCATAATGCTTCCAAGCCTGACTATCACTAGGATGTACCATCTTTTTTAATTTTATTTGATGATTTGAGTGTCCGATCGTATGTTTTGTCGTCTTTCTTTGAATAAAACAATCTTTAAAGTCTTGTTCCAATAGACATGTAGGTTAATACCAAAGAACTAAATGAGGCACCTTATTACGTTACTGTTCTTTTATCGATATTTCCCACACTCGACAATTTAAGTACATGAGAATCCTCTTTATATAAATTAAACCATAAATATACATAACAATTTACAGTTATATTCACGAATTTGATTTCCAACAAGTTTCTTTTAAGTTTATCTTGAGAAGTTATTTGATTATTAATAAGTTTCCAAATTCGAAGAGTATGTAACTAATTTTTAGCCACCATCAAGACGGTCTAATGATGATCACATAATATAAAACACTTCAAAATAAAGTTGACCCAAATTCGAATCTCATAAATTTGAACTTTGGGATAACATTTCGTTCTAATGTATAAAACTAATATTTTTGATTAAATGCATATTTATACATTATTTTATTTTTTATCAATGTATATGAAAATTGTTTTGAATAACTTATACGATCAGATTTCAGTTTGTTAACAAATGTTTACACACGCACAAGAACAATCCGTTAAAAATCTATTTATTATATAAACTAACAATAAAATAAACTTAATTGTATAATGAGTTTAAACTTTAAATCTTGTTTTTTATGTGAAGGGAACTTTATTTTTTCTCCATTGTATTTTTCGCAAAGTTAAAGGTTTAATAATACTTCACCAAAATCAAGATACGAGGGGCGCATACGCCAATATTCAAAGTACAAGGACTTGAGAAGATAATACACCTTTGAGTAATAAATACAGTTTCTTCACCATGTCATCTTTCGTCTCTCTCTTTCTGTCCCTCAGCTGTATATTCATTCAACGCCCCTCACTCTACTTTCTCTTTCTAGAAATTCTTTTTGGTTAATAAACATGTCTGTACGAATGATAATTGGGATGCAGTTTGAGAATTGAGGAATATAATGATATATACATGTATATGCGGAGATAGAGATCGAGATTCTGCGAAGCTAATTTCTGGAAATCAGACGCAATGCCGGTAAGTAGATATCAGATAAGGAATGTGTACAGTTTGGCTGATCCAGAGCTCTATAAAGCAGCAGACAGAGATGATCCCGAAGCTTTGCTTGAAGGTGTTGCCATGGCCGGTCTCGTTGGCGTTCTCCGTCAGCTTGGTGACCTAGCAGAGTCAGTACTTGCTTTCCCTCCCTCTCTTCGTTTATTATTACATTTGTTAGCATTATATCAGAGGTATTGAAATTTGGATTGTAGCGCAATTTTCTCGAAATTAGAACTCATTTTGCTTTGCTTCCAATTCCGCGGGGTTGATATGTTCTTCAAATCCACGGGTGGCAATTTGAGTTCGAAGATGAACAAAATGCGCTTTAATAATTCAAAATCACGAAATTCATGATCCGAATGCTAAGTAAGTTTATGAAATGGATGTCATGCCATGATAATAGAAATTGACTTAACTAGCGAACCAATAATCAACTTCAATTTGAGCGTAGGATTGATGCCTTGGAGGTTGAAATTCAGCTAATCTATCGAAACAAATCAACTTCTGGTTTAAGTTCAACTTCAGGATTTCTCGTCTGGAAGTGTATAGCTATGGAATCTAGTTGATGACATCAAGGTTTGATAATTAAGTAAGGATGTGTGTGTTAGGGACATAGGGTTCAATATCTTCTAAGAATTAGAATCATGAGAGACATTTGGTGAGTGGAATGCTGTTTTGATGTAGACCTTAAACTCGATTATAATTCAATGGATGCCTGATGATGCTTTAGAGCTGTTGAAATAGAATTATATCTTCTGATGTAAGGTCATTTGATATTATCCTACAAGTCTAACAAAAGGCTGCATCCATTTCTGAAGGTTTGCTGCAGAGATTTTCCATAATTTGCATGAAGAAGTGGCAACAACTGCTGCAAGGGGCCATGGTCTACTGGAACGTGTTCACCAGCTTGAGTTGGAAATCCCTTCAATTGAAAGGGCATTTCTGTCCCAAACAAGCCATTCAGCATTTTTCCCTAATTCAGGTCAGATATTTGCTCCAACAGTTATTTCTATCCAAATTAAACCATTTAAAAAGTCATTTTTCGAGGTTATCTGGTTTTGATATCAATATGAAATACAGAAAAGGACCATGTACTTCCATCATTTCAATGTTTAGCTACTTATCTATTTTTTGTAGTGATTAAACCATTGTATTTTTTGACCATTAAAATGGTTCAAAAAGGATCTGTGATCATGTCATTTTTGTGAAAGAGACACGAATAATTCCATTAAAAATTTCTATTAATATTACAGGTATTGATTGGCATCCTAACCATAAAACATCACAAAATCTTATCACTACGGGAGATTTACCTAGATTTGTCATGGATTCTTACGAAGAAGCTCGTGGTCCACCTCGATTATTTCTTCTAGACAAGTATGCCATCATTTCCCTTTATATATTCAGAGTAAAATACCTTAATAAGAAAATAATTGGAAGTACAATGTTGTAATAGAAAGAAATGAAAGTAGGATACTACAGTAAACAAATGAATGGAAGTACGTTATTATTTTTTGAATGGAAAGAAATGAAAGTAAGATGCTGTATAAAACAAAAAATGGAAGTTGGTTGCTATTTCTTGCATTTAGCCCATTTGTCAAGTTTACCAAAACTTTTGTGGGTCCCAACAGATTTGATGTTGGTGGTGCTGGGGCATGCTTAAAACGCTACACAGATCCATCATTCTATAAAGTGGAAGTATCATCTGATGAAATTGTAAATGCTGAAATTCAAAAGCATAAAAAGATCCACAAAACAAAGGTGAGTTCAATGATGCCCATTTTGTCTTTGTTATTATAACACTTGTTTGTAAATTGAGACTACATTTGAGCAGTTTTACAACCTGAACATGTGGTAGACTCCAAAAAAAATATCTTTTTGCATCTCTTTTACTTCAATGAAGTATATATACATTTATGTACCAATAAAATATTTCTTTTGTATTTCTAGAATTGTCATGTAATATAGTTTAATTGTTTTTTGGTCAATGTATCATGACAACTATATCTTCTTTCCATATTAATCTTTAGCTGCCTTTTACCACATATTTAAAGTTTTTTAAAATTTCAACAGAAGAAAGGATCACAATGGAAAGCGGGAGGGACTCCAGAGATTTCACCAACTTCTCATGCCAAGTAAGACACATAATTTAATATTGTTTTCATCCTATTGATCCTTTCAATTTTGCCACTTCAAATTTATTATTATTACAATTACTATTATTATTATTAGGGCATAATGCAAGAAAGAGCAAATTACTTTCATTTATTTGTGTATGCATCCAACTTTATCTTTTTCTGTTATGGCATTGCACTTTCAGTTGTTTCCTTATCAACACATTATTCTTTGAAAAACGTACCCAATAAAACATTTCTTTTTATAGGAGTGAGAATTGCTTTGTATTTGAATGACATTACTATACTGGGTGGATTTTTCAAAGTACAATGCTGTAATAGATAGAAATGAAAGTAGGATGCTATAACAAACAAATCAATGAAAGTACATTGCCATTTATTACACTTAACCCTTTCAAGCTAACTTATTTGGAATTTTAATACTGCAGACTACATCAATTATTCCTCGAGGATCGCGTGCAGAATGGCACAATCGAACCTACACGCCGTGTAAAACTAAAAAAAAGACCAAACAAATCTCCATTCGATTCAGAAACCGGAGAAAGTTACATGCACAAGCTGTTAAATTCTCCATCCGAGGGTAAAATCGTCCATCGAATACCCGTTCGTCCATCAATCCTCCCGGTCCCTTCTGATTCCTTATTCAAGGATACAATGGGCTCGCCTTTTAATTTGGCAACAAAAAGTAGAAGTCCATCTGTATCCATAAGTGTTGAGAACACCGGTCGCCGGAATCCGGCGGATAATCTCGCCGGAAAAGTAACCGACCGCATGATTTCCGATCTGACGACTTCAAGCTCATCGGAGGTCGATGAGAAGCAGATAGCGGTCGATGAGGAAATCGGAATGGATGGTGTTGAAAATGCCGACCGGTTTGATGATGTGGCAAGTGAGATGGATAATTACGTTGATGCCCTTGGTACAATGGAGTCTGAACTTGAAACTGAAGGTGAACTTAAAGCCAAAAGTTATCCAAGAATATATTCTGATCTACCCTCAGATTCTCAAAGTAACTCAACTGAGATTACATCAATTGTTGGCGTCACTGGATTCACCGAAATCCCGTTCCGTCCACGGGTCCCACCCGAAAAGATTCCTGGGGTCGCACGCGTTGATGTGGATCCAGGGGTAATTTTGGAAAAAGGTAGCATAAAGGAAGCAGATTCGAAGGAAGATAATGAAACTTCCAAAAATGATGAACATCTTCTTTCGACAGCTGGCAGTCTATTGTCGTTTCAATTTGTTAGGAATTCTGAGGGTGAGGTGGAGAATCTGCTTCCTAATGACGGCTCTAGTCCTATGATTCATGTTCCCAACATCTTGGAAACAAGTGACAAAATCAGTGAAGAAGATAATCATACTATGGGTTCTTTACCTGAAGAACAGTTAAAACAAATAGGAGATGATTATGGTGTTTTGCATATATCCGATTCAGAAAAAGCTAAAGTTTCGTGTTTTAATGAGGATGAAATCGAATCAAATCACTCAGAAAGTCTACCTGCGACTGATGCGGTTTCTGATCATGATGATGCAAATAAAAGTGAAGGTAATGATTGTTTTGTTATTATCATTATTAGGGGTAAAAGCAAGAAATAGCAACCTACTTTCATTTATTTGTTTATTATAGCATTTTACTTTCATTTCTTCCTATTACAACATTATACTTCTAAAATATGCCCTTTTTAGCTATGATCAACAAATAAACAAAGGTATGTTGCTATTTCTTGCATTTACCCTTATTGTAATTATTATTAATATTACTATTATTGTTATTATTATTTGTATTACTATTATTATTAATCTATGTATTATTATTATTGAATCAGAACCAAAGGAGAGGGATACAGGATTAGTTAACTCAGAAATTGAAGTTGGGAGTACCCCTGTCTCTGTCCCTGATGATGTTGATGAAAATGACAAAAACGCCCTTTCGACTCTTGAAGATGATACAGAACTGGAAGGGAAAGAAGCAGACTCTGTTGACTCGAAGGAAATGGAAAATAATGCATGTTCAACTCTTGAGGAACCAGATGAGAATCTTCAGTTACATATCATACAAGATTCCAAAGAATCTTGTGAAAGGGAAGAAGTGAATCTGAATGATGATGATGTTAAGGAATCTAACACTTCTCATGCTGCTAGCCATGATGATCTGAATGATGATGATGTGACTCGTTCTTTTCTTGAAGAAACCTATCAAAATGAACAGCAAGAAACTGATTTAGGAAACCATGACTTAGAATCTAAATCTATGAACCATGAAGATGACATTGATATATCTGAAGCTGCACAGTCATCTCCTGTGGAAAATAAAGTTGACCCGCAATTGCTTCTTGCATCTGGGACCCACGTAGACCATGAAACACCTTTTGATACTCATTCCGAGTCTCATTCAGTCAGTCAACAAGAGAAACCTGTATCTGTATCTGTATCTGTATCTGTATCTGTATCTGTACCTGACAAACCACCTTCACTTGAGTTACCACACACGAGCGGTCATGAGATTGACCTCTTTGACCAAGTCAAACATCAATTCCATTCCGACCCTTATTTGGTAAACCTTGCTAGTCAAAGTGAAGAATATCCACAAGGGAAACCTACGACTGTATCCGACCCTGTATCCGTATCTGTACTTGTACCTGTACCTGACAAACCACCAATGTTGGAGTTACCGCAAATGAACGGTCATGACAATGACCTCTTTGACCAAGTCAAACACCAATTCAATTCCGACTTAATGAATCTTGCTAGTCAAAGTGATGTACATAAGGAAGACCCACAACAGAAACCTATAACTGCATCTGTATCGGTATCTGTACCTGACAAACCACCTACATTGGAGTTACCTCAAGCGCCGAGTCATGACACCAACCTCTTTGACCAAGTCAAACACCAATCACCTCCGATGTTTCCTGGTTCTGGCATGCTTCCGGAAACACATCCAGTAAAGTTGGAAGATGCACCGCCATTGCCGCCTCTTCCACCTATGCAATGGAGGATGAGAAAGCTTCAGAACGGTGGTCAAGGTCAACATAGTGACCATAACTTCCCGCCACTTTTTCAATCTAAACCCAATGAAGGTTCCCAAGTGGTGGGTCCCACGCCACTAGATGAGGCTAGTTTACAAACAGAAGAACGCGATAAATCACCAGAAGCAAAATTTGAAGAAAATTTGGTGCCACAAAAGGCAGTTGAAACGGATTCTATCCGAGATATAATTTTGCCATCATTAGACCCGAATTCAAATCCTCCCGGTGATGAATTGGTGACTGGTATTCGGCCTATGAAAATACAGAGGCCTCGTAGTCCTCTCATTGAGGCAGTTGCTGCTCATGACAAAAGCAAAGTAAGACCCTGTTATTCCTATTACAGCATTGTACTTAGAAAAACTACCCAATTATAGCAATATCGTCCACATACAAAGCAATCTTTTTCATTTTCTGTTCTTTCTTTGTGCAGTTAAGGAAGGTCTCGGATCGAGCCATGAGTCAGATAACAAAGGGACAGGAAAATGACAAACTATTGGAACAAATACGGACAAAGGTAACAAATAAATGGCAAACACTTCTTTCCTTTTTTTTTTTCCAATTTAACGTTACGTTTCTTACATGCGCTACGATTTGATTGAACAAGCTTTTTTCGGCTATTAGAAGGGCATTTACGTCTTTTTAGTTGGGGGAAATTGCGGTTTAATTGTCATGCCTAAACGTCATTTTTTTTTTGTTTAATTGTTGGCTAAGCTTCCTTAATCTAATATTAATTTTGATTTAATTATATTAGTCCTACAACTTGAAACCCGCGGTCCAAACTAGACCAAACCTTCATGGTCCCACCACCAATGTGAGAATTGCTGCAATTTTAGAGAAAGCAAATGCCATTCGCCAGGTTTGTTTCTCTTTTCTCTGTATATATTTTTTTTTATTTTTTTTTATTTAAGCAGATTAATAAGATGAAGTAATGTTTTTAATTTATAGGCATTTGCTGGAAGTGATGATGATGATGATGATGATGATAGTGATAGTTGGAGTGACTCATGATAATACAAAATACAACGGGAATGAAACATGAAATTTGATTTGCCGTCTTCACACGTTCACACCATTGTAGTTAATCCCATCATTTTTTGCCAAGTTACCAAAATATCGAATTTTCTCGATACGAGTTTGTGGTAATTGGTACAACTGGATTTACTGTTTTGTCCTTTTGAGGGACACCATACTCAATCATATATTCATATACTTGTATAATTGGTACACTGTTCGAGGATGTAGATTCTGTTAGGTGTATATGGGCATTTTGGACAATACGATATATGTTGCATAGTTGTGTTGGAAGATATGAAGACACGTTTTATATGAGATTACAATTTACAGTGTTATGAATTCTGTTTACCATTTATCTGTCTGTTTTTTAGTGTTGATCTCAATGATGAAGGCGTGGGTATTTACGTCTTTTGTCCCAACTTTTGGATTAGAAATAAATTGCAATTTTTTTCCATTGACATGAGTCTTAACTCTTAAGACATCATGATCTTTGTTGAACAACCCTTAATGACTTATTTTTATAAAAAGTTTACATGATTTTGTCAAGCTGTATGGTTTATCAAATATATAAAACTAGTTGTAAGACCCGTGTATTACACGGGATGGTACAAAAAATTATTAGTTAAGAATATCTAAACATTAATAATTCTACATAAAAAGTTTGTTTGTGTATCGTGACATCTTGCTTTTGATTTTTACTATTACGACTTTGTATTTTGATAAATATAATTTATTATGATAATGTCACCGGTACTAAAATCAAATTCATTATTATTATTTGAATCGTTTTTCAAAATATTATGGCGTCAATTGTCTCTATTGTCTTCCAAATCATTCTACACACTAAAAAATAATATGATATTAAAAAAAAATTACTTTTGAAATTGAATGATAACAATTAATTTTGAAATTGAATGATAATTAAACCGATTATTAAAGAGTTGGAAACGTTGCAAACCAATTAGTTTTTTTTAAGAAATCTAAAATTATGAGAAAATGACATGTGGCAAATTCAATGAGGAGATGACATGTGGCTTTGAGTTACTTATTTATTAGGATAAGATTTAAAATATTAAACACTTGTGGATTTATATATGCATATATTGATTAAAAAAACATTTTATTACATAAATTATGACCATATTAAAATATGTGTAGTTTGTTATCATTCAATTTCTTTATGTAAATTGATAAAAGCACATCAAAATCGTTAAGTGTCTTTTCTTCCAAATCAAAAGAATCATACAGAGTTTCAATAAGGTTGTTGGGCATATCGGGACATGTTACTTGTGTGGTGCCTTGGTGGACAAGTCTCTACACCGTGTATACCATACTAGGGTGTGCATGGGGTTTCATAGCGTAGCTGGATGTGGCCTGTGCAAGGCGAAGGAATGCCAATTATTGAGAAAAAGACTCTTTTAATAGTCATTAAAAAAAACTATTTCATTTTTTCAACACAAATCTCTCTTTCTCTATTCTATATACCAATATCTTTCCTATTCTGCTATAATGGAACAAAATCTAAATAAACCAACATCAAAAGGTGCAGTTGCCCTACATAAAACCATGTCAATTTACACATTACGATTCACCGAGTGGGTGGTTCATGATACAAAACGAGATAGAATAGGAACAACCGACGACCGGTTGGAAGTGATAAATGGAAACTAGCAGCTTCAGGATCAGGTCAAAAAACTTCAGAGACAAACAATTTATAATACTTTAGGAACAAGTTTAACGATTATCTTGTAATTCAATAGAAAAAGGCGGACGTAATGAAGAAAGTGCAACGTAAACAACAAATCCTAAGTGACATGCAAGTCTTGAAGATACGTCTGCGGATCTTGAGGGTAAGGACCTAGCGACGTTTTTAGCAGTAAAGAAACAAATCCACGATAAATATAAAACAAATATGTAATTTTTATTTTTGTTTGGTTGTTTATTTTTTTAATCTACTATGTAATTTTTTTACCAAACTACTTATAACTTAGCGATATAGAAGTTAGAGAAAATGTTCCTACCCTGAGTAGTTTGTTCAAAACATTGGTCTAATTTAATATTAGATTAAAAACGGTTCTAAAAATATATAATTTTTTGATTGATTAAATTAAATTCATTTCTTTTGTTTATTAAATTTCGATTATAATTAATTTTATTAAATAATAAAAAAAGTAAAATTAATTTGATTAAGTGGTGAATAATGAATACCAACGTTGGATGTTGTTCCTGATAACCAGTTTTCGTTGTGGAGGCGTGGCGGGAAACCCATCGTTATGAACGTTTCCACCGAGATCAAAACACGTCTTCTTCAAGGTATCACCTCCTTCAACCAGCTCAAGCATGTCCATGCTCGCCTCCTACGTTTCGATCTCCTCCATGATAATTACCTCCTCAATATGCTCCTAAGGTCCAGCTTCAATTTCAACGGTAACACAAATTATTCTCAACTCCTCTTCACCCAAATCCAAGAACCCAATATATATGTCTGGAACACCCTCATCCATGGCCTTGTTTCCCATGACCACTTCCAAGAATCCATCAAATGCTTCTATTCAATGCGCCAAAATGGTTTCTTACCCAACTTCTTCACTTTCCCTTTCGTCTTGAAAGCATGCACCAGGGTTTTGGATTTGCGATTGGGCGTGGAGCTCCACACGATCATGGTAAAAGTAGGTTACGATCTTGATGCCTTTGTCAAGACAGGTTTGGTTTGTTTCTATGCAAAGTCCGGCCGGTTGGACGATGCATGCAAGGTGTTCGATGAAATGCCTGAGAAAAACCCCGTTTCATGGACTGCAATTATCAGTGGGTATATAGAGGCAAGCAAGTTCAAGGAAGCTCTTGATATCTTTAAAACATTATTATCCATGAATCTGAGGCCCGATAGTTTCACCCTTGTCAAGATTTTGTCAGCTTGTTCTCAATTAGGCGATTTAAGAACCGTAGAATGGTTAGATAAATCCATAACCACTCTCAAAATAAACAAGAACATCTTCTTAGGAACTGCATTAGTAGACACATACTCAAAATGTGGAAGCATGGAAAAAGCTCATGCTACATTTGACCAAATGCTTGAAAAAGATGCAGTCACTTGGGGTGCAATGATCCAAGGCTATTCTTCAAATGGTAAACCAAAAGAAGCCCTAGAAATCTTTTACAAAATGAAAAACAACAACATAAAACCCGATTGTTACACAATAGTTGGAGTTCTTTCCGCTTGTTCAACTTTAGGAGCTCTCAAATTAGGCGAATGGGCCCGCGGATTAATCGATAAAAACATGTTCTTGTACAACCCCGTTGTAGGTACAGCCCTAATTGACATGTATGCAAAATGTGGCAAAATGGGTAGTGCTTTTAAAGTCTTTAAAGAAATGAAAGAAAAAGATGTTATTGTATGGAATGCTATAATAATGGGTCTTGGTATGAGTGGTCAAACCAAGGTTATATCCGGTCTTTTTGGTCAAATGCAAAAGTTAGGTGTACACCCAGATGAAAAAACCTTCATTGGTGTACTTTGTGGGTGTACACACGCGGGTCTTGTTGATGATGGTAGAAGATTCTTTAATGGGATGAAATCTTTCTTTTCTTTAAATCATGAAATTGAACATTACGGGTGTATGGTTGATCTTTATGGTAAATCGGGTTTATTACACGAAGCTCATTTTTTGATTAAAAGTATGCCAATGGAGCCTAACGCGATTGTTTGGGGAGCTTTATTGAGTGGATGTAGGTTACATAAAGATACCAAATTAGCCGAAAATGTTTTGAAAAAGTTAATTGAATTAGAGCCTTTAAATTCGGGAAACTATGTACTTTTATCGAATATTTTATCGGCTAATCATAAATGGGAAGAATCCATGAAAATAAGATCTCAAATGAGCGAAAAAGGGATCCGAAAAATCCCGGGATGTTGTTGGATTGAAGTGGATGGTGTAGTTCATGAGTTTCTTGTTGGGGATAAATCGCATCCGATTTCTGAACAAATTTATAGTAAACTTAGTGAATTGAGTAAAGAATTGAAGCAAATGGGGTATGTGGAAAAGACGGAATTTGTGTTGTTTGATGTTGAAGAAGAGGAAAAAGAGCATTTTTTGGGGTGTCATAGTGAGAAATTGGCGATCGCGTTTGGTTTAATTAGTACAAAACCGGGTGATGTGATTCGGGTAGTGAAAAATATTCGTGTTTGTGGTGATTGCCACGTGGCGATTAAGTTGTATTCGAAGATTACGGGTAGGGAGATAGTTTTGAGGGATAATAATCGGTTTCATTCGTTTGTAAATGGGTTGTGTTCTTGTGGAGATTATTGGTGATGTATGGATTGATAGATTTGAAAAAGAGTAGATGTTTTATGATTTTGACACGTATTCTTGACAAACATGCATAATTATGTGTTTGTAGTTCTAGAACTCCTTTTTTTCTTGATCACCATTTTGGGAAGAGGTAAAAAAAGAAACATGCTGAAAAAAAAAAAAAAAAAAAAAACCGGGCCTGAGTTTTGTATTTAATGAAAAAAAAAAAAAAAAAAAAAAAAAAAAACAGGTGCTATATTGAGAAAAAAAAATTGATTTCTTAGTTTCAAGGGTTAACAATGATTTAGGAACGAAAAAAAAGGGCAACTTTGTAGCATATCCAAACAAGTGATATAGCACAATAAGCACATGGACTAAAACTGTGATTGGTGAGGATGATGCATTTTATTTGTTACAAATTGCTATTATCGACAAAGAATGGAAAGTATATTGCTATTATTGATCGATTAACACACCAACCTTGAGGTTTTGATCGTTTATATACTTACCCTATCTACTTTTTATTTAATTAAATAAATCTGAGATTATATAATTTCTAATTATTTAAACTTTGGTCTCTACTTTTTAACTGCATAATTAATACTCGTGTCAGCGATCCCTTTACAATTTGAACTTTGAAGGCAATAAATATAATAACATTATTAATGCATTGATATAATAGACATGGTATTAATTCAAAAAAGAGTCAAAACATTTTAGGTAGTGTTTGATTTACCTCTTACTGCGTCCGGTAAGAGGTAATGTCTGACTCGGTCCGAGTCAGAGTTTGGTAGCCCAAAAAATTGACATCTTATTCGGTCCAAGGCCTCTTACCCGGTAAGTAGAAAAAAGACGCTGACTAGAAAAGAAGTTTATCATACACAACCTTATTTTGCGGGTACTACATCGTGTATTGAATGTTATAATTTTGTGTTTCGCGATTGACCTCCCATGTAATTTTGCCCTGAGATGAGTTCACCATGGGCATTTTTATTGTGCAGTTTATCACTTTTAATATTTTTCCGAAGTACAGTGTCCTAAAAGATAATAGGTTTAATTTATAAAATGACAACCAATAATAATCTATTTGTTCTTTAGACTATTTATTTTTTAATTGTATCAAATAAGCCAATCAACTTTTTATGGTATTGTCATTACATCATGGAGCTGAATTTAACTGGGTAAATCTGTCATATTGGATACCATTATTGATGTCATGTCAGTGTTGTCATGTCAGTGTCAGGTAGATATATGTGAACAAATTATGCCATACCGGTTGCCATAGTAGATGTCATGTAGAATCAATACTAATCTAACCGATTAAAATCCTATTCAATGTTGTAATGAGAACCCACAAACTTGTTTATTTATCTATTAAGTACAATTGAAAGATAAATAATCCAAATAACATATCAGATATTATTGGTTGTCATTTTAAAATATTAATTCTAAATTTAACTTTGAAATATGATGTCGTAAGAAGAAGAAATAAAAATACAATACTAAAATAAAGAAAAAACTAAAAATACAATAATACTACAATTTTTTTTATATTTAGCCCTAAAAATAAATTACAAAGTGGGTATTTTGGGCTTTTTACCAACTATACTAGATCTATTTCACTTTTGTTACCGACCTCCCTATACGCTTGGATGTCGCCCCCAAACCATCAATCTTTCCTCCCTTTAATTCAAACCTCATTCTAAATCCGTCTCATATCGCCTTAGATTTCCCCCTCTCGATCCCTTCGTCGACATTCTTGTTCCGTCACAACCCTAGCTTTTTTCGCAGGTAACTTTCCAATTTTTTTTGTTAATTTATCGATACTCAATTCAAATTCTATTGCTTTACGCCAGTTTGTTTCTGTTCGTTGTTTGATTATCGCAATAGCAATAGAAAATCTTATTTAAGCTTTTGGTTATCTTGCCTTGTTGTTTGATATGGTTTCTAATTGTAAATATCTAGGTTTGGGTATTAGGGTTCTTATTAAGTTCGAAGAAACTCCGCACTCACAATTTCTAGATTAATTCTTGTAATTTTGAACAATAAATCGTCACCATTGCCTTGTTATATGTATTTGATGTAATCATCATTATACCCTGATTCTAATTTAGAATTTAATCAAAACAATTCATTATATAGCTTTCGATTGAATCAAAATTGCTCTAACTGAAGGTTAATTCGTTGGCTTGTGTAGTATTAGGTGGGATTTTTTATGGCATTTGAATGCAAATCAAGCACAGAGATTTATACAAAGAATTCAGAAGATACTACAGAAGCTGATTCAAATCATATTCATTCATCTGGAAAGATTTTACTCGTTGATTCAGAAACCCTAATCACCGATTCTGAAAAACCAAACTTCAATCGGATCATAACCACTCCTTGTAGCACTAAATTACCAGTTCATAAAACAATCACCGACCTTCCACCAGCATTAATCTCAGAAATATTTAACTGCCTCGACCCAAAAGAACTCGGTGTAGTCTCTTGTGTCAATCCATCTTTATACCAAATTGCCTCCGACCACCACGTCTGGAAGGAGTTTTACTACGAGAGATGGGGACCTCCGGCGGCCGCCCACGGCCGCCCCGCCACCGAGTTTTCCGGCGAGAAATCATGGAAAAAACTCTTCGTGGAACGCGAATTCCATAGCAAAACATTCATGGGAAAGTATAGTGTCGAGACTCTTTACGGACATACCGAAACTGTAAGAACCGTTTTCCTTTTACCTTCTAAAAAGCTCGTGTTTACTTCGGGTTATGATTCCGTTGTTAGAATGTGGGACATGGAAGACGGAATCTCCATTTCCGCCTCCCGCCCTCTCGGCTGCACCATCCGTGCCCTTTCCGCTGATTCCAAGCTCTTGGTTGCCGGTGGTTCCGACGGTTTTATACACGGGTGGCGAGCCGAAGAAGGCCACCCGTATCTTTTTGACATAAAGGGTTCTCAGGATCAGAATCGGAATCGGAATCAGGACCGGAATCGGAATCAGGAATTCCGACTTTGGGAACATCAAGGCCCGATAACTTGCATCGCGTTAGATCTTAGTAAAATTTACAGCGGTTCTTGGGACATGACAATACGTGTTTATGACCGTGTATCGTTAAAATGTTTAACAGTTTTAATGCATAATGATTGGGTTTGGACACTTGTCCCGCATGATATGACATTGGTAAGTACAGCTGGTTCCGATTTATACATTTGGGAAACTAATTCCGGTTCACTTACCGACATTGTCAAAGACGCGCATGTCGGAAACGCGTATTCCCTTGCCCGAAGTCACACGGGCAGTTTCGTGTTCACCGGAGGTGAAGACGGGGTGATTCGCATGTACGAGATTTTACCCGATCATGGCGGTTCGTGGCGGCCTGTGGCGGTATGGAATCCTCATTCCGGCCCGGTTCACTCGCTGTCGTTTGAATTCCCGTGGCTTGTTTCCGGTTCCGGTGACGGGAAGCTTTCACTCATTGATGTCCGGAAGCTTTTGAAGGGAATTCGGGCAATGAAACCGAATAGAACCCGGAAATCTTTAAATATCGAGCCGCCACAAAGGATGTTAAACGGGCAGGGCGGGAGTTTGTTCTCGGTCAGCATCGGGGCTGACCGGATTGTGTGTGGTGGGGAGGAGGGGTTGGTTAGGATGTGGGATTTTTCACGGGCATTGGAGATTGAGAAACGGGCAGCGGTTTTAAGGGGTTTACGGGCAGAAAATAGAATGAGGAGACAGAAACTTCAGAAAGAAATTGAAAGTAATAAAGGTGGAAGAGTTGACCAATGTTTAATTGCTGCAAAAAGTCAAATGAATGGTGAAAGAAATGGTGTGTGGTATAACAAACGTGGGTTGAAGGTTAAAAGTTAAAAGTTAAAGGGTTAAAGGTTAAATTCTTGATGTGGGTACTTTTGGAATTTGTTCTTTTGTATACTCGATTTCGTTGGTAAATTTTAGGGAAAAAAACTATTTTTTTTCTATTGCGTTTTGTTGGTATTTTTTGCATTTTAACAAATAAAAAGAAAGAAAACTTACCTCAGGTTTTATCTCGTTTAATCTACTTGATTTGAGTTGTGAAGTTGCTTTAGGCAACCTATGATAGGTCGTGTTCCATGTAAAAAACATGTAAACTTTCATAATTTCTTTTGTAAAACTTCAAAATTATATGTCTATCTTTATAAAACATATAAACTTAAATATATACCTAAATACTTAATTTAATGATAGTTAATCTTTTTAAAGATTAAAAAATATCTTTAAATTAATTTTTTATTATTAAAATGTTGATTAACTTGTAACATTACGATATTAGTTTTTTCTCAAAAATCTCAAACGTATTGATAGAAATATGGATATAACCGAAATATTAACCGATTGAACAAAGGTTGGGTCCCAAAATCAAAATTTGACGTGGAGTTTTTATTGTTCCAAAGTCGACGCTTAATTTATCAATAAAAACTCACAGTCTATTGATAACTACTTTCAAGATTTATATCGGTAACATGTTGAACTCATTTGTTTGGAGCTATCATGGATCTGAAGCAGGTATCAAATCCAAAATCTTATCCTAAATGTTAATCGATTGAACAAAGTGAGTCTTAAATCCGATATCAACTCAACCAAGATTAATAATAAAAAACAACTTAAATATATATATTTTTTAATTTTTAAAAAGGTTAAATATAAATATATAAGGTATTTGGGTATATATATGAGTTTATAGATTTTATAAAAATATACATGTAATTTAAAATTTTATAAAAATATAAACATAATTATAAAAGTTTATAAATATTGTTTTAATCGAGAATGGCTGGGTCCTTGGGATGTTGGGTCCTGTTTGTGTCGTCCTTATTAATTAGTATTGTCATCTTCTCGACGGGCTCCCAAACGGGCCTTTTATGCTTATTGGGCTTTTTTAATTACCATCAAAAAGTATTATACTATATTTTGTTTAAACACACTAACACGGTAACACCATACAAATTGATATATTATTTATCATATCATACACGAGACGACTACAAAAGGAAAGAAAGTACAGGATGGTACACCTTCCAATTCCATCTTCATTGAATTTTGAATACCCTATTCCATCTTTCACGTCACTTTCTTGTCTGGTGAACGATTTATTTGGTGGAGGTTGTTTCTAGGTTTGGTATTATTGTTATAAAATAATTATATATAAGAGTAATTTTCCACAAGCATGATGTGTATATATGCTATAATTTCTTTATTGGGTATGGTAATGTCACATGGCAGTAGGTTGGCCAATTAAATATGAGAAGTTATGTAATTTCAATCTTCTTGTTAAAATTGTCATGTCAAGAGCATATATATATATATATATATATATATATATATATATATATATATATATATATATATATATATATATATATATATATATATATATATATATATATATATATATATATATATATATATATATATATATATATATATACTAGTTGTGAGACCCGTGTATTACACGGGATGATAGAAAAAAATTATTAATTAAGAATATCTACACATTAATAATTTTATATAAGAAATTTGTTTGTGTATCGTGACATCTTTTTTGGATTTTTACTATTACGACATTGTATTTTGATAAATATAATTGATTATGAGAATGTCACCGGTACTAAAATCAAATTCACTATTAAGATTGGAATCGTTTTTCAAAATATTATGACGATCAATTGTCTCTCTATTGTTTCCCAAATCATTCTACACATTAAAAAATAATATAATATTAACTAACAATTAATTTTGAAATTGAATGATAGCAATTAATTTTGAAATGGAATGATAATTAAACCGCTCATTAAGGAGTTAGAAACGTTTCAAACCAATTAGTTTTTTTTTAAGAAATCAAAAATTATGAGAAAATGACATGTGGTAAATTCAATGAGGAGATGACATGTGGCTTTGAGTTATTTATTTATTAGGATAGGATATATATATATATATATATATATATATATATATATATATATATATATATATATATATATATATATATATATATGTGTGTGTGTGTGTGTGTGTGTGTGTGTGTGTTGGTTCACTTGATGGACCGAGTTACATCCATTGTGAGAATCGGGAGAAAAGTTTCATTGATAAACTCCAATGATCTTACAAGAGAGAAAGAACAGACCAATACTATCTTCACAATGTTCAAAACTTGAATATTGGATATCTACCACTCTATCTAGCTTTGTATATCTTAGTGGTTGATGAGATTTATAAACAAATATGGAAGACTGAATATGCAAGGTCTTGGGCAGGAAACTTCAAACATAGACCTAGAACACCTAATCAACTTTACAGCCTATGAAATGAGTCTTCCATGCTCCCCATGCTGAAAAGTACCCGTTCGCGTATTCCCAATATAAATCTGACAGCTGATGTGATTACACAAAACCAGGATACAACCAAAGAATCCATTTTCAGTTGTGCAACCTTCCTTGGACTGCGGTTAAGTAATCTTGCCCCCAGGCTCTACACTTCTGTTAGACTACACTTCGGCCAGAGGTCAACTCTTCGCCTGAGAAATCCCTTCGATCTGAAACTGGGCATTGATAAGAGTAAATGGGGTCTGTCATTGATAATGTGAGATGCATACCCCCAAAAGAGCTTACTCCTTCATTACTACCTTCTTCATATTCAAAATCATTGTACTAAACTTACCTTTATTGAGATACACTATAAAAAATTCCTAATGGTTCCTTGTGTGGTTGTAGATTTGGATCATCAAGCAACATCAATAAATTTTAATAATCATTTTTTGATTCATCATCCTTACATATAGCCTTATCATTATCTACATGCTTTTATATATATATATATATATATATATATATATATATATATATATATATATATGGAAGAACAATTAACAATCGATGTCTTCTTATTTTCCGTACATAACATCTATATTTACCATAAGAGATTGTGCTTCAAACACATCATCTAAAGTCACCATAATAGGCAACATATTATCAAATTGATTTGCTTGCTGTGGAATATGCCTTCAAAATTAAACAATAGAATTTTCAAAGGCTACTAAAACAAACTTCAAATGTGGCAAAATTGTTTTCAAAGATGGCATGGCTGCCATGAATATTTAACATTTGTTCCAAGATTTCTTCTAAAATGGCATGCAACCTATTTCCTATATATAGGATAGAATTCATTGATGCAAACCATACCAAAACATCTTCTCTTCTTATTCATCTTCTTATTAATACATAAGAGTTATAAACTCTTTGTATTTTTATATTCTTCAAACATTTTGTAAACACCGCAAAATATAGTGAATTGGTTCTCGGCTTCCTCCGCCCGTGGTTTTTCCCGATTTGGGTTTTCCATTTAAATCCTCGTGTCTCTATTTTATTTACTTCATTCGTATTTTCGTTGTGATTATCATCGTTTGATAATTTTGATCTCATTCCGCATTGAGCTAATATTGTCTAAAGTCAATTCGGATCTGTCGTATTTTACAACAATTGGTATCAGAGCGTCCGGGTTTTGATATTAGCTTGTTGGGATCATTTTATCAAGTAATTAATCATGTCTTCGGTGAAATACGATATTCCATTGCTGGATCGAAATACCCGATTTCCGCTGTGGTAAGTAAAGATGAGAGATATTCTCATTCAGATGGATTTACACAAGGCGCTCTTGGGTTTCGAAAGGATGCCCAATACATGGACCGAAGAAGAAAAGGAGATGAAAGATCTGAAGGCTTTATCTCAAATTCGTTTGGACTTGTCAAACGATGTTTTACAATATGTTCTAAAAGAAACGTCGGCAGCTGCTTTGTGGCTGAAGTTGGAGCAGTTATTGATGACAAAGAGCTTACCGAACAAGTTGCATCTAAAGCAACGGTTGTTCAATCTCAAGATGATTGAAGGAGGCTCGCTAGCTGAACATTTGTCTACATTCAAAGAGTTAGTAAATAACTTGGAGAATATGGATGTTCAATATGAAGATGAAGACTTGGCTTTATTTTTGTTGTCATCGTTGCCTGAATCCTATAGCCATTTTCGTGATACAATCATCTACAGTCGTGACACTCTTGTTTTAGATGAAGTCTTTACAGCTTTGGATTCTAAAGAGAAGATGAAATATATTACCGGTGGTGGTTCAGATGATGCTAAAGCCGAAGGTTTGAATGCCAGAGGAAGAACAACAGAGAGAAGTAGAACTTCTCAATCTTCCAACAGAACTAGATCCAAATCTAAAGGCAAACAAAAGTTTTGCAACTATTGTCACAAGAAGGGACATGTGCTTGAAGAATGTTTCAAGTTGAAGAATAAAGAAAAAGAAAAGGCGGCAGCAAATGGTAAACAAGCTAGCACTTCGGGTGAAGCCGATGTAGCAGATGTCGAATGTATTGAAGAACTCTTGACAGTTTATTCAGATAAACTGGATTCCACTGGTGATTGGATACTCGACTCTGGTTGTACTTTTCATATGTGTCACAACAAAAGTTGGCTTTACATATTTGAAAAGGTTAACCAGGGCTATGTGTTTGATGGGTAACAATACTATATGTCCAGTCCTTGGACATGGTTCAGTCAGAATCTGTATGTTTGATGGCGTTATCCGAACCTTTGGGGATATTAGAGATGTCCCTGACCTCAGAAGAAACTTGTTATCTCTCAGTTCCTTTGATAAAAAGGGATACGAGTTTGCCGGTAAAGGTGGAGTTCTCAGGGTGTTCAAAGATGGTTCCGACAAACTGAGAGCCAGTCGAAAAACCTCAGACCTCTACTTTCTTGACGGGCAAACAATTTCGAGTGATGCTGCTGTTGTTTCAAAGTCTCTTTCTGATCCACATCAGCCCCGTCTTTGGCACTTTCGACTTGGCCATATGAGTTTTCAAGGCATGTCAGAATTGAGTCGAAGAGGTTTACTTGGTCAACAAAAGATTGTTGATTTGGAGTTCTGTGAAGACTGTGTATATGGCAAGGAAAAACGAGTGAGGTTTGCAAGTGGTATCCATACAACGAAAGGACCACTCGACTATATCCACTCGGATTTGTGGGGACCAGCTCAAGTTGATTCTAAAGGTGGAGCTAACTATATGCTCACTATCATTGACGATTTCTCCAGGAAGGTGTGGTGTTTCTTCTTAAAACATAAGGGAGACGTTTTCTCTACCTTCAGAGACTGGAAAGTTCAGGTTGAAAAGCAATCAGGATTGATGGTAAAGTATCTTCGTACGGATAATGGACTAGAGTTTTGCTCAGAAGAGTTTAATGCTTATTGCCGAAAGGAAGGCATTACTCGACATCGCATGGTAGTCTATACGCCTCAACAAAATGGTGTAGCCGAAAGGATGAATCGCACCATTATGGAGAAGGTCAGATGTATGCTTTCAAATTCCAAATTGCCAAAGTCCTTTTGGGCGGAGGCTGCTTCTACTGCTCGCTATGTTATCAACCGATCACCGTCACGAGCAATCGAAAAGAAAACTCCGTATGAGTTATGGTCCGGGAAACCTGCCGATTATACACATCTGAAACCTTTCGGATGTCCAGCTTATGCACGAGTTGACAATGGGAAGTTAGAACCGAGAGCACTTAAATGTGTCTTTCTTGGTTATAATCCAGAAGTTAAAGGTTACAAGTTATGGAGCAATGATCTAAATAAAATCATCATCTCAAGAGATGTTACTTTTGACGAGTCTGCTATGATTCATCAAACTTCCGACTCTACAGAAGATATAGTCGCATCATCAAAAGCAAATGAAGAGAAAGCTCAAATGGAGGTGGAGTTTCCTACTTCACCTGTCACCATTCCGAGTCCAGTTGAGCAACAAGAGTCTTCCTTGCCAAATGAGCATGTCGTTGTTGAAGAAACAACAAGTTCACAACCACAAGCTACTACTCGAAGCATTGCAAGAGATAGGCCGAGAAGACAAATTGTTCTTCCAAAGAGGTATGCTGAAGCTGAACTTGTTGCTTATGCTTTTATTGTTGCTAATGATATTGAGTCGGAAACGGAGCCTCTAAATTATGATGAGGCTATCAAATCTAAAGACTCAAGTGATTGGATGATTGTTATGCATAATGAGATGGAATCCATGCAAAGAAATGGTACTTGGGATTTAGTTCCTATTTCAAAAGGGAAAAGGCCAGTTAAATGCAAGTGGGTCTACAAGCTCAAAGAACCTGTTAACCCAAATGAGAAACCAAGATATAAAGCTCGGTTGGTTGCTAAAGGCTACAGTCAAATTCCATGCATTGACTATACTGACATCTATTCCACAGTAGTCAAACACACTTCTATTCGTGCATTGTTGGGGTTAGTTGCTTCAAATGATTATGAGTTGGAGCAACTAGATGTTACTACAGCTTTCCTAAATGGTGAGCTTGAGGAAGAGATTTTCATGCAACAACCTGAAGGTTTTGTAGTTCCTGGCAAGGAGGACTACGTATGTAAATTGAAGAAATCTCTCTATGGCCTCAAGCAGTCTCCTAGACAATGGTACAAGAGGTTCGATTCTTTCATGACCAGTCACAAATTCAACAGGTGCACCTATGATAGCTGCGTTTATTTCAAGAAAGGTGACGATGGTTCAAAGATCTACTTACTCTTGTACGTGGATGACATGTTGATTGCAGCAAAAGATATGAAGGAGATTCAAAAGTTAAAAGACCAGTTGAAAGCTGATTTTGAAATGAAGGACTTAGGAGCTGCCAAGAAAATTTTAGGTTTGGAAATTGTTCGTGACAGGAAGTCTAGGATCTTGCATCTTTCTTAAAAAGGTTACATTGAGAAAGTCCTAAGACATTTTAATATGCATGAAGCAAAGCCTGTCAACACACCTTTTGCAGCTCATTTCAAGTTATCATCCGCTTTAAGTCCTACTACTGAGACTGATATGGAGTACATGGCACGCGTACCATACTCTAGTGTTGTTGGATCTTTGATGTATGTTATGATCTGCACACGCCCTGATTTGGCTTATGCAGTTAGCATGGTTAGTAGATATATGCCGAACCCGTGAAGAGAACACTGGAAAGCAGTACAGTGGATCTTACGTTATCTACGCGGTACGTCTTCTATGTGTCTACGCTATGGACAATCTAACACTGGGGTGGTTGGATATGTTGATTCAGATTTTGGCAAAGACTTGGATAAACGAAGATCCATTACAGGGTATGTGTTTACACTGAACGGTTGTGCTATTAGTTGGAAAGCCCAGCTACAGTCTACAGTTGCACTGTCTTCTACAGAGGCAGAATACATGGCGATTACAGAAGCAGTTAAGGAAGATATTTGGTTGAAGGGATTGTTTAGAGAACTCGATGATAGAATAAAGGTTACCACAGTATTCTGTGATAATCAAAGATCTTCTTGAGTAAAGATCAGATGTTTCATGACCGTACAAAGCACATTGATATTCGTTATCATTTTGTACGTGATATCATTGAAAAAGGTGATTGTGTCATAGAAAAGATCGATACATATTATAATCCCGCTGATGTGTTCACAAAGAGTCTTCCAATATCCAAGTTCAAACTATGTTTGGACTTAATGGGTATTTCTGATCGCAGTTGAGCCTGATTAGGCTCGTGGTGGAGGAAGTATTTCATTTTTCAGGATCAATTTTTCTCTATATGGTGATTCCACTTTCTTATGGAGTTTTGAAGTTTGAAGAGTTGTTGGTTTTACCAAATAGGTATACAAGCTTTGTTTCATTTTGAAGTCAAGGTGGAGATTGTGGAATATGCCTTCAAAATTCAACAATAGAATTTTCAAAGGCTGCTAAAACAAACTTCAAATGTGACAAAATTGTTTTCAAAGATGGCATGGCTGCCATGAATATTTAACATTTGTTCCAAGATTTCTTCTAAAATGGCATGCAACCTATTTCCTATATATAGGATAGAATTCATTGATGCAAACCACACCAAAACATCTTCTCTTCTTATTCATCTTCTTATTAATACATAAGAGTTATAAACTCTTTGTATTTTTATATTCTTCAAACATTTTGTAAACACCGCAAAATATAGTGAATTGGTTCTCGGCTTCCTCCGCCTGTGGTTTTTCCCGATTTGGGTTTTCCACTTAAATCCTCGTGTCTCTATTTTATTTACTTCATTCGTATTTTCGTTGTGATTATCATCGTTTGATAATTTTGATCTCATTCCGCATTGAGCTAATATTGTCTAAAGTCAATTCGGATCCGTCGTATTTTACAACACTTGCAACACTCGACAACTTTCTACCAAATAAATATCCACCAAAAGATTCGTAGTTGACCAAATTACTAATCAATTTCCAGCCGATTGATTTCCACTAGTCGATCTATATTTAGCACCATATGTATTTATATTGATATTATTTCTAGCTTAGACAACACTATCAACAACATATTTTTGGAAACAAAGCATGAACAACACCCTCAATGTGTCGCATCACTGTCGTCAACTATCTCGATCGCATTATTCATTCCAAACAGTTGGGAATATTAACAGATGCAACATTATGTTAAACACAATTGGTAGCAACCAAATAAACCAAACCATAATAGTTCATAAATCCGACCTACATGATGTATATATACTATATAACATCATTGACTTTGTCCTATAATCCTCCAATATAAATAAATTCTCTAAATATATGGTAGGATGAACTCTTTTATGTTTTTGAATGTGTTTGAAGAATTGTAGAAAGTGTGTTTCAATATATTGAATATGAAGACTTGAAGATAGAGACAACACTTACAAATGACCGAATATACAACAACAAACTACAATTTCACGACTAATAAATCTCGAAATTAAGATATTTTGAAACAGACAAAACTACTCGTCAGCTTTTCCCTAGAAAGGTATTTCGAAATTAAAATATAAATTTGCAACTCATAATATGTATTTCGCAATTGACCGGGTTTCAAAATCAATGGCTTTTTTAGCTATTTCTTCATGGAGTGATCAGAACCACTATGTAAGGTTTAAAAAAAGGGTAAATTGCATAAAAGTCCCTAACTTTTCCAATTTTCTCGATTTTGACACTGTATTTTTAGTTTTTGCAATTAAGTCATTATGTTTTCAGAAAAATTGCAATTAAGTCATTATGTTTTCCAAAAAGTTGCGAAAATGACCATATGACCAGGTTACCAGGTTATATGGTCAGATTTGCAATTTTTCAGAAAACATAATGACTTAATAGCAAAAATAAAAACATAGTGTCAAAATCTAGAAATCTGGAAAAGTTAGCAACTTTTATGCAATTTACTCTATTCAATTTGTACAACTTAATCATTTTACATGCCTAACACGGGTCCAAAAAAGTAATTTTGTTACCTTGGATAGTTTACCCTATTAGCCCCCAAAAAAGAACATAAAAAAATAAAGTTCAATGCTACTTGTGACAAAAAGCAATTTTGTCACAAGTAGCATGGAACTTTGATTTTTTTTTTTTTTTTTTGGTTCTTTTTTAGGGCTGTTAGGGTAAACTATCTAAGGTAACAAAATTACTTTTTTGGACACTTATGAGACATGTAATGTGATTAAGTTGTATAAATTGCATAAGGTAATTTGCATAAAAGTCAATAACTTTTCCAGATTTCTAGATTTTGACACTATGTTTTTTATTTTTGCTATTAAGTCATTAGGTTTTCTAAAAAATTGCAAATTTGACCATATGACCTGGTAACCAGGTCATATGGTCATTTTTGCTTTTTTTTGGAAAACATGATGACTTAATTGCAATTTTTCTGAAAACATAATGACTTAATTGCAAAAACTAAAAATACAGTGTCAAAATCGAGAAAATTGAAAAAGTTAGTGACTTTTATGCAATTTATCCTTAAAAAAAATGGTATTTTCGTGATGTCCATTTCTTTATGTATGTTTGGGTTAGCCCAACTTCTTCAAATTTAAATATTTTAATACCATTGGGTTTCAAGAATGGGATTTGGCTCCTGTATGCATTCTGGATTAATACATTTATCATTTTATTGCATCATTGATTCTTTTGGTTCGAGCATATGTTATTTTGCCAACAATTTTAGAAAACGGACCCCTTTTTCTAAGAAATGGTGGTCTAAGTTCCACCACCCATATCCGCATCTTTGTAATCGACACCTAAGGAAATCATGTATGCATCACATTCTGTTGACAATCACACAATCACGAATTTTGTATGCTGGTCTCTTGTACTTTAGGCTTCATTCATTTGTAGATTCCGTATTCTTTTATCCAGTAAGTACATTAATCACTTTTATCAGTTCATTGTTCTTCATAGGGACAATTGACTGCACTTGCCGTTGTACTCGGTTTACACACGGTAGAGAAAAGTATTTTGAGTATGTGCTTTTTTTTTTTTTTTTTTTTTTTAAATTGCATGATATTTGGATGGAGGACAAGAGTCCAACCATTATACATATCATGTCATGTCTTTTTATTTTGTTGGTGATTATGTAAAAGTATGGTCGTTTTTGGAATCACGGATTGGATCAAAAATCGTATAAATCATCTTCGAAATTTGATATTTTAATCCTATGTCTGGGTTCACGAAATTCAAATATGGGATAATTCTTGAATAATTAAACTTGTTATAAGGCAGAATGAGTTCACGGTTTTTGAGAGTTGAGAGAATTCGTGTTCGTTTTTCATATTTCAATTTTAACGTTATTCTGATCGTTTATACCAGAAAAACTAAATACTAGAAAGTAGGAACGGTTACAGCAGGCAGTTGAAACTGATCAATAGTTTCAGTGTCAGCATATGTAAAGCCCAGTGTGAGCCCTTTGATTAGCGTCAGCGTGACACCTTTCATCATCGTCTGAATTTGACCATCAGTGTGTCTGCCCCTTGGACCCCGGTAGGGGCTCTGCACCTAGAACCCCGCAAGGGGTGCGGCCCCCTTGACCCTCGCTATTAGGTCGTACCGGTATCAACTTAGTCATATACAAGTGTGTACTCTCGCATCTCCTAACTTGTATTAGAGTAAAGTATGGTCTCATTGATAATACTAATTATTTTCATTAATTAAAATGTAACGATGACACTAAAATCACCAACAATTAACTCTTTGGAGTGAATATAGGATCACCTCCCTTGACGATTCAAGATATTTTGCCAACATGACATTGTATTATATAAGGACTGTAAAAATAGTATTCTTAAATAATGAGTATTTTCGAAATTGCATTTTTGAGATATATTAAAAACTTTTAACTTTTAACTTTAAAGAAAAAATCGAATTAAAAATAGTTTCGTTTGACAGTACAAGCTCTTAATTTTTATTTTAAATAAATAACTCGTAACCCAAAAACTCTTTCAAATAATTTTTAGATTTTCGGAACTTATAACTTTAGTTTTTATGTTATTTTATACATTAAATACTAATAACTACATATACAACCACGAGCTTTCAATTAGTTTTGTCAAACACGTCTATGTATCTATTTAATATAAAACAACAATATGTTGTTTAAATTCATTTTATCTTATTTAAAAGAGTAATAAATAAATTATTCTTAATTGAAAATCATTTTTCTTAAAAGTGTAACATCATATAAATTTGCCCATTCTATATCATCACATATACATCACACAATGTGACAGAATTTGAAAGAAGAGCGGTACCTTACAATTGTACAAGATGGTACAATTTACATCTTCACGAGAATATATTCCACTAAAAGATGACTCGCTCATCTTACTTTCATATATCTATCTAGGGGAGGTGCATCCTAGGTCCAAATTTTCCTTGACAATAACAGGTTTTATAATATATATATATATATATATATATATATATATATATATATATATATATATATATATATATATATATATATATATATATATATGGGAAAAATGAATATACTGTTGTTATGTATATATAAGCTTGCGTATTAAACCCCCGATACGATGTCGTATTACATGTATATCGCTTATTTTTTTATTCTCGTATTCTTTCTTCCTTGATTTTATGTTCGACTCAACAATTATTTAATCCCGATCATGTCTTCCTTCTTCAATGATTCTTTAGTCCCGATACGACTTCCTAAAGGTCTGAAGGAAGAACAAATAATTATTAAAGAAAAAAGACATGATCGTGATTAAGGAATTTTTGAATCGAACGGAAATTCAAAGAAGAAAAAATACGGGAATAAGGAAATAATCAATATACATATAATCTGACGTCGTCTTGAGGGTTTAGTACGCAAGCTTATATACATTACAACAGTATATTCACTTTTTTCTATATATATATATATATATATATATATATATATATATATATATATATATATATATATATATATATATATATAAGGGTTCAAATAAGAATCGTGAGAACCAATCATTCATAGTTTAATAATGTCATATTTATTATTTTGAACATCTGTTTTTTGTATCAAAATAAAATTATCAAACACATAAAAATTGATAATTATCTTTCTTTTGCTATTAGACATCGATATTGATGTGTTTAAAAAAAACTTTTTACAGTATAATATTCATAGTTTAAGAACTATGCATTTTTATTAAATTGTGAATATTGTAAAATATGTTAAAAATAAGAAATTTTATTAAGTTTGATGTATTTTAAGATAATTAACAAGTGTGAAAATGTAATGTCCTAAATTCCAGAGTAAAATTTTTATTTTTAAACGCGATTCGAATACATAAAACGGGTTGGAAAATAAAATCATTTGATCCAAGTTCATTATTTTAAAACAATTAACACCATAATTATTAAATCAAATATAAAACATTAACCACGGAAGACTTGAGCACCAAGATATCGGATGTGATACATGAAGGGTTTTCTAGCAAACAATGAACAAATAAATCTTATGGTTCACATGCAACCCTATAAATGATCTATGTTTTCTTCTATGAATATAATAAACTAAAACCTAAAGGAAACAATTATTTCTATAGATCAAAACTGAGAAAACCAACCTTTTGATCTTATGATCCTTGAAGCTAGCAGCACAAGTGTCCTGCCTCAAATAGTGTCACACCCAAAGCAATAGAGAAGACAGTCCAGCAGAGTAATCTCAGTGAGAGTTGGCGCAGGATTAGGGTTCCCAGGGGATCCCTATTTATAGATCTCAGGTGGTACAGCTTGAAACCCTAGAGCCCATCTTTGGTAAGCCTTTTACCAATTGGGCAAGGCTTTCTCTAAACCCTAATTAGGGTTTCGAGATTTATGGTGCCCATACCATAAACTCGCCACTTTCCACCCTTGAACACTGGCCAGTCAATATTCAACTATTGAATAATTACAGAACCAGTCCCTGCACTTTTAATTAATTTATTTAATCACTGAATTAAATCCAATTAACTCTAGATTAAATCTTAATTAATTATTATAGTTTCTAATTAATATATTAACACTTAAATATATTAAATATATTAATAAACTATTTAATTAATTCTATTGATTTATTAAACAATTAATAAATCAACCTTTTACTCTACTGAACTCTATCCTAACCTCTAGCTATGAGGGCAACCCAAATGGACTTTGCTTCAATTAACAAGATAAATATAAATATAAAGTCATGGCTTAGACACCTAATCCAACAGTCTCCCACTTGGATAAGTCTATGACTTTAATTTATCTTCTGATTAATAAACAACATGCAGCTTCCAAGAAACTGCTGCTGAACTCTGACCCAGTCAGTTCTGTCCATAGATAAATGATCATATGATCCTTCGTCCAACAAGATATTTTCAGACACGAGACATGGATTGAGATCAATCTCTGTCCGATACTCTGTTTCCCGATCTCCGATTCTGCTTATGACTTTAAGATTTCTAATTGAACACATCAATTTAGTCCCGGCTGGCCAGCACTTTAGTCAACTTCAAAATCATCGAGAGGCCTACAGATATCTGTTTCCCATCAGGGTCAAGGAACGGATAAGCTTTGAATCATATGCTTGTGTCTTTTATTTGTCAAAATCGTACACAACAATGCGTTTTATAACATCGAGTTACCGATGCGTTTTTGCATTATCAATGCACAACCGACTCGTAAATTTCAACTCATATGTCTCCGCTTCAAGATCATACGATATTATCGTCTCAACATTGCTCGTGATGTAATCCATGAAGCAATATATTGAGCGCGGGTTTATCCAATACTCAAATCTCTATTTCTAAGTACTCGTGATCGTTGTAGCAGTCTTACTGCAATGTCTAACTCCTTAGACAATCTACAAACCAATTCACGACAGTCTTCGTTCATACTTACTCCCGAAAAGTATGAGCGACTATGGACTTTTGAATAATCAAATTATTCGGGAAGTGAAACATGCAAAATTGAAACATAGAATTTGACTGGTGGCTACTCTTGCCTAATTACCAAGTCTCCACGAGGTAATCACCAAGTCGGATTTTACATAAAACTATTATCGGTTTCTAGATTCCTATTAAACTTTTTAATTCGTGTTATGTATCTATGTCTACTTGACATTTCACTCTTTCCATGTATTCAAATGTTATACATTTATACACTTCATCCGATCGGATATCCTTTCGATGATATTACAATTTTGGTCATACTGCCATTCTCACTAACAACTCCATTTTATGTACTGTGACTTTCCATGGTTCTCGGGATCTTTAGTTCACATGACTGCACCCTAAGACTATTTCGAGGTGTTACGATTTGCCAGTGAGCCACACGCGCTCCATCGAAATGCCAACGAAATTCTTTAACCATTAAGTCCTTATTTGAAAAATCTTTTCAAATTGTTATCAACATTCACCCCAATCATTTTCCAATGATTTCTCACGTATATACAAAATCCATTAAGTATTCCCAGCCAGGTCATATCCTGAATCTGACTCAGTATGCTCTAAGCATTAAGTCATCAAGACATGTTCATGACACTTCTGATCGATCCAAGAAACTTGTTGGATTCGATCTAGTCCTATTCCAAACCCTTTTGGAATCTTAGGATTACTTATAATCCTTGTGTCACGACTTTTAATAACTATATCCTTTCGGAGACTTTTTCTCATGCATCTTGAATCTTATCAAGATCATGCTTACTATGGCCAGGTCTATACTGATGACAACATCTATCTGATATATGTCAATGGATTATGTGAGTATGTTGCACCTTTTATATCTCTCATGCCAAATCATCACACTTTGCAATGACAGGAAACTCCTTTCCTGAGCTATGCATCTTGAGTCTCATCAAGATCATCTTGGCAGAGTTTCGATTTATCTCATAGACGTTTGTAACCACCTGAGCATGTCGTATCTTTATTAAGTCTTTCATAGCGATCCGTCTCTTAACACCAAGTCGTTACACTTTGTAATGAAAAGAGACGTTTCCTAGAAGCATTATGTGACACACATATGAAGATAGATAATAGCGACGCTCCCACTGGCTTTGACACTGTTATGGACTATTCACAAAATCCAGAGCTTATGGCACATTTTGAGAATCCAAACCTTTCTGACATCTTTATGGATATCTTTCAGCCCTTTCTCAAAATTCAATCCTTTGGCATATTTTGAGTGTGTCGGTGATCCATGACAATGCCTAGTAATATCAAGTATTTTAGGCGTTGTTTAGCCGTGTTTTAGTTAATTTATTCTTATTAATTGGCTAATATCACTTACTTTTGTGCCAAAGTGCTTGGAAATGTTTTTAGTGTAAATGCAGGGGTTTTAGTGCAATTCTGGAGAAGTTACGGAGCAAAACGGACAAGAAAAAGAAGTCTGGACACATTAGCGTCGCTAACTTTTATAATTAGTGTCGCTAATGTTCGCAGGAGGGAAAAATTCAGATTCAAAATTCGAACGCGCGCGTGGAAGTTTCTAGATCTAATATTAGCGACGCTAATTTCCATATTAGTGACGCTAATGTCAAAAAAGCACAAAATCTCCGTTTTTGACTTTTAAACTCCGAAAAGTCGGGATAAGGCAACACGCGCGACGCGGAAAAGACAATGTCGCGACGCGGGAACCCTAATTTCGCACCATTATAAATACCGGAGTCCCGTCCGACTTTTCACTCATCCCGGGACGCAAAGGAGGGATCCGAAGGCACTATTTCGTCAGTTTTTCAGCAGGAATCAATATTTTGGTTAGTAATTTAGTTTTTCTCTTATTTTATCAACTCGGTATCGAGGTATTCCGTAATCGGGATTTCCATCGATTACTTGATGTTTGTTTAGATTCATAGTTTCTGATTTCAGTAGAATAATCAGTAGGTTAGATCTGATATTTTATTGTGATTGTTTTAATATTGGTTTGATTTGGATTTATAAAAGTTAATCATTCGGTTTATGGTTTATTTGCAATTTTCGGTATTTTGGATGTTTGAATGCTTGTTGATGGGTTTGGAACTGTTTGTTGCTTCTGGATTTTGGACTTAGTTTCTGATTTCAGTAAGTAACATTAGTCTAAGATTTGGTTTGGTTTTTGGCATTGGTCTTGGAATTGTGTTTTTAGTTGGTTTTTGGAAAAGTAGAAACAATAACGCTGACTGTAGAGTGACACTATAGTTGGTATACTATCGTCTTGTCCTAACCACGTAACTCCTGCGGATCGACCCTGACTACCGCTATACTAGTGTGTGTGTTAGGTTTCTCTTATTTTTGACCGCACGACGACCTAGGCGTGTCAATCCACACGCGCTCCACTAACGACTTACAATATGCAGTATCCTTTCGGATTTCATCTTCTATTGAGAGTGCTTCTCTCGGAGTCAATTTCTTGACTCTGAGTATCGTCTCACTCAACCAGATGTTCTGAATGTACGTTTCTGTCCATGTTGATTTCTTTTGATGATCCAATTACTCCCACTGGTTTTTAGACTAGTTGTAAAATCAATCAAATTGTCACATAGACTGTATCTCGTTCTAAGGTTCTCTTAATTGGCAGCAACCGGGCTCACCAATGCTTCCAAGTAGTCGGATTGCTAATCCGTACCAACTATAGTACTTTACCACCAATCGGTATGTCACCCCGATCATAACTACTTATGATGGTGATCAGTACTACTGGTCAAGAGAAGATTATGTCAGTATTTAAAACAGAAATCTGATTTCTGCTTTAAGCCTAGTGATGACTAAAGGTTCTTTCACTCGGCTAATCCTGAACTCATTCAGGACTGTCCCAATTCCCACTGTCTCCTTAGAATATGAGTTCTTTCTAAAAGAGCTCTTTCTTTTCCAGGTACAGCGGGATAGCCAGTGAAATGACATTTCTAATTAGGTTCAGGCTGGTCATGAGGTTCGGACGAACACTATAAGACCCTGGACTTTCAATGTACAAGTGAGACAATCCCAGCTTTGCATTTCAGACAGTGTCTGCAGAACCTACTTAGTCGAAGGATGTGGTTGGAATATGGTTTATATGGTCTGACTGGTATAGTATTCAATTTATTGGAAACTAATTGGCAATGTATCTCATACATCGAGGATCGAACTGTTTCGACCAATGCTCCATCATCTTCCCTAAGACACATTATAACTATTAATGTTCTTGGAAGAGAATAACTGTGAAACATTTTCCCAGTTTATGTTGTCACTCAGGTTCTGTGGATCTCGTACTTCCTTTGAAGTCCTTGAACTGTTCAGGGTTTCAATCCAATCGCTTATTCTGATAAGCGAAGTCATATTCGTCATACCGAATGACAAATATTGTGAAGTACAAACAATTGTGTTCTATTTGAAGATTCGAGCAATACACAGCAACTGATGTGTCCGTTGCTCATAATCTCAATGTCTTTTACATCTCTATGTAAACTTATGACTTTGTTAATTCTGTTCAAGACTTGCAATCTTCAGTTGACTCTAAGTCAACTGATTCCAAAATCATATCCTTTGGATCTTTGGGTGATTCATTTCTTGCTACATGTGCTTTATAAAGAACTTAATCATCATATGACTCTAAGTCAAATGATTCCAAAATCCTGTCCAACTGGATCTTTGGCTGATTCATTTCTTGACACATTAAGAACTCAACTCATCAAGTGACTCTAAGTCAAGTGATTCCAAGGTCCTGTCTAACTAGACCTTTGGTTGAATTGATTCTTATAATATTTATCTTAACAATCATAAGGGACACAATTCCTAAAATCCAAACACTTTGGATGCATTCAATATTCAAGTTATCATCAATCATGCATTCAACAGAATCATACAACATTTCAAGGATAATTTCAAACAACAGATGTTAAAAGAAATTAAACGACAATTTTATTAAAAAACAAAATCCTTGAACAATGTACTATATGATAGACAATGTCATACGCATCTGAAAAGCTAATAACAATATTTCAATATCTAACTAAACTTCAAAACTGCATGAGCTGGAAATCCAATCCAAATGTGCTCCTATGCGCCAGAGTCCCGTACCTTACTGATTCCCTGCATACAAACCAAAATGTGACTATCACATTATGCATCAAGGAATTATGGAACAGGAGTTTTGAGGTTTTTAGATATACCTGAGCTTTTAAAAGATTTTGACTTTGGAGCGTCTTCCAATCTTTCCGCGACTGTATCCGATTCTGTGGATTCCCAGCTTAAGACATATCCAGACGATCTGGATCGTTTCTTGCTGCGTCTTCCCACTGGACTTAATCCAGAAGTAGCTGAACCATTGGAGCTATGCCTATCCAAGAGTGACTCGTATAAAATAAACAGTGGACGCATTTCCATAAGGGTCTTTTTCCGGTCTTCCTTTCTATACGTCTGAATGAACAGATCGTACTTATTAGTCAGTGAAGCGAGTAGAGTGTTAACACTCGACTCCTGACTCATGGAATAACCAAGTTTGTACAATTCGCCTATGTACGCTTCAATCTAAAGAACATGCGAATTGATGCTACATCCTTCTTTTAACTTACACTCTGCAAGTCTTTTGAAGATCCTAACTCGTTCCTCTTCAACCGGTTTTCGGAACATTTCCTCAACCGATTGCATTAACTCATATGACCCCAAGGATTCAAAATCCTTGCGGAATTCGGGGTCAATGGTCAACACCATGAGGTCACGAATTTCTTCGAATTCATCAACTAAGAAGTTACACTCATCATAAGAACTCTTTATGATGACTTGTTCTAGTGGAACCGGGATCGGATACTCAGTGAGATGAGGCTTGCCAGCAATGACGAGAACCCGTCTCCAATTGCGAAGCCATTCCTTACAGTTAAGGCCAGTCAGCCTTTTCATATTTAGCAGGTGCTTTCTGATGCTCTCAGAAATGGGTGAAGGAGGAGAGGGAGGAGAATAGACACTTGATTCAGACATCTACAATAAACAAAATTTTATTAGTTTAATTAATCCTTTTAAATAATTACCCAATATATTATTTATTAAGGCTAGGACCCAAAATACCCAACTATGGTGTGAAGAGGGATGCCGTAATCACAACATAATGGTCATTAAGGTATATAATACACTTATCAATTTCATCTTATGAAATTCCTAGATTTGTTGAGACACATTGAACTGTTCAATGGCATGTTTAGTCTCGGTTGTGCCCCACTGTTTGTGACTGGGATGCCGAGGATCACAAACGGGGTGTGAATAACCATGCAAATTCGCTCGGTACTCTCGAAGTCAATTGCCATCTCTAATTAACGTGCCAGTTAACAACACACACTCCGTTAATAATGGTAAAATCGAGAAACCCATTGCAACTCTTTGTGAACCCCTATTGGTGTGCCGGTTAACCACACACGCTCCACCAATGTTTCACAAATTACAATGTGCAATTTCATGGATTAGCACCAATTTACATTTTTAAACCTAAAGTAACTAGATTGGGATTTGTTTAAAGTTCTAGTACTTTCAATTATAGCATTATACTTTTAAGAGGCTTTAGCGGTTCTATCAAACCCGTTCGGCTAACGACACTCGACTGACCAGGAGAGCGGTGGGTAAGAGTAGATACCCATTAGACTGCCATTTTATAGGCAGTCGCCTTATACCCTCTTTATAGGACAGTTTTGTGAATGAGGCCTACTTGCGGTAAGACTAACCATTTAATCTTATATATAAGTATTAACTTTTAATCATAAATATATAAGATATATTTTAATCTTATTAAAATATTTTAGAATTAATTTAATTATAATTTTCGCAAATTTTAAACAATTTTTTGAAATTTTAAATTATTTCTTTAAGCTGATTTAATTGATCTTTTAATTAACAATTAATTAAACTAATTAAATCTAAGATAGATTTTATAAATTAATCAAATTAATTTTCTATCTATGGCCCCTATAGGATCGAAAATTACAAGCCAGGTAAAAAGAGTTATAGTTATTTAATTAATCCAATTACCAAAAATAACAACATACTTTTAAAAGGCAAGTAAATCAAGAAAATAAAGGGGACCATGGGGCTTGGCGGCTAGGGTTAGGAAACCCTAGCCTTGGCAACGAAATTTAGGCCATTCCAATAGGGTTTTTCGCAAAAACACTCAAGGCAAGAATCATTCAAGCAGTTTATATCAATTCATAAGAAAACAAGCCTAAGCTCTGATACCACTGAAGGGTTTTCTAGCAAACAATGAACAAATAAATCTTATGGTTCACATGCAACCATAGAAATGATCTATGTTTTCTTCTATGAAGATAATAAACTAAAACCTAAAGGAAACAATTATTTCTATAGATCAAAACTGAGAAAACCAACCTTTTGATCTTATGATCCTTGAAGCTAGCAGCACAAGTGTCCTGCCTCAAATGGTGTCACACCCAAAGCAATGGAGAAGACAGTCCAGCAGAGTAATCTCAGTGAGAGTTGGCACAGGATTAGGGTTCCCAGGGGATCCCTATTTATAGATCTCAGGTGGTACATCTTGAAACCCTAGAGCCCATCTTTGGTAAGCCTTTTACCAATTGGGCAAGGCTTTCTCTAAACCCTAATTAGGGTTTCGAGATTTATGGTGCCCATACCATAAACTCGACACTTTCCACCCTTGAACACTGGCCAGTCAATATTCAACTATTGTATAATTACAGAACCAGTCCCTGCAATTTTAATTAATTTATTTAATCATTGAATTAAATCCAATTAATTCTAGATTAAATCTTAATTAATTATTATAGTTTCTAATTAATATATTAACACTTAAATATATGAAATATATTAATAAACATATCATGCATCATCCCTTTATCATGCAGCACCTTCGTATTGGCCAGCACGACCGGTTATGCATCGTGCTAGCCCAAGGACCTGACTCAGTCCTAAATCGGCACTGGCCTATCCCAATATCAAGAAAGTCGTGAGAACGAATCATATGACTACACATAAAACAAACATATGATCATTCTATATTGTACCACCTACTCATGCAACTTCACACATAGTATAGTGAGGAGACTCACCTGATCAACAACATCAAGCCACATGCTTCTTATATCCTCACACGCTAAGCAACACAAACTCCTAACTTATCACAAAGTCGAAAATCAGTAAACCGACTAACCATAACGATCATATAGTCAAAACCCCTAAACCCTCCAAGTTGAGCCAAAAGTCAACTGGTCAAAGTCCAACGGTTAATGCCAGATAACACAAATATCTCCTTAAGATAGCGTCGCTATCCCCTCAAGCTAGCGGCACTAAGTACGAACAGTCCCAAAACTTCATTAAGCACTTAATCCATTTAGCCAGGGGGTCAAGCCCTTCCAGAACTTACCCAAAACGGTCATTGACTCATAAATTTGCCACCTTTATGGTCATGCATGTCCAACACATCTCCAAATCTTAGAATTCAAGTCCAAAAGCATGAAACTAACCATGATCATCAAGCAAATCCCTTAAGAGAGATTGACTCACTCCCAAAACTGATTCAAAAGCTCAAGGGATGCAACTGGGAACATAAAGGTTTGACCTTTTCCATTCCATACCAAAGACAAAGCAATAAAGGGACCAAATCCATCTAAAGTCCCCATAATCACTAGAACAACCTTAGAAACACAAAAGGAAGAAGCTTGCTACTCACAATGGTCCATAAAATATAGATATTGTTGCTTCAAGCTTGGAGAACACCTTCTAGCACCACCACACACCTTCCTTCTCTTCAAGAAACCTTCCAAGATGATCCTAATAGCCAAAACACTATAAGGAGGCTATGGTCTAGAGAGAGACATTTCTGGGGGTTGAAGGAGAGGAAATGGCGGCTGCCTAGGGTTTAGGACCCTTAAATATGACACAAACACCAAGATCTAGAGTTTTCTGCACTTTGCAGCAGATATCGTCGCTATCTCCTCGATCTGAAAAACGTGCAGTTCTCTAGATAGTGGTGCTATCTCCATAGATAGCGTCACTATCTCCTAATTTTCCCAAAACTCACTTCTTTAAATCCCAAACTTGACATTCCTGGAACAGGGTCTTACAACTCTCCCCCACTTATATGGATTTTGTCTTCGAAATTCCCACCCGCAATCACTCCCTCACTTCCTGACTTCAATCAGCACACGTCGTCCATCACACTCTCACTAGTCAACATTCCCGAAAATCTCGATCCAAAATGCCAAACAAGGACGCCCAAGGTGGACCAATACCTTAGATTTTAACCCATCATTTAATCACGCGATGCACAAATGCAATCCTAGGCGGTTTTCAGCTAAAAGAATACAACCTTCTTCCCTACTCTTCATGCCATCTGAGGGCACATTCATGCCACTCCTACCCCTAAACACCGAGCTAACAACCTTTATGATAATTCTAGGAAGCAGGTTCGTCGAGCTCACCGACAACCATTCAGCCAACACAGATCCGACACCACGTCGCATGCCCAACAACCGTTTCCCAGAACATAACCGAAAGCAACGATATAAGCCCCCGAATTCATGTCTTCCTACAAGCTTCCGACACTCGATGTCGAAAAGTTCCAACAGAGCCCCATTATTACCTCATCCGACAAGATCCGGTAATAAAAAATCCAGATAAGTTACCCACACAGCTATAAACGTAGGCTTCCAGCCCGCATGCACTCTATCCAGGAGTATCAAAACAATCAGGATCTAATCACATAGAGCACACACATACACGACACATCATGCTATTCCCACCCTAACCGTATCTAAGGAGCCTCAGGCCTTTCCTTAACATGTCCGGCTCATAGGATGAACATGCATGTTCCCTGATCGATGTGTCGTTAAGGACTCAAAGGTTCCACGTTCCGTTTTAGCTTACATCTGAACTCATAGGCTTTTCCCTGTGTCATCCTCGCAAGTTCTCCGCGTCGTGTAGCTTACAACTGGACTACTGCATTCACTGCGGTTTCAAACATGCTTCAAATGAAAACGGGAGTCTTTGAAAGTATTGATTTGAAGGAGTCGATTACTACCTATGCAGTTAATCGCGCTGGTATAGCAGTAGTATCGCGCTTAACGCTAGTTGACAAAATAACGGTTCATTTTAGCAGTAAATTATTTCGGTTCCGCAAATAGTGCCGCAGAATACTGCGATTAACCATGATTTTGGGCCGCGACTAACCGCGTTAGCAGTAGAATGAAAGTTGCATCATGTAAGTAATTTTTTTAAACATAATCACATGCTTTTTTTACTAGCTTGGTATTTTCTTTATAGAGAGAATTTCGTTTATGTTCTTATAAACCTCTATAATTACGTATGTATCCTTATAAAATTTGAAATTACGTATATATCGTTACAGACCTAAAAAATCACATATATACCGAAAATATTAATTTAATAAAAATTAATCTTTAAAAAAGTATAAAAAATTGTTTTTAAATTAGATTTTTCCCAAGTTACTAAAACACATCTATGAAATCCTTCCATAATTGACAACTCCTTTACACTTAAACAATTGATCACAATATATTTAATTATGATAGCATATTTCATATCGAATGATAAGAAATTATAATGACATATATGTTTAGAAAATTTGGGACAACATTATTATGATAATGTCACAATTTGATTAGTTTTTAAAACTATAAAAAATAGATTTAAAAATAGTTTTTTAATTTTTAAAAGACAAAACTTTATAAATGGTCCCTGTGGTTTCAGAAGATATCGAGTTTGGTCCATTACTTTCAAAAACCTCAAGGGTAGTCCATGTGGTTTGAAAACTTTTGTTAAATCGTCCCTAAGCCATACAAAATGACTAATGTACCCTTTTTAATTTCTTTTGCATTTTCTTTAACTACAATTTATTTTTAAGGGTAAAAAAAACAAAACAAAACACACCCTCATCCTCACCCCTCCCTTCTCCCATCTCCGGCCTTACGTATGATAGTGATGCTTAGCCGATTCAGATTTCCCAAATCCAAAAATACTAGCTTTTTCACATATCCCTAAAGCTAAATGAAGAATAGCTCATATCAAATCGAAGGTTTGGTATTAGTTCATATCAAAATACTAGCTTGCAGTGGAAGTTATATCCATCGTGAGAGGAATTACAGACGATGTAATCGTATCTTCCTGTTCTTGCGTTGTTTAATCAGTTGATAAATTCATGACTATCGATTAAGCCACCAAGATCGGTTTTCAGTAAGATCCGATTGTTACGAACTACATCTGAGCTTCCCGGTCTCTTTTACAAACCTTCGATTCTGAGCTTCCTCGATGATGTTCCGAGAAAAGAATTCCGCGCCACCACCACCGGCGGAAACGATGATTTGGAAGTAGAGTTCACACAGATCTGGTGCGGTATATTGAACGCACTTACGTCTTCATCCTTAACCCCTGTTTCCCTTTTAGTCAACGACGAGTTCACACAGATCTGGAGCGGAAGAAGCTCTAATGCATAGCCTGTAACTAATCAATTTCAAGTAATCCATGGCGTTCCTAGCTTGTAACTAGTCGATTGCTGCACTACCACCGCCATGGAGGCTTCTGTGAAACATGAGTTGGGGCCACCACTATCCTCTTATCCTCTAATTTCTCTCTGAAACATGAATCAGGACAACCATTGGCCTCCTATCATCTGATTTCGATGGGGGATTGATTTATGAACCTACTTCGATTTCTAGATCTGGAGTGGGATTATGAAGTCAACAGATCTCTTCCCCCTGTCTCTCGCTGTAAAGGAGATTAAGAGGGAGGACGAAGTAGATGCAGTCGCCGGAAGTTGCATCTCCGGAAGAAAACGTAAACCGGAAAAGAGAAGAATGGGAGAGAGAGAGAGAGAGAGAGAGAGAGAGAGAGATGAAGAAGAAGACGTGTTTTTATTCTCTTTTTCTTTTTCTTATTTTCCTTTAAAAATAAATTTTTGTTAAAGAAAATGTAAAAGAAATTAAAAAGGACAAAGTAGTCATTTTATATGGTTCAGGGACGATCCATGAAAAGTTTTCAAATCATAGGGACCATCCTTGAGGTTTTTGAAAGTTAGGGACGAAACTCGATATCCTGTGAAACCACAGGGACCATTTATGAAGTTTTGTCTTTTTAAAATGGTTAACTATTATTAAATTAATCTTTTGGTATATATGTAATTTTTTAGGGTTTATAAGGATATATACGTAATTTCAAATTTTATAAGGATATATAATATAAGTAATTAGAGAGATCTGTAAGGACGAAAACGAAATTCTCCATTTTTTGGGGAATAAAATGTAGATATATACTGACGTTCTTATGAGATTGATACATATTTACTGTAAAGTTTACTATCACGGTAAAATGTTATACCTTAAGCCTCACGTGATGTTTTTTATACAACTTTTATGATATTAATTCTACTAGTAATAATCTAATACATAAATTCTACATACTATAAAAAACCGCTATATCACCATTATACTATCGCAAGATCCGCTAAATTAAATAACATTCGATTACCGCTATTATAATTTGACTGCGATAACCGCATAAATTACAACTAAAACTTTCTAGCCAGGCAATTTTTCTTTATTTTACGTCTCTCACCAGACGGTTTCCTAAGAACTTAAGCGACATGCCATAGAGGCAAAAAGATGCATCAAAAAGTTATTTAATGAAAAATTCTTTAGTTTTTAATTTATGATTTTGTTTTATATTTTCCAATATTCTTGTCAATTACAAAGATTTAGAAAGAAAAAGGAGAATACTAGCATAAAATATTTTTGGTGTTGTGTGTGCATTGTATTGGTTGAAAGTGGGAAACTGAGAGTCATGAGTAATGACCTTCCCCACCAACACCTTATCTTAACTTTTTTTTGTCTTTCCTTTGGCTTCTGATATTATTCAATTTCATTTCCGTTCTTATCAGGGTAAGGTTGGTACTTGCTACCCCCACCCATAAGTACGGCCTCCCCCTTTCTCACTCACATTAAATGTATTAAATAATAGTAATAAAACTCAATAATATATATAATTGTATTTGTTTTTCTTTCACAATCTGTTTGAAAAAATCATTCTTTTTCTCAAGACTGGTTTGTGTGAAAATACATAAGATATTTTCTGATGTTCTAAAACAATATTTTAGTTTTGAGTATTTCAATACGTAAATAGACTTAATCATGTTTTCCCCCCTTTTTAAAAAACTTGTTATAAAGTGTATAAAATACATGAGTTTGTTCTAACAAAATCACTTAAAAATATTCCAAAGATTGTCCGTTTAAAGAAGCTGTTTTTCATCAGTTCATGGACCTTATGTTTTTAATTAAAATAAAGGTGCAAGATAGGATAGTATTAGTTTTTTTTTTTTTTTCCCTTATTCGTTGGTATGCGTAAGATTTATTAAATACCTTGCACAAAATCCCTTGTGCTAGATTTTTTTTTTTTTTTTTGTGTGTGCTAGATGACTAAAAAGTTGTCGAGATACCATAAAAACAGCCATTGTAACATTTGCATTTGCAATAATATAAAATACATTATTAAACTATTATGAATATATAAACACGTTTTAGATTCAAATTATGCTTTAAGATATACGTTTTGTAAACAAGTATTTGAAAACACGTGTATATAATTCAAAATTAGTGATGTTAATAATTTACAATGATTAGTATTGAACAGATAATATAGATATTCTATAAATATTATGCTTATTTAATCGTTACGTTGTTATACAACACATAAAACGTACTAAACATTATAATTTTGATATAACACCTTCATGTAATCGTTGAGAATATCTACTAAAAGTATCTTGTAAATATATTTTTATTTGATATAAATATGTATACAGAATAAAATCCTAAACTTATACAAGAGAGCGTTTTCGGCGATAATATTAATATGTTATTATTTTTTTATTTTTCAATTCTTACCACTGCTTTTTGGATGCTTTATTATTATTATTTGAATATTAGCACTTTGGTGTTATTCCGTGGATAACACCCACCTCACTTATCACTAGAATCTGTATATATACCAAGTCTTGCATATTGAGTCCCTCGTGTTTTTACTTTTCAAAGTATCACCACTGAAGTACAATAATATGGCAAATATGTATTGTTAAACACGTAGTAATTTTCTTTGATATTTAATATAATTGGTAGATGTTATTTTTTAGGATATGTTTGAAAGAATAATTGAAAAGTTAATTGATATAAATTGATGTTTGGTAAAATTAATCGATAAGTTAGTTGAAATATTAAAATGACATAAAAGAATACAAAAAAAATATATATTTTTTATAATTAATTAATAGTATTTTGGGGAGAATTATAAAATATTTCATAAACTAATTAAAATACTAGTTTAGTTCAACCGAACTAATTTACAAGCTAATTTTTGACTTGTCAAACATGACAATATACATAAAAACCACTATATGTTAGTATTTTGGGGTTTAACCTATATATTTTATTTCGATCAATGAAATCACTAATTTATTAAAAAAATTTCCACCCCAAGACCTCCTTTTTACGATTTATCAAGTGTTAAAATTAGCATATATTCTTATTTACCTGCATGAAGTCATATATAAAATTTAAAATAACTTCTCATTTGCCTACATGCCTACATGGTATGTGTATAACATGATTAGGCTGAAGGGAGTGGTGCCTCCAACATTTGGGAGGCAAGCCCGCCACGTAGGCTCCACGTAGGATAAATGTTTTTGTTGTTGAGTTATGTTTTGGTCAAGGAGTGGTGTTGGAAGCATCTAGACATATATATATATATATATATATATATATATATATATATATATATATATATATATATATATATATATATATATATATATATATATATATATATAGAGAGAGAGTGTGAGAGAGAGGAAGAGAAAGAGAGAGGAGAGAGATAGCGGCAAGGATGTGCCGCTCAACTTTTGCCTCCCAAAATATTTGGGTCAGGGGGTGGTGTTGCCTCCAACAAAACATTGCCACATAGGCTGCCGCCGGCAAAAATACCTTCCACTCCCTTCAGCTAGACCTGGCAAACGTGTCGTGTCGTGTCGATTTCGTGTCGTGTCAAAACATTAAACGGGTTGAAAGTGCTCGACCCTAACCCAACCCGTTTAATAATCGTGTCGTGTCGTGTCAACCCGTTTATTTTCGTGTCGAGTTCGTGTTGAGTTTCGGGTTTGGGGTGTAGACCTTGTAAATATATCATATCACTTTTCGAGTTGAAACACTAAGTATGTTGAAAGAATAGGAGTTTGAGGCGAAAAGGAAAACATGAAAAACTAGTAGTAGAAACATTCACACTAAGTTTATAGAGCAACGTTAAAAGATTAGGAGTCGGGGGGATGAATGACGAGGTTGCGAGGAGGAGAGAGAGGTCGAGTGAAACTGTGGAGTATGAGTGAGAAAGTAGAAAAGTGCAAATGAATTCATGACCTAGGTGGCTAAGCGACTTCCACATTATAAAACACGTCAATTAGAAGTTTTTCTTTTAAATATGATGTTGGTTATTGACATGTCCAATTTACATAAGAAATAGAAAAAACTTGAATATAAATAAACGGGTCATTTTCGAGTCATTTTCGAGTTGAAAGTTTCAACCCTGACCTTACCCGTTTAATTATCGTGTCGTGTCATCTCAACCCGTTTAATTAAACGGGTTGAAATCTGTTACCCAAACCTGTTTATTTCGTGTCGAGTTCGTGTCGGGTTGTCGTGTCGTGTTAGGTTTTGCCACCTCTACCTTCAGCCTTAAACCGAAAAATAAGAAGCTATTTCTAAAGTACATATGATGTCATGTAGATAAATGAGAAGTCATGTCAAATTTAGCAATTGTTAAGCGAAAATAGGGAGTTATAATTGTTGTACTATAATTTTCTTTTGAAAATGGGTGATTTTAATAGACTAAAATAAAAATATTATAATTAAACCTTCAAAATAACAAAATATAGTGGGTATTATATATATGCCAAATTTTCTAGTCAAAAGAAAATAATAACATGTTTAGAATTTTTTTTGTTTGATCTACGTTATTTTTTTCGTACATACCAAATAACTTACTATATAAACTATCACACTTAATCCATTTTAATTTGGGGGTTAAGTTTCAAGTTTGACTGTAATTTTGAGTATAAATAAGAACTAATGGTGATCAATTGCTTCCTGTTTTTATAAGTTGTTAATTTCTTTCATCTCGTTAGTTTGGTGTATAGCCTTTACATGATATGTATGTTATATGGAGTATAAAAATCACAAAAAAATGTTGGAGACCTTAATGTCTTAATCACATACAAAATACAGTCAAAATGTAGGTCACATTATTTAGACAAATAGACAAGACGATAAAATTTAAATGTCACTGACACATGACTAACTTTGATATTCGTACAAAATAGTTCAAGTTAGACCAAAAAGATAGATTTTGGATCTTAAGTAAGGTTGCGATGCATACTCCCTTTTTATATTTTTAACTTTTCATGTCATGTTAGCGCAACATCATTTTTCCACGTTAATCATTCACACCCTTTCATTTCAAGGGCATACCTATCTCTGATATCTTTGAAAAAATACCCAATAATATTTAGAGGAGAGAGAGAGAGAGAGAGAGAGAGAGAGAGAGAGAGAGAGAGAGAGAAAGGTGTGGGCGCGGTGGTTAAGCACCCAAAACGCCATTTTCGGATGCCATGGTAGGGGGTGTTGCCGCGCCACCATCGAGGTCACGTCACACCCGTGTGACCTCTTGGTCATGGTATGTCTCAATGCCTAAGTGAAGGAGATGGTGATTGTCAATAAAAGTAACATTAACTCGACACAAAAGCTTTTTTAAAAGGATAGTGTCATTCTATAAACAGTAATCCAAATGAGACAAATATAAAAAGAAACTACCATTATGTGACATCAAAGCTTAAAGTAAAGTTAATAAGATGATAAAAGTATTTAAATTTGACTCAAAAAACTCACTTAAACAAAATATTTATAACATCATCAATTTCACTCGCTTTATAATATTTAGGATAAAATTTGCATTATAGAAGTTTGTCTTAAACAAGTTAATAATAAAACATAATCATAAAACAATAAAAAGGAAAAAAAGCTAAATGGACAAACAAATTAATAATAAATTATGTTCATATAACAAAAAAATATAATAAGCTAAATATCGGTAAATATGGGGATAAAATAAAATTTAGGGTACCAAAAACAGAAAGTTGGGTAAAGTTTTGGGGTAAATATGACACAATAAAAACATAAAGCATATTTATGTCAATTAGTCAAATTGTTTCGTACCATCCGGAAATTAGGAAAACGGTACCTTCCTCACATATTTGCTCCACCGAATGAAACTCGTAAATTTTGAAAGCGACTTTTGTCTTCCCAAAATAACCCCGTCAACTATTGCCGTCGCTTTCTGTCCTAACGCGTACGGCTCTTACTACTTTTTCATCAAATTACCTTCTTACCCATGGGTCAATCATGTAGGAACAAGAATATTAAGTACATATGCATGTTTTGACCTAAATTTTATTATTATTCGTGATAAAATTATTAATAACGTATATTCAATTTAATGATTACAATGATTATATATATATATATATATATATATATATATATATATATATATATATATATATATATATATATATATATATATATATATATATATATATATATATATATAAAATGTCTTTTCTCTTTTACTCCATTATTATCTCAAACCTTATTCATAGGCAATTGCTATAAGGCTACTCTCATTTATAAGCATTTGAAAAGTTGCTTTGAAAAATATTACTAAAAAAAATCTTAAAATCCCATTGACTGGTTTAATGTTACAACTTTCGGTCGTTTAATTTTTTGAGTTATTTAGAATACATGGTATATAGTGAAAAATGGGCTATTATTAATTATTATTTTTAAATTTTAATCAAACCATATATATGATAAACTACAATTATTTTCTTAAAGTAAAAAATCATATTAAAATTTATAAATTGTTTTTCTCTACAAATAAAGATTAACATTGATATATAATTTTCTATCTTCTATTTTTTATAATGATGAAGAATTTATTTGTATTGTATCGTTAACAAAAGCAAAAATTTTGATTTAATTGAATTGTATAAATGGATAAATATATTTATTAATATTTTTACAATGTAATGTAATTCCGAATATTAGTATATATAGCACAAAGATATGATATCACGTGGTCTGACAGAAGAAAATTGGCATAAGGGTAATACTGTCTTTACAGCACGAAAATCATCCGACCAATTTCATTTGGAGAAGAACAGAAAAAGGGTAACATTGTAATTGTGCGGATGACCCCATTCTTCATCTTCAACCTTCACTTAGTTATCAACTACCCCAATAACCAAACCAGCCTATTTCCTGTTAAACGGTTACTTCTAAAAGCATCTCCACCTTTAAATTCATCAACAACTTTGTCTCTATATATATTTCGAAAATCACATTTCTTTGTTTAATCATACAGAATTTTCTTTTCGCTTTTTCAAGCTAAAATGAAGAAGCAAAAATGTATCCAGGAAGACGCTGAAACCAAGATCAGCCCTTTTGATTTTCTCTCAGAAGAAATCGTTTTTTCAATCTTAGATTACCTCGAACCAAACCCATTCGATCGAAAATCATTCTCCCTAGTCTCCAAATCATTCTATTCAATTGAATCTCGCCATCGCAAAACGTTAAAACCCTTCCCTCGTACCTCCAATGATCATCGTCATGATCAACTAAAAAATCTTTTAAAACGGTACCCATCTATTATCCAACTCGATCTTTCTCTCTGCCCTCGAATTACCGATAGTTGTTTATCATACATAACGAATTCCTGCGGAAAAACCTTGAAATCCATCGATCTTTCTAGGTCAAGGTTCTTTACCCATGTGGGGCTCTCAAATCTGGTTTCAAACTGTGTTAATTTAGTGGATATCGATCTGTCAAATGCCGTGCATTTGAACGACACTGCCGCGGCGGCTGTGGCAAGTTGCCGGAGTTTGGAGAGGCTGTGTTTGACTCGGTGCAAGTCGTTGACTGATATCGGAATCGGGTGTATTGCAGTTGGGTGTTTGAATTTAAGGGTTTTGAGTCTGAAATGGTGTTTGGGTGTTAGTGATTTAGGGGTCGCTTTGATTGGTGTGAAGTGTAAGCAGATTAGAAGCTTGGATCTTTCTCACTTGCTGGTACACAACAGCTCTCCTCTTTTCTATTTTTGGTAATAATTTTCATAAACTGTTTATTTTCATCTTATTGTGTTATAACTTGTTTGATTATTTGATATGTTTGTTATCATATATTGGTTCCTTAGCTTGGGGTTTCCGTAATCAAATCAATTTTGTATTTTTATCTTCAAAATTGATAACTATATGGAAGTATCTGAAGAGCATTAGCATAGAAATAAATAAGGGATTATAAAGGCTAAGAAAATGTATGTCAAACTTAAAATATAGGAAATTATATATTTGAATTTCTGAAAGCCATATTTGGACATACATCTTGGGATAGAGAGAGCACTCTTTGTTCCAATTGAGGGGAAGTCACAAGCTATTATGATGTTAAAACCTTCAACTTTTTTAATTTATTTTTAAATTTGAATAAACAAAGCCGTATTAAATGTGTTGATGTTATGTTAGATAGTCATGACATCTAATAGTACATGATGTGACATAGACCGGTACGTTCACATGCTATGTTTTGCTCCTTTGTTGATGAAAATAAGAAAATGTTTCTTTGTCGGGCATGTCACTATTCTTGTCTATTGCTTAATATAAATTTTTGTGCCATTATAAAATGTCCGATGTAGTTTTTTACATTTAGTTCATATAAAAAACACGCCTTCAATGGAAATTGCATATTGTTTTATGCCGTGTAAGAATTAACAAGAATCCGTTTGTGGGTCCCATGTACTTCAGAAATTTGAGATGGGACTCACAATGTGGAAAATGTTTATATCCCCTAGGATTAAAACACTTTTTTAATGGGCCCTAGCGGGCCCACTCTGTATCTGATTTACATCTCATGTGATGCTTTTAGGGCAGGACACTGTGGGACAACTCAAGGGTTGTTGAAAGAATATAAATTTTTTAGAAACATATGATGTGATTTATAATGTTCTTTTTGGCTCTTTGATACAATTTTGATTTCTTATTCTTTCTTTATATCGTATTCATTTTTTACAGATCACGGAGAAATGCTTACCTTCACTTTTGAAGTTGGAATATTTGGAAGATTTGAATTTGGAAGGATGCTGTGGAATCAATGATGAAAGTCTTGTGTCCCTTAAACAAGGGTGGACGTCACTCAAGGTACCCATATTCCATCCCCAAGAAAAAGAAAAAGAATATTCTTTTCTTTTCTTTTCTTTTTTAATTTTTTTTAAAGAAACTAACAAATTCATGATTGTACTATTGACAGACGTTGAATATGTCGTATTGTGAGAATGTTACTCATGTGGGAATTTCTTCATTAACAAATAGTGCCAGCTGTCTTCAAAACCTAAACTTATCATACGGATCACTAGTAAGTCCTATTCTCAATTATATTTAGTGGCTTTAATTAAATGATAATGTAATTGTGATTCTGGTTATTTAGGGTTACAATAATCAGATTGATGAAGTATGTAAGAAGTTGTTATAAGAAAATCGATTCTTGAGATACATGTAAAATCTTTGTCTACAAGATTCCTATTCTTTTTATGTATGGGTATCTTGTACATTTCACTAAAATCAACACTTTAATGAAATTGTCTGTCAAGTGAAATATTTGTAAAAATGACAACATACTTTGGGAAATTTTATGAAAAATAAACAAGGACAAATTTGTAAAGTCCTCATTTTCCTAACTTTCTTTATTCATTACCAAATTTAGTCATGTCCATTATTTAAAGAGTAAATTACATTTTTGGTCCCTCTGGTTTACACCAAATTACAGTTTTAGTCATAGTTTTGAAAATCTTGCATCGGTGGTCCTTGTGATTTCTGAATCTTTCACTTTTGGTCTCTGTGGTTTCCAAATCTTTCACTTTTGGTCCCTTCCTCTGTTACCGTTTGTGTAAACTTCAGAGACCAAAAGTGAAAGATTTGGAAACCATAGGGATCAAAAGTGAAATATTTGGAAACCACAGGGACTACTGGTGCAAGATTTTCAAAACTAGGACCAAAACTGTAATTTGGTTTAAACCACAGGGACCAAGACTGTAATTTACTCTTATTTAAAAAAGAAACTAAACCAATTCTACAACATGGATTGTTTCAGGTAAATCATCCTCTTTCAGAAAGTCTACAAAAACTTTCCCAATTGCAATCAATTCGGTTAGATGGTTGCCAGGTCACAAATTCGGGACTTAAAGGCATTGGAAACTGGTGTGTATCACTCAAGGAGCTAAGTTTAAGTAAATGCTCGGGTGTTACAGATGATGGTCTTTCATGTATTGTTATGAAACACACGGACTTGAAAAAGTTAGACATCACATGTTGTAGAAAGATTACTCATGTTTCAATTGCCCATGTCACAAAATCTTGTGGGTCCCTTGTTTCTTTGAAGATGGAGTCATGTACCCTTGTTTCCTCGGAAGCTTTCTTTTTGATAGGGCAAAATTGTCATTTTCTTGAAGAGCTTGACCTTACGGATAATGACATTGATGATGAAGGTATGCATTTTTGTATTAAGTCGTTCTTTTTGTATTTAGAAGGTACCCTTTGACAATGGGTAAAATAGGAAATGTTGTGATTTTTACGGGGCGTTTAAAAAATGGAAATTGTTTGTGTAGGTTTAAAGTTTATCTCAAAATGTTCGGAACTCTCTGTCTTGAAGCTTGGAATATGTTTGAATATAAGTGATGAAGGGCTTATTTTTATTGGAAATGGATGCCCGAAACTTAGAGAGCTCGATTTATACAGGTTTGCAATTGGAAAATTTAGTTTTGATTATTATTAATCATTAAATAATTTGGTTCATATTCTTTTATAAGGTTTTCTTTTGTTCTCCGTTTTGTTTATCCCAAACTACACAAGATTAATGAGGTCCCACAAAAATGATAAATGGCCAAAACGAATAAATGAAGCTCAAAAGATATTTGAGAAATGATGTTTAAAAGATATTTGAGAAAACGGTATGGCATATTATGGAAAATGGAAGGAAAATATAAACACGGGAAGTTTGTGAAAAATAAGAACTTAATGGGAAAGGCCTCTTTTTCTATTAAGTGTTTCTTTCTGTATTAAGTCAAAAGGAAACACTCATATATAGCTTGAATGAATCAAGTCATGTTCCATTAAGTTCTAACTTGTGAATATATATATATATATATATATATATATATTTTGTTGTGTAGATCAATTGAAATTACAGATAGGGGCATTTCTGCAGTTGCTCATGGCTGCCCTATGCTTGAAATGATTAATGTTTCTTACTGTGAAAACATCACGGATAGCTCGTTGATCTCGTTGTCAAATTGTTCCAAGTTAAACACAGTTGAATGTAGAGGGTGCCCTAATATCACATCTTTAGGGCTAAGAGCCATTGCAATTAGATGCAAACAAATGATAAAGCTAGACATCAAGAAATGCTTCAATGTAAATGACTCCGGGATGATTCCACTCGCTCAATTTTCACATAACCTTAGACAGGTAACCATAATTCTGCCGTTAAATACTTATATGTATCATGCACATTGTGCATGATACATACAATGTGCCTCATGCATCTAGCACATTTGATATATGAGGCACAGTCTGCCTACACATAACATGTATCAAGCACATTGTCACACTGTGTGACATTGTGCCTTATAATATGTAGGCATTATGCCTGACATACATACAGTATGCAGGCCTATTATGCCTGATACGTACAATGTGCCTCATGCATCAAACACATTTGATGTATGAGGCACAGTCTGCCTACATATAACATGTATCAGGCAGACTGTGTGACAGTGTGCCTAACAATATGTAGGCATTGTGTCTAACACATACGGTATGCAGGCCTATTGGGCCTGATACATACAATGTGCGTCAGACACAATGTGTATGTGTATCTATCAGGCATGATTATGCCTGATGATTTTTGTTGTTTATAACGAATTGTTGCATATTTGGTGTACTTATTGGATTTTGTGTTTTACAGATAAACTTGTCGTATAGCTCGGTGACAGATGTTGGGTTGTTATACCTATCGAGCCTCGGGTGTTTGCAAAGTTTGACCATTCTTCACATGGAAGGGTTGACTCCAGTTGGACTTGCAGCTGCATTGTTGGGATGTGGAGGTCTAATGAAAGTGAAGCTCCAATCATCTTTTAGAAATCTGCTACCACGATTAGTTCTTGAGCACTTAGAAGCTCGTGGTTGTGTTTTTCAATGGAGAGATAAAGTCTTTCAGGTACATAAATTGCTTCCACATTTCCTATGAATAAACGATGTTTGAAAACTATTTGAGAAAATGACAAACCTCTCGGAAATG